>OZ014447.1:13519154-13949234 GCA_963966035.1 Acleris laterana
TATCACTTTGGTGTTTTTTTGCATCGCCTGTATAGTAAATGCTGGCACGAGCCTGCAAAAAAACAGTATATGTGTCAATAGAAAAACGAAGATTACCGACTGATATCAAGAAAATGGTAGCAGTGTTAGTTTGTTTACTACTAGATTTCATTACGTCATTTGTGTTGAGTTTTGAGAAAATAATGCTGTCACTGAGACAAGCAACAAATTTAATTAAATCATTTGATAAAGATGTAAATAATTTATTAAATTATTACATTGATAAAAAATTAAAATTAACCATTAGGGACAGTCCAACTTACACTTATTTTAGTATTTGTTTTTCATTAGGTTGGTACTATAATCGATTAGACATTTGTATCTTTACCGTTTTTACAATACAAAAAAATACTTGGATAAAAACGTTACTTATAACGGGCTCCCTTTAATTTAAACTTCTTTTTTTTATTAAACGCAAACCATAGCAATTTTGCTGTAAAAAAACCGCATGGTTTACGGTTTAAAAGATACAGCCCCTTAAAATAAGGAAAGTCGGACATTTTAATATAACATACGAGTTCCCAAAGAACGTTTCCAAGCTAACACTTAGTCTAGTAGATGGGCCATTCTACTTTTCAGTGTACATTTTTGCTATCGTCCGATAAAAAGTATACCAAATGATGAATCCGCGAATAAACAAATAACGTGAACTTAGAATGTTTACGTTTAACGGTTTTCAAAAAAAAAAATCCTAAATTACTCAATTATCGCTGAAGAATCTCGGTAACTCAGTGGTAAATTGCACATTTTCCATAGAAAAGGCGGGGACATCAACGTCCACTGCGTTACTCACTTTATAGTTATTACAAATAACTTTTTATGAATTAAGTTAATTCTATATATAAGCTTATTGACGTCCCTTTTCTAGTTTTAAGTTAGAAAAAGCAGCACTTTACCGTTTGTTGAAATAAAAATAGTTTAGTGAGAGCATGGCTAAAAGTTATGTACAACGAAAAGTAGAATGGCCCAGATATAAATCTTAACATGACTTTAATGATGAATTTTACCACTCACTTAAGAGGCGATTTAAGTGTGAATAGCTGTCAAAATATTATGAAATAACAGTTGATTAACATTGATTAACATTTAACATCGATTGGTGAAATTGGTCCTTAATCATGCACCTTTAAAACCTCTACATTAAAATTACGTAACTTTCGTGTTTAATTCCAAAATTGCTATATCTCAAAAAGTTACTAAAGTGACTAGACATGTTCGTCCCTAAACCTTTAATTGACAAATGATAAAAGTAAAGTATAAACGTCATTTATGGTCTTTTAACGTCACAGCTGGTACTAGACCTAACAAAAAATATACCGTGAAACGGGGTTAGAAGGGATTAAGGGATGAGTAGGGACACAGTCTAAAATTAGTCATAACTTGTTACAAATAAGAACAAATTCAGTCTAATAATTAGTAGCATATGCTTCATTTTAGGTTGCATCCCTACTTACTTCTTAATCCCTACTCACCCTGTTTTACGGTAACACGGTTGTAAACAAAGACCTTCCAAGCCGAGCGTAGCGAAACATTGATAAAATGATAAAATTCATTTTTTTTTCTCAGTTATTAATAAAAACAACAATAAAAATTACCTTTGGAGCTAGGTTCGCCTATGTACAGTCACCACCCGCGAATGTTACGCCACTTGCCACTCTTCTTAATTTAACCGTGTAATGCATTTTGGGTTGACAGCCGACTTGACATATTACCCGAGTGTAGTACACGGCTAAATTAAGAAGAGTGGCAAGTGGCGTAACATTCGCGGGTGGTGATTGTACATTATCTATATTGATTCAAACATGTCCTGTTATTGTTTATGCGCATAAAGAGTTTACATACATACATACATACCTCTATTTAGTGATTTTGTCAGATCAACCTGGCAAAAAATCCCTTTGTGTTCAGTCAAGTACAAAGACATGTATAAATTTTTGGACCTTAATTCAATGGAATAAAGAGTAAAGTAGACTACAACGGAACCTGAAATCAATACGTGCTTGACATGCAATTAGTTGATTATTTTATTTGACTCTAGCGAATTACCACTATGTATAGTAAACAAACAAGAAAACCAAATACGAAGAAATGGAAATATATATATTTATTTGTGCCTGCTTCAATAATTTCACATCCATGGCCGAGGCTTGCTTATGTATAAGGAAAGATTACCTGTCCCCATGATTACCCCCCAAAGAAAAACGGCATGCATTTTTGGATCCGTATCCTAATAAGTTTCTCCAGAAATATATTGAATGATAAGTACCTCGGTTTCTTCGGCTTGCGTCCACTTACATAGTTTGGGCTAGGCTTCTTGAGCGAACTACGAAAATCCTTCCCGCAGTTTTGCGGAACACACACAGGTAATAACACCATGTTGATCTATTAGAACATGATACGAGCAAATCCAATAATATCGATCTAAAGTGTTGACACAAGTAATAAAATAAGAAAGTAAATTTGCTCTCGGCCAGGGTCTGATTGTTTGTTTTGGAACGTGAGCGTTGCCTGGCAACGCGTATCGATTGATCACCAGTAGCGACGCTTGTGGGAGCTCGAGAGTTGAAAAGGCGGGATGTACGGGGAGATTTTAATGGCGGCCGCGCTTTTGTATTACACATTTAAGTTATGTTAAGGCGGAAAAGGTACTCTGAACACAAAAATTTTATGTAGGTAAACATTTTTATGAAGTATAAATTTTGCATAACTTCTGAACGTGGTACCGAGTAATAAGTACTTTATTTTTTATATTCAAGTATAATTTTAATGGCATCACCAATAGGTTTGTGAGAAAACAACCAGTTACATCTTACAATTACATAGATCCTCAAAAGATACTAACACACAAGTCTGGAACGTTAAGTCTGGAACGTTCGCGTGTCTGGAAAATATCCGTATATTTTCATACCCGGGGCCGGTTCGCGCCGCAGAATTATATTAGCGATGGGGAATTTTATTACATTTTAATATAAGGTATTTCCGCAATATCCCCGACAAAAATCTGTTGAATTTTGATCAGGAGTTATGTACTCAAAGTTTTATTATGTGCTTAGAAAGCATAAAAAGTTCAGGATTAAATTCTAATAACTGTTTAAAAATGTTTGTTCACCCAAGTTTGACATGAAATAGAGGAGCTTTTACAAGTCTGTGAGCTGAGCACTAACAAGGTGCTTCAGATTTGTACTTCTCTCTCACTCACTGTTTAAAAGAGCGTATGAGAGCGAGTGAGAGATAAGTAGGAACCCGAAACATCTTCTAAGCGCTATCGAACTGTATTTCCTTTTTAGTTTGAGCTAAATGTAGTCTTAAAGGTTTGGTTAAGGACGGAAAGTTTTGGCGTATTGATCCAATAAATAAATTTATTATTTTTTAAATCTGACCCAAATGTTCTTATAGAGCTTCATGGTGTTATTACATGTGTTTTTGGGAACTTTGTCAGTCTGAGTACCATTTATAATTATTCTAAAATAAATAATTAAATAGTTTTTTATGCAAGATTACTTAAAATTAATAAGTTTCTGTAAAAATAAATATTTTTGGGACAAGCTTTAATTGCCGACTGTACTTTTTTTTGCACAGTCGTCATCTACTTATCAAGACAATTCTAACAAGCCCTAACACGACGGGTTTATCACGTGTAATTTAAGTTCCTATGGCCACCCTGAGTCTCCATCATTAGATCAGCTCGAAGGTTTAATATTATTGTATTCTCATCAGAACTAAAGGCGTTTGCAAATTTTCAGCTTCATAGAAAACCGGGAAGTGGGTCAAATTTTACTTGCGAGATTTGACCCTTACATACATACATACATTACAATTTAACTGTCTTAGGGGTCTACTTATAAACGTGGAATAAGCTTGGTATAGTTTATGCCATGCTTTGTCCTTATCTGTAATTGTGACATTTGCATCCGACAGAAAGTGACAAAGCATGGCATAAACTATTCCAAGCTTATTCCACGTTTATGAGTAAGGGGGTTATAATTTGGGAAAGTACGTATTTTTCACCCTCACCGATTTTACGCCAAATCGAACGCTGGCGACGTACGATGTTTAAAATTTAATATTGCATCAGCTGGGGAGCGCATTATGAAATTTTTTATGTCGTCATCGCTGCGGTCGAGTTTCAATGAACCTCTTTCGGTTGCTCCGCCTGCAAGTTTGCCGTACAGTTGCAAAACGATCAGTTTTAAGAACCCAATAATGAAATTGTCAATTTAGTTCGTCGTAGGTTATTTATGAAGCGTAAGTGAAACTATCTTAACCAGGCGGCCATTATTTCATCAAGTAAATTAATTATCCCTTTGTTGGACCTTTACTGCTAACAAAAGTCCACCTCGAAAAACAATAAGTGTGAACAATTTTTGTATTTAAAGCTATTTGGTGCTGTCTTAGATGATTTTAATTAGGTACAATCACTTTGATCGCTTGTATCTTAACAACATATAAGGTCTACTGAGTTGTGAAAGTTTTCCATGTAATTTAAAAACAAAAATGTATAATGCTTTCATTCAAAAACTTTTTCATAGTTTTAGTATTTGCAAGGTTGACTGTAAGCGGAGAGGACACGTTAGTGAGATGAATATATCCTTCTTTAACAGTCCTCCAAATCTTAAAATTGACAATGAAGGCATTACACATGATAGTTCATCAATAGCTATCCAACAAGATATTACACGATGTTGTAAAGTAAAACACCCTTGCATATTAGATTATGATTTTTTTTAATTTAAAAATATGTTAAGCTATTTTTTCATCTAAGAACGTATCGGCATTGACCATAAGTAAACAGAATGGTACAGATATTGTCAACTCCCATCTTGACTACAGCAAGCTGCAGTTACAGCTGCTAGGTTCCGTTAACTTATTTACGTTATGAAATCGCTTGACTGATATTTCCTTAACTCTGATGGTATGTTAAGGACTATGCGAGTTTATTTTAAACTACAACATCCTTGCTTGGGGTAGAGCTATGTTTCGGTACCAGAATACGGATAACTTAAGGTCAAGTATTGCAAGTCTTATAAAATCATCAAATTCCATCTATAATTGGGTTCGTAATCTAATGATCTAATAGTGTGATTTCGCAGTCTCATAGATGATAAGAAAAAGGATTAGATTGCCTTAACTGCTTAAATCAGCGTATTAAACCTATACCGTAAAATAAAATAGTTTGTTAGGTCGTATAGCCAGATTTACGAGCGGCTAAGTACAGGCCGAGCTCACGTTTCGACCATAAAACAGATTCCTTGGCCCGCGTAACGAACGATACTTAGCTCAACCGCGGGCGACGTGTCCCGGCGCCGTTCCACCGGTTAAGTAACTATATAACAACGACCATCGCCACTGGACTTTCCTCATATACAAAACTCGGAAGAATCGCACACGATGGGTTTCGTACCATTCTGGGGTACTTTATCATTTTAATTTGATTTCAATGGTACAACTTTTTGTTACAGTGGCAATAGAAATACATACTCTGTACATATTTAAACTGTCTTCCTATTACAGTGCATAAGATGTAGCCCTTAGTAAAGGGTACCTTTGAGCACGGAACCTTAAAAATAATGGCATTCCTCATAATTCGTCAACCAAGGATTGATTGGACCGCCGGTAAATCGTGATTAAATTAATGAAATCGTAATTGAAATTGATCGTGATTTAGATAGTAGGTAATCGTCAATTATAAAGGAAATCGCAAAGAAACAGGTTCTCCGTCAGGTTGTGACTTCATAGACAACGACTACCATAGAGAGCCTATACTAAATTTCTGCAAAGCATGTTTTTGCTTAAGTATAGAGGTTTGTCCCAAAAGCAAACAATTTTTATTTTAAGTTTTTTGGTCATTACTTACTTGAAAAAAAAAAGAATATTATTAGTTTACTGCGCCCGCTTTGGACAAGTGGTCGGAATGACGTCATTTTGTTTGTAACCGTGTTTTGTATTTATTAAGTCTAGAACTAGCTGCGCCGTAGAAATTTGTTTATTTATTTTCTTAGTAAATGACGAACATAAAAGGGTTACCCTTATAAAAAGCCGGTCTATTGGTTTTTTAGCGCTATTTTTAAGGGTAACCCTTATAAAAAGCCGTTCTATTGATATTTTTAGCGCTATTTTTAAGGGTTACCCTTATAATAAGAGGGATATCAATTTACTGCTGCTCTTTGTTAGGTTTCCCTTATGTTAATGGCTAGTTTAACAAACAAGAAAGTCGTATGTTTCTTTTAAAGGGGTTATTATTTTCGTGGATTGTAATTCGAGAGGTAAGTCTTTTAAAGGCTTTTATCGGGGAATGAGTGGTCGGGCCCCTGCATTGAGACAAACCTCTATTAACATAATGTATGACAGAATATCTTTTAAAAAATGTTGCAGTTGTCAATCGTTTAAAACTGACAAATAGCATTTATAGGTAAAGATCGACAGAAGAAGACAGAAGAAGAGATCGATCCTTATCAATTGAACTTTATTTCCTTGCAGGTACATTCAAATTCCCACTCACAACAATCTTGTTATTTGTAGTATAGTGGGCCTCAGGAAGTTATCGTAGTCTGGATTAACGATTGACGATAAGATAAAATTAATCGTTAATCTGGATTAACGATTGAAAGTAGGTATTAATCTTCAATCAATGATCGCGATTAACTACTTAATCGTTACTTTTTTATCGTAATCTAGGTTAACTTTTCGCGACATTGCCACACGCTTATACGAGTACAAGTAGGCACGTAGCATAACAGAGACAGAGATTGTATCGTATACAACATTTACACTGAGCTAATTTACTGTCGAAACCTGCTCCTCCAAGTTCAATAAATTGTTACTACTAACGTTGTTATTAATAAGTATACTGACTTACAATTTGTTGATAAATATTATGGCGTGTTTTGATAATAATGCTATAAAACATGTATGTGGAACGGTTCATCAGAAATAGCGTAGCAGTAATGCTCTGTATAGTCTTTATTATTTCTAGCGAGCCGATCTTCTACACAAAGGCCATTGTTTGTGTACAATACTATTATCTTTCTTTGTGTCCGTAACCGCAAGCCGATTACATACAAAAAAGTTAGAACTACATTGAATGTCCATAGAATTATCAACCCTATCTTCTTAGTCCGTAGGTTTAAAATGTAAAGTGTCAGGATACAGATATGTCTTTATTATCTGGCGACAGAAGATGGTAATGTTGTGTAGGATAAGACCGGTTCAAATAATAAAGACATATCTGTATCCTAACACTTTACATTTTAAACCTACTGACTAAGAGGATAGGGTTGATAATTCTATGGACAATCAACGTAGTTCTAACTTTTTTTTATGTAATCGGCTTGCGGTTATGGACACAAAGAAAGATAATAGTATTGTACATAAACAATGGCCTTTGTGTAGAAGATTGGCTCGCTAGAAATAATAAAGACTATACCAACATGATACACTTAGTAAATTTATAAGAGCTTCTACGGCTCCAGTGATCTCGTGTTTTCCCAGCGCTATACCAAAACACCTTAATGAACCTCTTTATTTGTCGTTAGCCTTGTAAATAACATCGGGTCAAAGCAGACTAACGATGCTCTAAATTATCCCCACCCTTCTTAACTTTTGTACATACTTACGGTGATGTCGGGTAAACAACTTTACTAGTACATCTTGAAAGGAGAGCAATCTATTGAATTTGGACATACAACAGGAAAAAACTAACCTTATTCTGAAATCTATAGATTAAGAGGGCTGACGAAATGCTGACAAACTTCTATTGTGGTAAATTTCTCTAAGTATATACAACGTGTTACAAAATACCCCGTAAAAAATATAATAAATCATCAAAGCCAAAAATATTGTCAACCCTAGTAAGCTGTCATGTCAGGGAACCGGAGTTAGCATAGATTATTTTAACAGAGTGGCCTACCTACCAATTTAATAATTGTCAACTTTAATGGTTTCAAAGCCTTATCCCGAGCGAGGTTGTGCATTGAACAAGGCGAAGCTCACTTTGAGCCGCTCCTGTAAATTTGACGTTCATTAAGAAAAAGTAAGTGTTAGTTTAGGTTTCTTCGTTAGGTTAGGTCTTTTAGAATCTTCCAAAACTCGACTTGTAATATTTATCTAATCGAATTCTGTACATTTTGTTAGTATGTATGTCTCTTGATGGTTTCACGAATTAGGTAAAAATGTACATAAACATTCTGCGTAGTTTACTCTTTAATTTTACTGAAATAGGGTTTGCACATCAATGAAAACAATAATGGTTTTATTTATTTTGCCGGTAAGTCATACGGTAATAGTACGATTCTCAAATATTGTAAATGGACTTATTATGAGGCACCATTTAACCCCCTTTCGGCTTTACGGGTATTTTTGTAACACCTTGTAGAAAACATTATAATTCTGTTCCGCTAGCAGAGGTAAGTCTTTAAGCCAGTGTGTCCTACCCCGGCATCATTCTGTACCCTTACCACGAGTTACAATTAGCGTAATCGCTAGCGAGTCGAATGCTGTGTCCCTCACAGGCCCCGCAGAATTCTTATAGAGTGCAAAGGACAGAGCATTCGACTCGCTAGCGAGTACAGTAATTGTATCTCATGGTAAGGGTACTGAATTATAACTGCCGCCGCCGCTGCGATGTATCTCTATCGTAAATTGACTACAACCATACGATCACGTATATTTCATCACAATGACTTTGCAAAATTGAATATACGCTATCAATATGGGAAATAAATAATAAAATATTGTCTGGGAAATGAAATTGTTTATTGAATCGTAAAGGATGAGACGGCGCTACCGATATTATTAAGCGGAGGAGTGAGTTAACAAACGAGTGTTTTTACAGTACCTATATTGACAGAGCTTTACTTTATGTGTACCTACTTATAGGAAGCAATAAATTACCATTGTTATTACTATGACTGTATTTTTTTAAATTGTTGTACCACTCCAGCGGGTTTAGTATGGCTGCGTCTATATCGCGTGTGGATAAATCATCCGAAACTCGTACTTATTTACATGTAAAACTTCACTGAAATAGCTTAAAAACTTTTGTCAGGTTTATGCATATTAAAATTTCAAATATACACCTTGTTTTCGTTTCGTTCCTTTTGCTAGAGAAGTATAATTATTAGAAAACTGATTTCAACTTTAAAAGTTAATTTGACGATGGCGACGAAGGGACGATATGCAATGCGAATCCAAGGAAAACAATTTTTCTTTGCGAGAAATCTTAAGAAAACTATCATTACCTTGGTCAAGAAGCCAAAAGAATCAGAACCAGGGAATGAGAAAAAGTACGTTTCTTGTCGATTATACGGAAACCCTTTTTAATATAGAAATAACTATTAAATCAACACGTGCAGTCATTTATTTAGTTTTCTTTTCACTAAACACTATTAGCTAATTGCAGGAAATAAATTTTATATGAAAATTATAAACTCGCCGTCAATAGAGCTTGTGAACGATGTAAACAAATTAGTACCTACTGTTTGACACAATAACCTCAGATATACCAAGCGTGTTTTTATTAAAAATAACGTATAATGCATAGTTATTTAATCTTAAACTTAATATGAAAATAATGATCTAGTGTGTAAATCATTGCAAAGACCTCACTTGATCTTTAAAAATACCTACGTGATTTTCGAGTAATCATGGTGAATTGGTTCGTTTGGTTTTGTTTACAGTTTTCGCAAGTTCTATTGACGGTGACTTTAGTGAACCAAAACCAGGGGAATGATATATATTTATCTTCATAGCCTGTCCATCGTTTGAATAAAGGGTTCGGCCGGTAGTCGTTCTAACTTGGGGACCTACCTCAAAAAGCTACGTTAGCTCATCCCTTCCTCTCGAGTTTCGAATAAATAATGAAGAGATGGAACATTCGAAGTTTCGAATTAAAAGCTTCGTGGGAACTATTCTGACCTTTTTGTTACCTATCAGAATAAAGTTTTTAACTCGCAATCACCAACCAATAATGATACGTGGTATTTTTTTTTATCTGTGGTAGTGGTGCAAGAAATGTCAAAGATGAAAGTGCTGTTGAATCCTACGGTTGAAGCACAAAATCTTTGTGAAATGTGTCATGCACTTGGTTTAGTAATTACGATAGTTATACAGTGCCTTCAAATATAGATGTTGTAATGTAAATATAATACCTACAAACATAATTGGAGTTATAATGGTCGCAGAAACTGTTGACTTTTTGTTTGTTTACATTGAATATCTGACGTTCTGTGGTATGAAATTTTATCCAACTGCGAAAAAGAGGTACAGTCTATGAGCATTTGAAAAAGAAGGTGCTTCGGGTTTGTATTACCCTCTCACTCGTTCGTAATAAGAGCGTATAAGAGTGAGTGAGAGACAAGTACAAACCCGAAGCATCTTTTAAGAGCTATCGTACTGTACTTACTTTTTTTTAACTTATGTTAAACCCAAAATTGATTTCATGCTATCAATAAGTATGTCATTACATTTTATTATACTCCACTTAAGCATCAACCATTTAAAATATTTTATACTAGCTTCTGCTCGCGACTTCGTCCGCGTAGATTTCGATTAACGTTTTTCCCTCGGGAACTTTTAAATGTTCCGGGATGAAAAGTAGCCTATGCATTAATAAGTAGGGTTTAAGCTAGGTCAGCTCCAAGCTTCATCCAAATCCGTCAAGACGTTGTATTACAGTGTAAAGGAGCAACAAGCTTACATACACGAACTTTCACACTTATAATGTAATTAGTGAAGGATAAGAGATGAAGACACATGAGATACAGACAAAGCCTTAATATTATGAATACTTACCCTCTCCTTGTATTGAGGGTTACAAACCATTTTTGTTCATATCTGGTAACGTTAGCCAAGTCATCGATCCACCTTGTCGGAGGCCTACCCACGCTGCGTCTTCCAGTACGCGGGCGCCACTCGAAAAGTCTTCGACTCCATCGGCCATCGATTTTACGAGCAATGTAACCCTGCTCATTTCCCTTCGGGTGACCTTAAGGTTTGTTATGAGGCTTATAATTAGCCCTCACGTCTCAGTAATATAAGTTATCACTGGTAACACACACTGGTCGAAGACTTTCAACTTGAGACACTATGGTATATTGGACGAAAGATATTACGTAGCTTCCCGAAGGCTGGCCAAGACAGTCAGATTCGACGAATGAACTCTTTTTTAAGACCTACGTAACTGGACAGTTTGTCCCATGTAAACATAACTGTTAACAACTTCAAGCGCTGAGCCTACAGTTGAGTAGTACGCTGAGTTGGTACTACAAGTGGCCTGTCCTACAAAGCTAGTAGCTACAGGGTTAAGTCTAGTTGTGATGTTCCTTTATTGATTTGTGCAAATGGAACCCCTTTTATGTTTTTAAGTAAGATACGTAAATGTTTTTTATAGTTCTTACCGTAAAATGTTCCAACTTTGCGCCCCTATGGGTAACTATGCTCCATAGTGACTATTTTGTTTGTCTTTTATAAATCAATATCGAGGACAATTTGCTAAAAAGAATCGATATATTATACATCCAGCCATACATTCTTTACTCTCGTATGAAGGGATCAATTTGCCTATATTTTATATTGCCAGTGCTTTGCCACCTCTATCCCTCGGGGAGTGGCTCTTATTAGGTCTTCAAGAGTGCATGTGGTTAGGCACCGCGGACATTGCATCATATGCTGAGGTGTTTGGAGTGAATTGAAGCAGTAAAATGATTTTGAATACAGATTACCTCAATATAACCATGGAGCAAGTAGGCATATTATACGGTATCTTAAATTTTAGCGTTTGAGTTTTCTTGCTAGGCGCTTTAGCTGTCGCTGTAAGTCCACAAGACATTGTTTAAATTTATGGGTATACATGGTTATTTGACGTGACCTTTGTCTTGTCCATGTTCGTTTTTTGACCAACTCGTTCAGAGGCTCTACTGAGGTCATCAAGCTTTGCGCTCAAGTCTTCCATGGTTTCAGCCATGACTACAACCCGTTTGTGTATTTGTGGCTGTTGTCAGACTCGCATACGAAGGGTTCCTTACCATTCCTGTACGAAGCCATTTTAATTTTTAATTCTGACATATTTTTACCATCAGTGGTTGTAGCAGTTGTAGTATAACTACACTAGGTATTTGAAAATTGTATGTGTGTACTAATTATGGTTCAAGAGGTTGTACAGTACACCTATAATTGTTAGATCAACCAAAAACACGGTAAAATTATCACGTTTCTTTTATGTGGCTCCCTGTATTCTTACCCGCTGACAGACAGAAATAGAAACAGGATAACGGAGGCTTAGTAATAGGGTGCCTGTTAAAAATTGAGATGTGAATTATACTGCATTTTTTTATAAAATATAGTCTATGAAGCAGGTACGTTTGAAACAGGTTGAAAGGATATATATTTTTTTTCAATAAAATGAATCTTGCCGTTAGAAAGTTAGAGCTTAAAAATATTGTACCACGAATTCAACTTTCAAATATCTCGTCAGCTTACATTTGATAAAATAAAATACAAAAAAACTGTTAAATTGGAATTATCCTTCGTTTTTAAAGTTCGTTACAAAGAATCAACTATGTTAATATTTAAAACTACCTAAAAACATAACATTGCTCCGGCACATAAAATAGACCGACAGACAACTAAATTATATGGCTACACAACCCTAAAAACCATGACGTAATAAAGTTAAAGTAACTGTAGACGGCCTATTTGTATTCTCTCATTCCCGCAAGCATCCATCTCTAGCAATTACACCGATATGCAAACTGCTCACAATCACGGCGTGTAATTTAAATCTTCTGCCTTGGAGCTTAGACGCTAGATGTGGTGCAAAACACATTCTGAAAATTTTATTTGAATGTTTACATACATACATACATACATTAAATCACGCCTGTTTCCCAGAGGGGTAGGCAGAGACCACTCCTTTCCACTGGCTACGATCTTGACAAATTTCTTTCGCTTCTTCCACATTCATACATCGAGTCATGCAGGCTCGTCAATTTCGGGTAATACTTAACATTCGGCCCTTTTCCAGTATTTCTCCGATTTGACTCGAAAAAGTACGCCTAGGGTGGCCCCTTCCGACCCGTCCACTCACTTTCGATCTGTATATCCCTTTCGTTAATCTAAAAAAAATAATCTAATTCACATTTACACTTACTCCTGGTCATTTTCTTTTACTTTTACTCTTACTTACCTACTAACGTTAGTATTTCACTTTCCGGACAACTGCGCTGCGCTACACGGTAATGATAATTATGGAATATTTATTTATACACATCAAAAATGTCACAGGATCAAACTAATCCCTACATTATTTAGATATTTGGAAATATTGTGCGTTGAGTTACATTGCGAAATAACAAAATACTGTAGGGCTATTTTTGAGCCCAAGACATTTTTACATACACATACATACATAAACTCACGCCTTTATTCCCAGAGTGGGGTAGGCAGAGCTACAGAATTTCCAACAACTCCAAAAACTTGTTGACAATTCTGTAACCACATTTTGCACACTTAGGCGAAGATGTTTAACAGAGTATTTAAGTATTTGTGACAGGTTGCCTAACAGTACTACACGCCTTTATTACCTTAGTCGGCTTTTACGACATCCACACGGGTGTTCATGAAAAGATAGCCTGTGTTTCAAGCAATTTCCTTTCCAAATTTCCTACAAACCTGTCAAGCCGTTTCAGAATGAAATAGTAAAACATATTAAGTAACTCACACACAAACTTGGGTATTTATGAAATTTTGAGTTATATTAAGGTTTTCCTGGAGCCTGACTTCAGATATTTTGTTTACCTGCTTGTATTTATTTATCTATTAAAGCATGTCTATTATATAAAGATACAGCCTAGTGAAAACTTAAAACTTATTTTGGAAATACATCAATTAATGCAAGGTTTTTTTTTGGTAATCGCATAAAGGGCCAAAGACTAAAGTTCGCTTTTAACTTGAATTAAATCCTGGACCTGGGAATGGAGGGCCCAGTTACTGCGGGGCTCACACCAGCTAAGAACACCAATGCCCCTGTTTTCTCAAGGTTTTCTTAATGTAAGGTTTCTCTGTGATATAAATAAAAAATAATTTGCAAGTCTCTTCCAGCTGCTTACTTACCGGGTATCTTCGCCGGGTTCCCTAGGCAACCTAACGGAACCCTGCTCCCGAAGGGCGCTAGTAATAAGCCAGTAACAAATGAGTTGCCTTTCTTACTTCATTGTTGATTGTAATATTACACGTTTTCTTAATGGCTAATTAAATTACGTAGCTTTCATCGTATACTTAGAACATTTAGATCTATATATACCTACATTGACTTATTGTCTGACAGACCACGTAAAATCTAAACAGCTGATTCCGTGGACTCGTTCGGAGGGAATGTTATTTTGATTACCTTAAGGGTACAATATGAAAGTGTTTTTTCGAAAATCAACCCCTAAAGGAAAGAAATAGGGGGAGAAGGGAGAAACGAATACCACTTACGCATACCCTAGTTTATATGTATAATGGCTTAACCTTAATATCTTAGACTATATTTTTATAGACGGGATTATAACGCTTTTTAAATATTAAAAGGGTGAGATTAAATCAGAAATATAGTCGTTTTTTTTAATTGAAAATGGGTTTGCTCTTCGCTAAGTGCAAGACGGACTCAAGAACGAGGGTATAGAGGTAGTTACCCCAAAATAAAAAGAGCTTCTATTTATTAGTGTTTATAGTTATAGGTCAGGTAAAAAAAAACAAAGACAATTATTATTTTCCGAATAAGGCTTCATAATGATGTTTAATCTTAAAATAATATCAGAAACATTTTTTTTCAGGTAAGTCTACTTGCGAACGCTTATTACGATTAATTACTCAAGAAGCTTACGGCAATAAGGTAAATTTTAACTTTAAACAAACCCAATTTCAGTAGAATAAATTAAATGTTACACTTACAAACAAATAATTTTATTTTATGTAACGGAGTAAGCGGGCCACGGGTATCACGTGACGATGCATTTTATGGAAGGATTAGCACTAAAATATACAAATACAAAGTAACAAAGTAACACATACATTAAAAAATTGGCAAGATTAATCTCGATAATATTAACCTCATAATTTTATATCCATTGAATGCAATTATTGAGGAACAAAAACAGCCTGTTATTTAATAGAGAAAATGGTAGTAGTTTTCAAACATAATCGAGACTATTATGAAACAGGAAATGTAACGACAAGCCCAAACACAAGACAAACGTGTTCGCGTCATACCTATATTGTTCACTCACACATAAACTAGTTCCCGGCGTATACAGAGGTCCTATGGCATGACGATCTCGACAAGATGGATGATGCAAATGTATCCAGTGCATTTCTGTGTAACTGTCACAATTGGACATGAAGTTTGAATAGGAATTCTTGGTTCGCTTTTGCATTGTATGCTTTGGTGTTTGAATAAAGTATTCATCCATGGCATGGCATTTATGTATGCTTTGAATTATTTTATACAATAAATCATTACAGATAAGGCCTCTATAGAGAAATTTAAGACTGCACCGAGCAAACGCAGAGCGTCCAGTGGCGCCCTTATTACTATTATTGGGTTTTCTAATTAACTACAGAATTCCCTTGGAATCAGACGATGCATTTTTGAAGTGCAAGTAAAAACAATTTATGGGATGGGTACGTAACAAACTTTAATAACAACTAGGTACCCTTTCAGTAGTCAGCTTAACGGGAAAAGGGGGCCACTTTTTTGTTGATAATTTGAAAGTTAATTGTTATTAAACTATGTGATAACCCTTTAAGTTATGTTTTCATTTATAATAATAAACACACCGTCCAATTTTAAGAACATACTTTAGTTTATTAGAAAACACAATAAAAGTAATGAGGACGCCGCTGTAAATCCGGCGTACGCTCGGCGCAGTCTTAAGAGTTGTGAAACTTGTATTTGTCCAACCCCATGCATTGTCCTTACCTACTCATTTACTTCAGGGTTGGCTGGAAGAGATCACATTTAGGCATAAGTTCGCCTTTGTACATTACTTTAATAACAATGTTTTCATATTAATATTTTTGTGCAATAAATAAAGAGGTTACATAAATCCATACATACATAACCTTTGAATATTCGTAAACAAATAAGGTCCCACCAGATAACTTTTGTCATGTAATGCTCATGATGCTTTATTTGTACAGTTTACAATCAAACTAATTCGTTCTGGGATGAGAGGGATACGAAAATAGTAGAAGATAGGTACGTAGGTGTACATCGTTGCAAACATCCTGTAGGGTTCCGTACCTAAAGGGGTGTCAAAGGGGACGCAATTACAAAGGCTACGCTGTCCGTCCGGCCGAATTTTCATCTTCCTGTAGCTTATTTTTTTCTATGCAACAAATATAATACACACCTAATATATTTGATTAAATTTCATATCTTGTCATGTCCAATTGTAAATTAAATTTACTTTCTTTAGAGTTCTTTAATTATAATTCTTCTTAAATATAGCCTTACCAAAATATGGGTTACTTGTTACTTATTATTCAAGTAATTAAAAAATAATTAAGTTTTATTTAGTTGTGTGTGTGTTTAATAAAATTGCTGAATTTTTGGAACTGTAATCAATAACCGGTATATTTTTATATGTACTTATATGCGCGGATTAATTAAGAAAAAAAAGTTTCATAGTGAAGGTCCTTATACAATAAGTGTTTATTTCTATGTTTTACGTTTTTGTTCTTTATTATTTATCATACGAGCATACATTTGGTGTGAATTATAGTGCAAAATTAAATAATAAACCGGTTAATTGCCAGTTGGGCGGTATGGAACACTAGGTATACTCCGTTTGTTTAGAGATTTAGAATAATGTAATCAAAACAACCACGTGATATAGTTCGCCAGCCAATAGAAACAGAACACCGATACGTTAAAGTGCGATAAAACAGTTATTATGACTGGCTGTTTAATAATGCCACTTGGTTTGGATTGTTTACATTTTTTTAAGTACCTAAACAAACGGAGGATGAGTGCTTGATCCCGAAATACCCCATTTCATTCTATATAAAAATCCGGCCAAGTGCGAGTCGTACTCGCGCCCCGAGGGTTCCGTACAAACCTTTAGGTAAATAAGTAAAAGTTCACCCATCACGACAATCGAGTTAAAATATGGGATGTAACTAAAAATTTTAGGCTTTCGGAATTTTTCCTTTATATGTGCTATAAAAAATTGCTTCATGCTAAATTTCAAGATTCTAGATCGACTGGAAGTACCCTTTAGGTTTTGATTCACTTGGGAGTAGTTGCGAGTTTGAAAATATGCGATTTAAATTGCTGTTTCTTTTGGTAGCATTGACGTAAAACTTTGATTTTGTTACAGCTTAAAGGTATTATAGACTTGAGTATTTGATATGAATTTCAATTTAATACCTCTACGCGTTGAAGAGCGAAGGTAGTTTAAAATTATTAATAATATTTTTATTATAATGATGTTACTCTAAAAATTTACGGTTTTCGCAATTTTTCCTTTATCTGTGCTATGAGATGTTGCTTCGTACCAAATTTCAAGATTCTGAGTTCACGGGAAGTACCCTATAGGTTTTGATTCCCTTGCGAGTTTTGAAAATTTGCGGTATAAACGGCTGTATCTTTTGATTGCGTTATTTTAGAAGTTGGATTTTTTCACAGCTCTAAGGGACAGTAGACTTTTTTTTTTTTTTAGACTTGAGTATTTAATATAAATTTCAGCTTGATATGAACGCATATGAACGCATTCCTGAGAAAAAGAGTCTTGACAGATGGACGGACCCTAAAAACATCATAATCTAATGGCTGAACCAAAAATTAAAATCAAAAAGGTAAAATTATGATCGAAAAATCATGGGTCATGTCATGAGTAGAACGAACCTACATCTCCTCTAAATACTCGGCCCGATCTCTGAACCCGATGATGATGCCATTCCGATTTCATTTGCAGTATGTTTTACGAAGGTTTGTCAGTCATAATTAAAATTCTGGTAAAGTGAGAGTACTGATTTTATTACGGTACGGTGACGAGAGTACCAACTACCAACTTATAGCCCGTCGAGTATGTCACTTATCAAAGTCTTAATGAACATGTTTTACGCTGCAAGTTTTTATGACTAACTCTAGTAAATGAGTTCAGAGGTTATGCCCCTTTTGCACTCAAGTGTATGTTCCGAGCGTGCATTTTATTAACGCATATTGCGAATCAAGATGTTTATAAGCGAAGTTGGTTCATATTTTGCTACCAAAAGTCGTTTCTTTTTTTATGAATTTGCAACTGGTTTCTGTATTTGCTATTAAGCGAGGTCGAGGGTGGTTTTTTCGTTCAATTGCCTACCAATATCAGTTATCGATTTTGACCACCGAATCAAAAATTAGTGAACCAATGTCATCTATAGTTACAGTTTACTTTCGACCATTATTAAAGAGATCACAATGGCTTACGCAAATAAATTAATAATGTCGAAAAATGCTCGACATGTTTTCTCGAGACAAACACAATAATTTCATCAACTTCATCCATCGAGTAGTTTTTGTAGCCATACAGAATCAATGGACGAACAAACAGACAAAAATTCAAAATTCAGTACATTCAAGTCAAAGAGAGTGGAGGGAGTAAACACCATATTATATTACTTAGCCTTAATATTAACGTGTACAATGTATAAGCTCACTTTTGTTATGAGCCAATCTTATTTTTATACTTTGTGTTTTATTTGCAATTTTAAAAGCAATTTATACATTCAAAAACACTTTGAAGTCCCTGAAATCGTACAACTTGAAGCCTTACTAGTTACTTTATGAAAGATTTCGCGAACGCCCAACACCAATTATCGAACATTACGTGTCAATCACGGGCGGGAGAAACGCGAAAGTTTGTTCCAAAAACATCTCGTTGGATGTATTACGAAATCACAAACATTCTGAGAAGGCGTCGCTATGGCAACGAGGTTTAAAACGGCGCAGGCGCGACCCGACTCCGCCTCCCCGACCGCCTGTTGCTGCCGCGTCTGCCGTACGCCAGTCACCTTCCAACCCTCAGGGACCTACACCTAAATAACAACTACGTCTGAAAACTAACCAATTTACATTCTACCTTATTACCTCTACTAGTCTATGTTTCGGTGTGTATGACTGAGAATAACTTCAGTTATATGAACTGGCGAAGTTGTCGCAGTTGTTGCGACCCACCCCAACCCACGTGGCGACGCGACAACATCTCGCTCCCGCGAGTTCATGAAGTACCGCGACATCAGGTATCTAAATGATAAGAACCGGAAACGGACGCGTGATCGTTTTTTATTACCGGTTTTTTTTTATATGAATATTAATTAAAGGCTTCGTTATCGGTAATAAGGTCCAGTACCCATTAAAATATTTCTTGTAAATTATACATAATTTAGAAAAGTTTTGACCAATTATTTTATACAAGCATTTTTTTTTTCTCTTACTCTGTTTATTACATCTTCTGAAAACCAGTGCCGTGGTTTGCCATGGCACGATGCTGAGTGGATCCTTTTTAACCGACTTCAAAAAAGGACGAGGTCATACGTTCCACTGTATGTTTTATATTTAATGTATGTTCACCGATTTCTCCGTCAATTATGGGCCAATTTAAAAAAATCTTTTTTGGTTTGATATAGTATGCTTTCGAAATAGTTTCATTGTCACCAAATCTGAATCTGAAGAGGGGATCCGTGAGGAATTGAGGGCATACATGTAGATATAGGCATACATAAATATAGCTATTTCAATATTTTTAGTAACAAGTTCAGCATTTGTATTCAGAACATTTAGTGAAGTGGAACTGATAATAAAACCTCAGATGGCCAACGGAACTCCACAACGGTACCTATTTCAAGGGTGGCGATAAGATATCTCGATTAAGATAATTTAGCAACTATAACGAAGAACATCTTTTTTTATATTATGACGAAGACTTTCCCGCGGCGTTACTTGCGGTGAGCTTGACATATTATTATCTCAAAGTTTCATATCAACTAAGAAGTGGAACTAGGTACCTACATAAAATCTTATTTTGATCACTAAAAGGTATAACATCAAATAAATATTTAAAAAAAACAAAAAAAACCGCCTTCAAAAACGCAAAAATAGCTTTTTTAAAATAGTAGGTCAGTCCAACTGACGTCGGCGACTCACAATATTTTTAACTAAAAGCCGACTTGTTCCATCTATCCTTCTATCCTTTAAAGTAATGCGAAGCATGTGTTCGCATTGTTGTGTTCCGGTCTGGGGACAAGACAACCCTAGTATAAGTATTAGCGAGAGGCTTTCACCTTAGTCCTCAGGTTTGGCAACGTATTAGCAGTCTTAAGACGTAATCTTAAGAATGCAAATGTCTATGGATAACAGATCTTACTTACCATCTCGCTTGTACGCTCGTTTGCCTTTTCCATAACAAAAAAAAAAAATGTTTATTAAAATGTTCAAAATTACCAAAGGTTGTTGTTTTTGGTTGAATAAACTTGATTTAAAAATATTTGGGAGGGGTAATGGCAGCACTGTTAACTCACGGTGGCACTGTAAGCTGATAAATGAGAAAATGCACCATCCGACGTAGCGTTTGGACGCCGGCTGAAAAACCTTTTATTGGAAAATCCATTATACTCAGTTAAAGAGTTTATGGACCTTAATTTATAATAAAATTTGTTTTGATTTAATATGTATTGTTGTTTTTTATTATTTGTAATGTTTTAGACGATCCTTAACGGTGATAACTCCTTAGTCTTGTATTGTTATTATTATCCTGACTTCTTCTTTCTATTTTGATTATATTAAAATGTATGTCAATGTATACTGTGACTTACTTTGGAAAATAAATATCATTAATTCATTAATTCATTCATTCATTCATTACTTACCACTGTATAAAAAACTTGAAAATTGCTCGTTAGGAGTCGATGACATAAAACTCATGGAATTCATACTAGTTTCAAGTCTAATTAGCATCACTATTCTCATGTCTCAGATAAAGTATGGTTCTTCCTTCTATAATTATTATTTGAACAAGTGTAATAAAATCGGATCTATTTGAGACTAATAAAAACTTTTACTTAATTATATTCAGCGGGCAGATATTGTTCTCGAAACCTGGTAAACAATACCTTACAACTTTGCGATCCGTCAATCAAAGAAACCTCAAAATTACACCAGTAATCTTTAAAAATCTCTCATAGCTATTTATTAAACAGAAATTCATTATTGTTCTGGAATAAAAATACCAACTCATTGAATTGCAAAGTATACGTAAATAAGTACCCATCATTAAAAACAATTAAATGAAGTTTTGAACCTAAAATACCTTAACACCAGACATAGCATTAAAACGGCCTGCGAAGCAGTTTACGGCAATAAGTCAGGCATTTCTCACCTCTTGTTCGATCCTTCGCACCTCGAAAGTGGAAATAAACAAGGCAACTTTTGCCATTCCGCATTGTGAGAATGAAACTGCTTTTATACTGAGCCATGTTCAAATTAAAGTTGCCAGATTACAGAAATGTACTGTTGAGTTCAACGTTGCATCTAGGAGACGCGGACGCGAAATTTTGGAGTTTGAATAAAATTACGGAAGTTATTAAACCAGAAACCGCAAGCGTGTTTTAATGTGCACGGTTTTCTTGACACACGTGATGTGTTTAACACTTTTACTGTGATACGACGAAACAAAAATTTACCTACTAATTGTTTTCTCTAAAAAAAAACAAGTTTTTTGTTCTGTTATACTTTTTATGTTCTTTTTAATCAGGGCACTAGCGCAACCCTTCGGCGTTGCAAAGACTTCTTCCTTTATAGGATTTAAGTCCCATTCCGTCCACGACGTAAGGTTATGAATGAACGGACTTAAAACTTCATTTCCCGAGAAGGAGTTATACATACAGTGTGTTACCAGCACCCTGGCTTTTTTTAAAGTACGTTAAAATAACGTATATCTGTAACGTAACTATGACATTAATTTAATTAATAAACATATTTTCAGGCTTTGTTAACTTTCTAACAAAAATTTAATTGCCAGCAATGTAAAGCACAGCAATTTGACAAGTGTAATTTGACAGTCGTCGGTTACTTTGATTATTATGATCTGCCCCCGTACCACGACATGCCTTGTACCAAGCAACAGCGATACTGATAACGATGAACACGCAGCACATGCACTACATTGAAAATGGACAGTATCTAAGAAAATTAATTGTGAAGTTATTTTAATTATTTTTTAATTGATAATACTTGCAAAGAATTGCTAAAGCAACATATTATCGGTAGTTTTAATAAATGCCCGCATGCCGGTAACACACTGTATACGAGTAGGGTATTAAGGATTAAAAGTTTGGCTAGACATCTGGCTCTTATGAAGAATTATGAATAGCGCTGTATCCGTGTAATACTCGCATGAATTTACTTGTAAATTTTAAGAATTTTATTCGATGGTTTTTTTAACTCATTTAGTACGATGAATAAGAATTACTTTTGGAGTGATCTAAGATATTAAAATGACTACGTTCGGTAATAAAATATCAGTTATTGACGCCAAAGTAGTGTTCAAATGACCACCTTCTTGTAACTTGAAATAAATTGCAAGACCATCGTAGGGTGCCAAGAATAATATAGCGGTTTCCTATTAATAAATATCAATTAGATATCCTTAAAGCATTTATATTTACCGACCTAATTGTATCAAAACGCAAAAGACAAAACAAAGGACAGGTAACCAATTACGCAACGACAATTACAAAATTAATTTCAAACCAAACGAGATAAGTTGGGAGTTTTTAAACGGAGCACTCGAACAATTTGGGGAATCGGCGGCGCGATTAAGATTCATTATGCTTGTAAAGTTTTATCTCCAGCGTCGAGCACAGAACTTGTTCACGAGAGCAATAAAGCATTTTGGCAGATTTTGAAGTGGGTAAGGACGGGCGAAGCGGGAATGCGGATGGAATTAATAATTTATACATATTTATTATTAACGAACATTAAAATATCAGTAAAATTACAATTAAAGAAACCGACAGACATTCATATTTGACAAAACGTAGTAATTAAGTTGTATTAATTTCTCTCTCTCTCTCTCTCTCTCTCTCTCTCTCTCTCTCTCTCTCTCTCTTTGTTTGCTCATAAACTAAGGATCGTGGTCATCAGCGGATCTTAATTTGGAGTGTTTGATTGGCTTCCATCAGTTTAAATTTAAGGCATCAGAAATACTCGTATAGGGCCAGTTGCTACCATATCCAATGAAGTGTGTAAAATATTTACCTGATATTTTATTTAAAATAACTAACTTATTTTAACTTTAAATTTAATTTATTTATTTCGGAACCAACCAACGTTATCTTATTACAATGATATTTACACCGATTTAGTCTGAGGGCGAATTAAACCACAGTTTATTACGCTGACATCTTGAGAACAGGTAGAACAGTTAGATTTAAAATTTATGAAATAAGTTGAGTATTTCACTTTTAAAATGAATAGGAAATGTAATAGAGAAGTTTTCTGGCTTGCAACCTTTTCCTTTAACAAAAGTACCTATTTGACAAGACAAGTCTAATTAATATATTTTTTAAATTATAATAATATTACAAGTAATAAATAATAGAAAACTTTAAAGTGATCGACAGCTGCGCTGCAGTGCTAGTAGCGATTTTCATCACGACATAGTATAAAACAAAGTCGCTTTCCGCTGTCTGTCTGTCTGTCCTTATGTATGCTTAGATCTTTAAAACTACGCAACGGATTTTAATGTGTTCTTTAATAGATAGAGTAATTCAAGAGGAAGATTTTTATATGTCCGGGTGTTACACAAAACTCACACAAACTGAAGCGAAGCGAGGGCGGGTCGCTAGTTTATATTATATATTTATTTTAACGAATTCCGAACGAAGTAATTATTTTACGTCCATTAACACTTTAACGCCCGAAAATGGCCGACGATTTGCAGATGAATATTGTCCGCACTAGCAGCAGATTAAACGTGCATTACGCCGCGACAGATGTCCGGGTCGGGCGGGGGCTAACTACTCGCCGCTTGTTCGTGTTGAACCATAACGGTATTGACAGTATTTAAATTTTATAGTGACTATTACATTTCATATTACGTTTTCTAATAGCGTTTTATAAATCGCAAATTTTGATATCGATTAACGGTGTCAGTTTGGCACCCGTTGCAAAATCAAAGCGTTGTCATGGTGATAATAGTGTAGTAATAAGCGTTGACATTATACGTATGAACTGCATTTGCAGATAAAAAAATACCCTGTCATGGCTGTTAATATGTCTTAAGTTTATACAAAGTTATTGAATCAGGATATTACCACCATGAAAACTAAACCTATTTGAATGCAGCTTGTAGTGTTATTCAGCTAAGGAAGTTTGCCCCAAAATTGCTGACAAATACCTAACAATTTATTGCAAAACATCTTGAAAAACACTTCAAACCTATACACAACATAATTGGATTTTCGATGATCTTTAAAAAACTTTTTACACGATATTTTGAATCTAGAAGGGCTGTTCGAATGGGTAAAGATATAATAGAATAAGTACATTTTACCTCATGTAACTAACAAGAAATCACACGAGGCTGATAAAAATCTGCACAAATTTATATACAAAAAGAGACTGAAACCAAATATCTCTGTTTCAATTACACGATATACCTAGAAAGAGCAAAATAGAAAACCAAACTAAATAAAGTTACTCGCATACCCTGCCATGTCTGTTTTAGACAAATAAGGAAGGAAGTAACGTTTTCCGTTTGGAGCGCCCCGTGAGCAGGGAAGAGATGGGACATCAAAAAGAGTACTAAACAAAATGTATATGTAATTAGATAAATGTTGAGTTCCTTTTCATTTTACTGATAAATTTTAAAAGACAATTGAAATATTAAGTTTTCATTGTAATTCACCCTGTGGTAAATCTGTAAAATATTATCACAGGTACTTATTATTTTCATAACCGTGATTACAAAATCGTCTTTTTTTTTTAAATTTTACTTGTCATTTATCAGCTTACAGTGCCACCGTGAGTGAACACTGCTGCCATTACCCCTCCCAAATATTTTTAAATCAAGTTTATTAGACACTTCTCTTACAAATAATACAGATTCTTCTCTTAAAAATGTTTCCCGACTCCTTACTGCAATTCGCAGCATCTAACCGTACAATGCAACGTCACAGACTGAGACCCTGCGTCCGTGGAGTCTCCATTATTAAGTAAGACCGCTCGAGACCCGACTGTCGCATTTTATACATTGCGGCTTTTATTAGAAAGGTAAACGCAACGTACGATGAACGTTTTACAACGAGTAAAAACAGAATTTTTACTGTTTTTGCACCGAAAACAGTTATTTTTGGAAAAAAAAAACAATGCATTGTAATAAGTGTAATAAAATAATTTTGTTCACCCATGTTTACAATTGGTAGTTAAAATTTTAAGTAATTTGGCCCTTTGTTAAAAGTTAAATGTAATATAAAAGAAAATAAGTGAATTTGCCTAGCCACGTTGCCATTTATAACAGGCCTTTTTTAGCCCTTTAATTTGATAGGTACATAATTGATTTGTATCAAATTGGACAAGGTTGATGTATTACAAGTCGAAACAAGTCGAGGCTTAACTTAATCCTGGCCATGACTAATAAAATATTGCCTAAGGTCACCTTGTTCTTCTATGATAAATAATATAAATATTTGGTTACAACACATTTTTATGTCCAAGTCATTATCAATTATTAATAAACATCTTGGCTGAGATGCCGCCTCAAAACATGTCAAAATTGTCAGTTTTGTATGACTTCACGTTTATTTTCATGCATGTTGTGACGAGTTGGTATCTTAGCCGATCTCGTATCCATGTGAGCCCTGTCCGTACACACTTACCCTGCTATTCATAAACGTGTAAGAGTTAAAATGAGCTTAAAATATGAATCGTCCTTATTTGTTAAATTGATATTTGCCTTTGACAATAAAAGTAAATAAGACTGCGTGCCACGTACTACACACATGCAAGTTAACTAGGCCTGTCTTTCACCAACGTCTATCAGCCCCCGGGATGGTTGCTTACGAGCTTGTTGCACTCGAAATTGCTTTATTTATCTATCTACCTCAACATAAATTACTGATTAAAGCACCATTCAAAATTGAATCTCGATACAAAGTCACATAAAAGAAATAAACTGAAAAATAGTTTTGTTTATACGTTCGAAAACACCAATAAACAACCTGGCAGGCAGGCCCGAAGCAATCATGGCCACAATGGCTTCAAATCTGATTAATTATTCGTCTAACAGAGTCTATTATTTATCGCTAAGCATTCATTAAATTCGTCACGGGCCGCCGCGTCGCATCAGGGCGAGGGACGCTATAGGCATAGTATATTTAGGTACGCAATGTATTTGAAGTGTTTTGGAAAAGCTCGATGGAGTTATATCGTCGTAATAGAGTGTTTTTGTTACCAGATTATTTGCGTTTGTGTTGTTTAAGTAATGGTTTTGCACAGTTATAAATTCAAATAAAAATGTGTTACTCATACGCCAAGATCGTTTCAAAAGCTATGAAAATTTCATTACATTCGTATGGAAGAAACTATGTTTCTGACTATACGCGCCAGTTTCTTTGTAGGCACTGTAGCCATGACGACTTTAGGCGTCGCTTCGTTAGCGTTTTAAAGGTTAAGTACCAATTTCACCAAACGATGTTAAATTTAATCAATATTAATCGACTGTTAGTTCATATATTTAAACAGCTATTAACGCTCTAATCGTCTGTTGAGTGGTTAACATGGTTTGTGAAATTGGTGCTTAGTTGTAAAAAAAATAAGTACAAATTATATTTGTGTTAACAAATCTGTTTCTATGCAAGAGGTTTTATTTTACGTAAAATCTAAATGCGAGAAATAACTTTCTCATGTTTTCTCCTCTTTATCCCCTCAAATTACGTGGATGATTAAACGCCATTCGAATTTACACTGAAAGCACTTGGACATAAGATGTTTGAGAGTCCCTGTCATAAGAGTCACTCGAGATAAGCTTCTGTTCCTTTCTTAAATTATTGTAACATTTTTTTCTTGGGATGGCTTAGTCGTTTTATTTTTGGCAACTTTCGTTTGATGATAGATTTTAATCATGTTATTTTTTTAGGCATTTTGCACATATTTTGCTAGTTACTTAGAGTTCACGGACACATAATAAATGTAATGTTTTATCTCGGTAAGTAATTTCTTGTTAGCGTAGAATTCAGTCAAAATGTTCTCTAAACAGAACTCAAATTCATTAAAAATAATTCAGTTGTTTGTTAAATGAAGCGACAAACATTTACACAAGCTTTTACTTTGGTCTTTTAATATTAAACGAGCTACATTTGCGTATTTATTTGAAAATGTCTTACGATTTTGGTAAAACTACAGGTAATATAGGAAAATAGAATATTTTGGAGGCAAAATATGTACTTACATCAATGATACTTTGTTTATAACTTTACCTTGGCACTAGAAATTGGGATTTGCGGAGTCCTACCAAAATTTAATGAAAATAAAAGTGTAATTTTCCATGTATTTTTTTTGGCGCAGAATCGAATGAGGCCATACTCATACTTATAGTATGAATATTTTGCGAGATATGAAGGGATAAAATATTTCAAGTCAAAAGTAGGATTTAACGATAGAAGGTACCGATAGAAGCTTGTTGTTCCCCATATTGTTTTGGTCATAATGTTTTTCTAGATAATGTCTATAGTCATAATTATTAAGACTCATTATTATGTATCGCTGAAGTGTTTTTTAATTTTAAATATCTGTAACCCGAAATTAGAATCAACGATCCGAATTTTACCCAATAAAGGCCCAATTCTAAGTTATTTTTAATTTCATTTTAACTGTTTAGGGTTTCTGGAAGAGATCCCTTAAAGGGATAAGGGCGTTTTTGTACATATTTTAAGGCACCTACCCAATATCACATATAAATTAATGCATTTTATAAAATAATAATCATTATGTTATTATAGTGAAGAACTAAATAATACCAACAAATAAAATTCAAATTGGGAGTAAAATTATCAAATAAAGCATTTACGTTTCCTTTTTTTTGTTTCATTTGCAAGATGTTTAAAATAACGTCAAAACTATTTGAGGCACTCCTAAATAAGCTAAAGCGGGTCGTAAAGGTTAAGTTTTTTAGTCTCTGACATTTTAAAAGTAAAATAACTCGGGAGAATTGTACGACTGTTTGGCAGGTCAGAGATAGTTTTTAAAAACAAAGATTCGGAGGAACATAGAACCGTTTTTCTTTTTTTGAACGGTAATAGAATTTTCTACATTTTTTGTGGCTGCCAAAGAAATTTTTTATTTTATTTTACGTTGTCCTTTGATAAAGATTTTTGTAACGGTAAAGTGTATTTCCAGGCATAATATCGGAGAAAAAAAACTTTTTTACTCTCCCATTCCTTGATTAATGACTTTGTATTATTTAATCCAGCACGCACTAGCTTTACTTATGCCTTATAGAGGGATAATTTGATTCTTAACCTTTACTGACTGTCGAAGAACCTACATCATAACTAAAATTACGAAACGCTCCGGTAAATCTCAAGTCAAATTTCCATGCTTTACGTTAGTTTTGCACGCCATAATTAGATTCGTAACTCATCTGTCTGTCTCCACCTAATAAGTACTCGCAGGAGGAGTCGGGGCGAGGCTTGTATAAATCAAGACGCCGACACCTGCTACAGTTGAAACCTATTACTGTAGAAGAGCTTCACTAGCGGGTCACACACTGCTAGTAACGATGGGAGGAGCATTACTTATGAAAGCATTACATTCATGTTTTTTTTTATATTTCAGTAGATTTTAAAATTTGTACGTACATACATACATACATACATACATACATACATAAACTCACGCCTTTATTCCTAGAGTGGGGTAGGCAGAGCTACAGAATTACCAACAACTCTAAAAACTTGTTAATAATTCTGTAACCACATTTTGCACTTTTAGGCTAAGATGTTTACCAGTGTATTAGTGACAGATTGCAAGCCCATCGCCTAACAGTACTATATATACG
Source organism: Acleris laterana (assembly GCA_963966035.1). Classification (NCBI taxonomy): domain Eukaryota; kingdom Metazoa; phylum Arthropoda; class Insecta; order Lepidoptera; family Tortricidae; genus Acleris; species Acleris laterana. The sequence continues at coordinate 13,548,269 of OZ014447.1, forward strand.
CCTTTATTCCCTTAGCCGTCTCTTACGACATCCACGGGAAGATATGGAGTGGCACTATTCTAACCCGGCAACCACACGGGTAATATTTTGTACGTATAACTAGATTTTCCAAATTAAAAACCCGCGAAACTTGATTTTTTCATTACATTTTGATTTAAATAAAATGGAAGCTACACGCAAATGACATATAACAAAACCCATACGAGTATTTCAGATACCATGCAGGTTAACCCGGTGCGGGTCGCCAGTCTACCTCATATTGATTACTCGTCAAAGCACGCGCACTTGTGTCGTTATTCTGTAATCCGGCGCGCGTAAATCATCACATAACTTAAAACATACAAATAACAAGTTTGATACAGCGCTCGCAGGCTGCGCTCCAAGTTAAAGGTAATTTGCATATATTATCATCCAGGTAGGGTATTCTGTTCAGGCAGCAGGTTTTAAATGTAGACGCCTTCAAATGTCTGAAAGTGCTTAATTACAAGATATTTTAAGACACCAGTCACATAATTATTATTAAAAAAAATGTAGTTAGCAAATATAATGAATTATGATGCTACTACTTTATCTTGTTTATCTGTCTGTCACAGCGATAATTTTGAAAATAATGAAAGAAAAGTTAAAAATAGCGCTAATCCAAAAGTATTTCGAATGAACACAAATGTTTTTGGTGTGTAATTAATTAAGAACAATATTTGAAAATACTTAAGTATACACGTTATTGCAGTGAGTTATTGCATAAAAAAATATGTGTAATGGATCATACATAAAAAACAATATTTAGGTTGACTTAAAAACTTCCTCCTTTTTTTGAAGTCAGTTGAAAATAAGAAATGTTTTACATGGAAACCTCGGTACTAATAACAACACAATTAACTGACTATTAAAATTAGTAAACTACTGTTAATCTTCTCACACTACAATTAAATTGCTCACTAAGCGATCGTTTCAATTCGCTGCCTTTTTTGTTTTGAGTTTCTCAACTATATCCACGTCTATTTATATTCATCGACTTATCGATTTTATTTCGGTAGATGTTTTGTTTCTTTTGTTTTAATGTATGTGCTTTATAAATTGTTAAGTGTGGTTATATCGGAATAAGCGCGCAGTTACACCCCCAGCAACTTCCAACTTCAGGTGATAAACTCCCGTTTGCCGTAATTATGATAAATACTATCGAGAACTGGATTGTCCTCGCTCGCGTTTTAGTCTCCATTTTCTATTATGAATATTTACTTCATACATTGCTGCTTAGATACACGACGTCTTCAATTGTTTTGATTATAAATACGGTTTTACGGTATATGCATTTTGTTCAAATAACCACAACTACGAACCACCAACACCACCACGATGTTTTTGCAATTCTGCGTAGGAGGAAACGGCATCAATTTTTTAAGATGCCAATTTCTTTACATCTTGATGCCACCGTATCCTTCTATTTCAAAACAGTTGTTATCCAAAAACAATTACGGTGTGCTATTGACAAACTTAATATTTTTCAAACTGTATAAGTACGCTTTCTTTAAAAACTTCAAGGATCTGATTAGACACAAATACACAATATGTTAAATGGGTAATTTCAGAAGTCATCGAAACATTACAGGGTTCAAATAAAAAGAATTAGAAACCTTAACATTTTTATCAAACATCCGTTCAACAATACTCCCCAACTGAGGATTCCTGCAAATCCCTTAAATTAAAAATTATTTGTAAATCACGCAATTATGTTGCGTAAATTGCAGCCCTTTGCTAACATTTCTAAATTAAAGCCACAGATACACTCTAGGGGTACCCCCTCCACCCACTGGGGGGATGCAATTCCACGAATCTTAACATCAATTAATTTGAACGCCCTTTAAATTAAACTCGCTATTTTAGCGAATGTAATGTAATTACGGTTTTTTTGTAGTTTCTTTAAGTGCCTACTATAGAAGGGAGTGGTTTATATTGTTGATGATTGTTTAATATTTTTGTAATTAAGTACATGCTACAAATGAGAACTCCGAAAAGTGAGCATAAACCTAAAATGGTACTAGTTAATATCACTAGTATAAGTTGTTAATCCTTAATACTAAGCATCCATTTTTATTATATAAGGTTTATAATGGGCGTCAAATAGCTCAAGTAACCATGACCATTGCATGTTATTTAAACCTAGGACTTTAAAAGCACACTAGGTATTAAATTGAATGGTTTCTGGTTTAATATTAAAGAAAAAAAAATTGTAACTGTAACTAAGGATATAAGGATATTTGGTATTTCACAGAAGATAAAACTAGTTTAGGGGTTTTTATTCCTTTGTTACTTTTACCTTTGGGTTATCTGCAAGGATTGTGAAGCTCTGCCAAAATCACGTAGCTGTCAAAAATAAAATCCATACAAATTTAGCTCCGGACGATAACGTTTCACATTCCCGAAATTCTGTCCGATTTTTCCGATTTTTGAATATGTTGTAGTTATTATAAAGAACGTACGAACGTTATACGTTTCTGTTTATTGTTTTATAAATTTGTTTCATTCTAAGAAATATTTTCTTGGAAAGGAAAACGTACAGACTTAGAATTTTCATGATATCTACAACACATTAAAAATCGTAAAAATTTAACTAGGTTTAAGAGCAGAGAGAAACGTTATCGCATTTTGTATGGAAGTTTTCAGCCTCACAATCTTCTTAATTCATGCTACGAATAAAATAATGGAAAAATTATGATTCATCAAAAATTCCGACAAAAACCTGGTCCGATGCGAGTCCGGTTCCGCAAATACGTCTATTTGTATTTGTATTTATTTATTCGTAAAATTCAATACATTTTACATGTGATGGTTATAATAATACTTAAAACAGTCAATTTATAGACATATAAAATTTTAAATAGGTACATTTTAGATTCAATAAGCATTTTATTACATTTTTAATTAATAATTATCTAATCATTATTCAATAAGAAACAATTTATGTAGCTATTTCACACAGAGTTAATATCTTTTAACATCTTGTAACGAATTCGTCTATTGTGTAGCACGCTAGATCTAGGAGCAGATTTTTCAGTTTGCGTGCAAATATCGTCTTATTCGTATGTTATCAGAAAACGAATGAAAATGAATCTTGTTTGCGTTTTACGCTAAATACTAATATATTTATTACAAAATACTTAATTATGTTTATAGTAGAGCAAAAATAATTTCAGCTCGACCATTAGTCCCCCCCCCCCCTTTGTCAGTCCTAATAAATACCGAGTGTATTTGCTGCTCAAACCCAAACTGGGCCACAATTTCGGGTATTTTAAATAGGTCGGTTATCCTATCAAACTTTGTCCAAACTAAATAAGATTGGGTTTCAGTTTTCCACCTTTAAGTTTTGTTATTAAACTTCCGCGAAAACATAATCTCGTAACATTTTCACTTTTGGCCGGGTTGGGTTTGCATGGATTTATTTAAGAATATTAAAATGTACCTACAGATAGGTAAATATGTTTTTTGTAATAAATAGTACGCTTTTTGCTAACAAATATCGACACTTAATAAAGTAGATATTGTACTGATAATTATTGTGACAAAATACTACTTAAATAAAAAGTTTTATGTATGCTTTGTCACATTCTGTCAGATGCAAATGTCAAAATGACGGATGAGGACAAATCATATTTTTAGCCTTTGTAAGCGTTATTATTTTAAGGTTATTCCAAAGTTTATTAATAATAATATTAGGTACTACTAAAGGAGCGAACATAATGAAACACTTGCTCTTCAGCGGTATTTATGTTCCACTGTATGTATTTTTTTTCATATATTATGTTCACCGATTTCTCCGTCAATTATGAATTTTAGAAAATTCTTTTTTCGTTTCATAGAGTACTTCCGAGGTGGGATGGAATGGGACCAATTGTCACTAAATCTGAAACATGAAGGGATCCGTGACGAAAAGAGGCACCTCCTCAAATATTGTAGGCATACATTATAGCGGTTTTAGTATTTTTAGTAACAAGTCAAGCATTTGCATTCAGAAAGTATCATTTGGTGAAATGAAACTGATGAAGACCACAGATGGCCAACGGAACTCCTCAACGGTACCTATTTCAAGGGTGGCTCGATTACGATAGTTAGTTGAGCGACTGTAACGAAGAACATTTAATTGCTTAAATATACGTGGCGTTGCTTGCGTCGTGCTTGAAATGGACACCTGACAAGACGGATGGATCTGTGTTGCATGGATAACTGGATGTTATGATCACTAAAAAATATAAATAAAAAATAAAACAAAGAACCATCTTCAAAAAGCCAAAAAAAATATATTTTTAAATGGTTATTACAGTGTGACCTATTCCTACCATTTTAAAACAAAGTTATTGTTTAAATTTTTGAGGTGGTTCTTGTTTTTTAAACATTTATTTAATACACAAAGTAATACAAGTTCTTAACTAGTATACCCAAAAGTCGTTACCCTACACTGTTTAGTGATTAAGTAACCTATCTGCTATGACGCTTCATGAAATATTGTCGTTGGAGTGTTCACCCCGCACCCACCTGTGCCAGACACAAGTCCGGAGACCCAGCCGGCTATTTGTAAAGAGAGAGAGTTAATAGTTGTTAGATAGTATACAAACCATCGGGTTTTAAAAATAAAATATACATAAAACACATTTAAAAATCAATAATAAGAGTTAAGCTTATCGTTACTTTTAAATAAATTGCTGTCTATTTGGGACAAGCGTTTGTTGCCGACTATACTTTTTTCCGCTCAGACATCTGCTTATCAAGACGAAACCTAGCCCCAACTGGGCGGGTACATATATTAAGTACAACGAAGATCCCGGTGCCACCTTCCGGCTCCATGATCAGATCAGCCCGGTGGTACAATAATATTGCATTGTCATCGGGTGTACACATGTATTTCAAATTTCAGCCCATTCTCTTGAAGGGAACTGGTTCAAAATCGGCTTTTTAAATTTCAGGACATACAAGCGAAGTTGAAATAAGGGAGCGACCACACGTGCGTTAATTACGGTCGGTCAAAATTGACGCCATGTGATGACTTTGACCCATTCTTTTGTTTATGCCATGTCACCGTATATTACGCAACGGTTTGCCCGATCCTAAAAAGCTTGTAAAACTCGATGAAGCTTATAAAAATCGAGTAAATAATTTTAATATTCGGACAGGCAGACTGAAAACAGTCACTAATCACTCTACTTTCGTGTCATGTCATGTGAATTGTGACATTTTGTAATAAAGAAAAAACCCATACATGTAAAGTAACTTTAAAAAATCAGCTCTTTCGAATTACCTTTTTTTTTAATGCCAGTGATTCTATTTTCTCATTATTAATAAACTCGAGTTCATGACATATTTTTTGGAGACAAGCGATCAAAACATGTAATATTCCTTTGCCAAAAACGTTATCGTTGTATGTTGATATTAAGAATCATTACGGTAAGGTAGAAAAGGTTTTTCCCAGCTCCCAGGGAACATAACTTAATTTCGAACTTTGTTGCTGATGTTGCGGCACCTATATAGAAAGTTAGATTGCTATCGGTATCGTTATGATTTTGTAGCAGGTGATAGTGTTTTATCTTAATAACATAATGACCTTGACTGGACAGTGATTAGCAACTGTTTAATAAGAATCATATGAGTGACATCATGGAATATTATGACGACGGTATCGAAAGTAATTTCTTTTAAAACCAGTGTAGCCAACTTTAACACGCTCATAATGACGTTAAAGTTTTTTTAAGTATTTATTTTCGCACCAAACATTACAAATATTGAATTTTAATCTTAACTGGCTGGCAAGTAATGTGCGTATACGCATGGCGTCACGTAACATTCAAAGCAAGTGAATTCTTTTTCTTCATGAAAGAATTGAACGACTCACGCGACTATGATTTGGGTTTGTGGGCTCGACCGTGCCTCCACCAATAAGATAAGCCATTACAATTTCTTATTCTTCCCTGGCAAGACCAACACAAAGATAATATTTGCGAAGTCATAATCAAATAAAAATATTTAATGTGAATAGCTATAATACAATACAATCGTATCTACAATTCAAATTTAAAAACTAAACTTATTTTAATTAAAATAAAACTAAGCTACTGAAAAATTAAAGATTAAAATAAAAATCACCACTACAAAAAGAATACCCCCTCTAGCAGGTCCGCGCGCGGCATAGTCCCTATAACACTGGCTGCATTACCTCTCTGGATAGCTAGGCCAATCCTTTGGGAGAGGTAAGAACCAGCTCTAGGATCTCCGGAGGCGTCTATGAGCCGGGATGATAGGGCCTTTATAAAACTTTTCATATCGGCTGACCAAGGTCCCATAGTCTCTACTGCAAGCGCCATAAATTCGTAATTATTTAATAAAGATGAATATTTGCGGCGCTTGATTGTTTGGACCTGATCAGCTGCTGCACCGGCTCGATTACGGGTTGAAAAAAAAAAAAAAAAAGGAGGCACCGGGATCTTCGTTGTACTTAAAAATATATCTGAGTAGTATTTTTTTTATTTACCGAATCTAGTCTCACGGCATATAATTGACAGACACACCTGAAATCTGCACAGCGTAATAAGGACATTTTATTCTTATCAACAAACATAAACAAGTCATTACAATATTGAACTAAGCAGAAGATATTTATGATCGCTATGACATCTAACATGCATTAAAGGCATGTCTCCACTCGAGCACCGACCGGCTCTATTAGCCGCTCCGTATAATCGCGTTTGGCAACAAATTACAAGTTACAAGACGTGGCTGCGACCTTAGTGATCCGTGCATAAAGTGATCAATGACATCCTTGAGCTAAACTCTGTACATGTATTAAAATGTAAGCGTTTTGAATGACCTAAAGTGTTCTATAGTAGGTAAGTTAATTGAAATAATGGCTAAATATCAGAGAACAATCAAACATTTTTTTGTAGACACAAGGTAAACTCTAGAACTAGACTAGGATAAAAATACTCATATAGAGAAATAAACACCCAAGACTCCGAAACAAAAACTCGTGGTCGTAATACGAATATTTTGATTATGCTCTTAAACCACAAACAAACTGACTGCGGAGGCGCTGCTGTCGCGACGCGTGCGGCGCGCTTCCATGCAAAAAAGGCCTGCACCACGCTTTGAAAACGCTTTTTCACTATGGAAACGCGTCGCACCCGCCCCGCTTTCACTCCCAGTGCGTTTGGCTTTTACTGGTAGTCGAATCCGTAAATGCTAGCTTTGCAAGCCAGGGCAATACCAACTAGGCTAACCTCGTCGGTGTTTGTGTTCATTTTGAAATTTTATCATAGTTCATTTACTTACTTTATTTTACTTAATTTTATCACCATGTCAAAATCGAGCATCTCTCTTTATTCAATTAAAACAACATAAAATAATATAACAACCATAACACAATAACTGAAAAAGAAAACTAAAATTAAATAAAACTAATTCTAAATATATAAATTACCTAACTAAAACATTAAATCTAAGAATGGCCCCTGCGGCATTGTACCAAAGATGCTGGCAGCATTTCCTCGCTGGATGGTTAAACTTATACGTTGAGCGAGGAAACTGCCAGCTCTTCGGTCTCCCGTGACGTCAATGAGCCTCTTCGAAACTTCTTTGAAAAGGCTTCGAGCGCTAGGACCCCACGGACCAAGGGTCTCGACACCGAATGGAATAAACATATATTCTGGGCCGAGACCACTATATTTTACTACCTTCATGCTTTCGGCCGCTTCAGCTGCCGCACCAGCCCTATTAGAGGTCCGGTGGAGATGTGATGGGGCTAGCGTGTCTACACAAGTTGCATCCCACACTAGCACCCGTCCCATATTCCACGGGACCAAGGTCATTCAATCGAGCATATATACTTTAATGATGACTTTCAAATATAGTGCAAAAAATGATTTTGAACTTATGCTTGTAAAAAATTACATGTCATTATTTCTATGAAATGGGAGCCAGTTATAATTCTCATACATATATTATTTTTCTGTATAATAATTATCTTCATTTTTGAAATCGTGATGGTCATCTTGATTTGACTTGATTCTTCAAATCTGTAATCCTACTGCCTGCTTGCTCATACTGTACTAACAATTATAATAACGCCTTATAAGATTATTATAAGGCGTTACTTATTAAAGCGAATTCATAATACCTAACTAAAATGTTATTTGGTGGAAAACTGTTTTCTAGCCCTGATTTCTTGGTTTACTTTAATTGTAAACATTGTAAATTATTTGTGTATACTTTTCTTTTTTTACAAAACATCACGTACGAGTATGCTATTGACGCAGTAAGGAAGAAGATTATGATAATTTTTCAAAGGTGATAATATCCTAGGTTAAATTTAAAAGAAAATTACTCCGTTCCTATTATCATCATGTTTATCAATATTCATAATTGATAAACGTGGTAATCAAAAATCGGGGCCAGCGTCATAAAGACAAGGAGCCATGAAACTCTTTTTTTTAAACTAGGTATGTACTGTGTTTTTAACAGACTTCAAAATAAGGCAGAGGTTTGTTGCAATCTTTTTTAATAACTGTAAAAATCCATTTCCGCTATGCAGTTTCCCCAAAATTAAGCGTCAGAGCTACATAATAATAATTATCTTTTAATCATTACACCAATTGTGCTTACAATACAATATTATGTTTAATGTAACAATATTATTATGTATTCTATGATGATCGCTTTACTAATAACTCTAAAATGCCACCATTTATTATTTACATACTCTAAACATAATTAACAACACATTTTTCTTGTACTTTTGACATAACATGCAATGTATACTGTGACTTACTTTGGAAAATAAATATCACTCATTCATTCATTCATTCATTGTTTTTTTTTAAAGGGTATGCATTATTGTTTGCAAAATTATTATTGGATAACGTCGTTGGACGGGGAGTGGAAGAGTACGTACAGAGAAGGGTCGAATGACAAAGCGTTATTGATTCGTATAAGAGCAAATTACACGGGATTTATTTTTAGGGATTGAAAATCAAGGATCAATTGTCGTTCTCTCTCCGTCTGCCAAAAGACCCACCAAAAATATATAAAGCGGTAAAGGTGAACACTATTACTACCACACTGACTACCACAAAAATAATTACAGCACTTTTGAAATTTTAAATAACATTGTTTATTTATGTTCTTCACACAGCAATTAACATTCAATCAGTTTTTTTTTATCAATATGTGTGTATATTATATTCTTATAATAATTTTATCTCAAGCCATGTATGTGATATAAATTTGCATCATCAGTTACCCAGATCGTAAACACTGTTTTAAAAGAAAATTACATGTACAGCCGAGACGCAGACAAGTCGGAGACATAAAACTAGATTAAATCAGTTCACACACCATTAGAACTAGCCCGTCCCCGTGCAAAAGTAGCCCTTATTGTCGAGTGTTGGTTTGGACACACAGGTTTGTTTTGCATGTAGCGAGTGAGGAACGAGGGTAGAGTGGATCAGAAGCGTATACAATTAATCAGGTATGACGAAGGTACACTCGGAAGGAACTTAATATTGTTATGTTTTGTTCGGAGCTGAAGTTTCTACTTAGTTATTGTTGGTATTTTCTGTGTGCGCTGCCAGCTCTTACCAGTGCTCAGTGCTCTTGGCTTCAATTTGGGTCATACTGTCATGAGTAGGCATGAATCCTCGACCCTCAATTTCGAAAAATAAATCATCTTTGTTTTTCTGACTGTAATTATTTTCTTTAAAAAAAATGCTTCAATTACCCTGGGAGATGGTTAACAAAAAGAAACTTTGCTATAACCAAACAACCTTCTTTTATTTATTGTTTTTTTCATTTATTTATTCATGTTGATTTCATGCAAAAAATACATCCTATGACAATATTCTGGGTTCGAAAACACGAAACAATATCGAGTAGGTACCTACTTACTTTAAAATCGTTAACAAATTTACCTGCTTTTGAATAATAGTTTTTTAAGTTTTCAGTACTTTCTATGAAAAAGAGGCCATTAGGCCATAGGATTACTCTCGTAGCTATCGGTCCATTTGGTCACATCTATTTTCTCCGATTATCAATTTCTTTACTTCTCCGATGCGGAACGGTAATCCTAACAATTACTTCGACGCTATTTGACTTATTGCCTTTAGCTTGTAGGCTAATAAATTAACGTAAAAATTAATAGTTTCATCAAAATAATGCGGCCAGGAACCGCAACGCAGCGGAACGCTTTATGAGTCGGCCGCAACATTCGATCGCGCCTGTCACTCGCCACGCAGCCGCAGCCAATCCTGTGGCGGCCGCGCCGTCACCTTACGGAAATTGGGCAGGATTGCTTCAGCAACTAGTCTGTTGTAACCAAATAAGACAACGTAATAGTTCAGTACATCTGTATCAATCAAGGGTCGAAACAGAGGCCCTAATATGGCTGCGTTTATCGCGTGACAAAGTTTGGATAAGGCATCCGTCACCTTTTGACACGTAATATAAGTACGAGAGTGACGGATGCTTTATCTAAATTTGACACGCGATATAGACGCAGCCATAGTAGGCTCGCAGGTATCCGCCATTTTTGGCCATGTATTAAAAATCCAAGTTTTCGATCTTAAAGTGCTGCCAAATAATATGACTCTTGAGTTTTTATTAAATATTATCTCCTAAACTTTGGGTTTTACAGCAAAGCTGTATGTAATCTTAAAAAATATAAGACTTGCGATATCTAACTAAATTGGGTGGGATACGAGGTCAATTAACGCAGTGTTTCTCTTTATTGGATACTATGAGGGACCAGCGTCACTATTGCCTAACGCACTCGTAATCTTAATTGGCTTCAATGCGGAATAATTCTTTTCATTTTTTATGCAGACAAGCCTTCGATTTTCAAAATGAAAACAATTGCGATTGCAAGTGCGTTAAGCAATAGCCTCTCTGGTTTAGAATTGATTCTCAACTAACGCACTCACAAGCATTTCTACGATTTACGTGCTTTATCGGACGCAGGATGACAACTTTTCTTAACAAATTAATATTTAAAAATTGCAATGACATACTGCTCAGGGTATCTAATACTAGGTACTTACTTTGTTTTAACTTATCATATCAATGTTGCTTTCAAAACCTTTTATCGCTACAGCCGCAAACAAGCAAAACAATTTGTGATATCACTTGAACAGTATCGAATTTATAAGCCGGCTTATTGAATATCACTTAGTATAATTGAAATAAAAAATATTTTACATTCAGGTGCATTGGTAACCAACTCCATTTAGTATTGTGCCGGTTCATTAGCAATGCATGAAGTACATCGGTTTAAAGTCAAAATGTCTTTACTCTGGGCCCCATGTTAAAGGTGACTTGGAAATTAAACGTTTGTTTTTATCGCTCACGTACTGTATTAAATGGGTTAAATCGTTTTCTTGTTTGCTGTTGTCCCCGGAGTTTGAAGTCTTTTTTGTGTCTTCGTTTAAAAACAGCATCAAAGATATTGAAACATAAAATGGGTCCCTAACAATGAAGTATAAATACAAATTTTTGAACAACGCGCAAAAAGGAGAGAAAATAATGTGCCTTCCTTCGACATATTTACTTGGTAAACATCTTTGAGCGCTAATATTGCCGATTAATTATCATTATCGTTAGACAACCTTAATCAGAAGATTTAAATCATCTTTTTTTATTGCATCAAATAATAGAGGGCGAAATCTAAGTCGTGAATCAAATGATCACCTCTGTGTTCTACCCACAAGTATGAAAAACTTTCACAATGGGACCAACTCTGAAATCACGAAAAAAAAAACAGCTGCTTCATACATTTTGGTCGAGTACATATTGAACTTTTCTATGAAACACCTGATTTTTGTTTCGTTATTTCAGACTTGGTCCCGTAGTGAAAATTGTTCATATTTGTGGGTGGAACACAGAGGTGATCATTCGATTCACGACTTAGATTACACACCGTAGAACTATTGTTCAATATAAATAAAGGAATCTAAATTTAAAGATTAAGAATCAGGCAAGGTGTTCGTTCAGTCACTGTCATGGTTATGCACGTGCTTACTATATTATTAAAAGACAGCATTTATCCGTAAATACAGACGAAGCACTTTGATTATTTACTCTCTAGATAGAGTGTGGCCCTGTAATCACTACGACAGAAACAGGCCAGTTTTTGTATGCTTGTGTGCGTGACTCCTTTGTCTGACACTCGCAAAACGTCATTCTATTTATCTCTGTGGGCATACATTGGAATGCCAGCTAAAGACATATTTACTAATTTACAGGGAAAAATGATCATAGTAAGGTTTAGTTATTGTGAAGTGTTTGAAAAACTAAAAATATAGGTATCGATTCGAATTGGAATGGGTTGACTTTAATGTTTTCGATTCATAAAATACACTCACCGACAAATTTTGCCGAACAAAATAAAAGGAAGACATTTTGAAAAAGTTAATTTTTACCCGAGTAAATACGCATTCCTACAAATCATATGTTTCAAAATCAAAATAAGTTATGTTTACAAAATCGTTTATTATCCACCCACACTTGGCCGTTTTCAAATTGTTTTGTTTTCAATGAGCCCATGTCAAATTTCCAGTTTGTAAGTCAAAATTTATTTTTATCAATTTCCACTATTCTCGACTTACACTCGACAGTTTTCTATTATTAATTTAATGTATGTATACTCGTACATATCCTAACGTAACTTCTATACTTAGACACTCACATCACTAGGGACTAGGGAATTTCGGATTTCAAAACTGGCAACACCAACAATAATGCCAAGATGGAAACGTATTAATTAGACATATTAAACTGATGGATTTTTGAAATAAATACTATGAATTCTGAATTACTTACCGGTGGTAGGTGACTTTGCTGTTTGATTTCATACGTCCTTTGTAATTTCGACAAAGTTTAATTACACAACTCGTCATTTTAGTGCCTTTTTAGCAAAATAAATTTTGACACGTAACACGACTGTATCCCTTGACAACACATTTGATACTAAGGAGCGGAAAGCTACTTATAGGCTAACAGTTAGCTGATAAATTTTTCGACGCATTCATGTCATTGAAGTTCTATCTAGAGAGTAAATAATCAAAGACGAAGCATAGTAAACTTGCTTAAAGGTTTTACCACACGAGAAGGCAGCGCGTATCATCCTTCGACATGCAACTTGCGTGACTGGCGCGTTTTGGGGAAGTTTTAACAATATACTAAAATACTTTGCTAACAGATTCAAGGTAACAAGAACTTAGAGGTTTCAATACGGCATCTCCTCATAATATCAATCCCGTAACCGTCGTAAGGTTTATATTAAAACCGAGCCGAGCCGCTGACCTGTGTGATGTGGCCTCCAAATATCGAAGACAGCTACACTGTGGCGTTATATTTCACACGAATTTTGCTTTGGACCAATTCATGAGCTTTATGTGATTGATGGTACCTAGTCATAAATAATGTAATTAGGATATTTGATTGACGTAAGAAGACAATTTTAAACAAATTGAATAATTTCTTGTCTTGGTTTTAAAGTCATATTAAAATCCCCCTACTAAATAATTAAGGCGTTCTTAAAGAGGCCTTTTACAAAAGCTGAGGTCTAAATGTCAGAATTATTTCAACGATTAAGTAACTAGATTATTTGTACCTAGAGAAATTTGTTGAAATTCTAAAATAAAGTACATCCTGTGCATATTGCCTTTTTTATTATTGTTACGAGTTTTTTTGCCAGTATTTTGTTTGATGAATTAAAAAGTGAGTTGAAATGTATATCACTACTGCTCATCTGAGTGTGCACACTGAATGCGAAGGTCCGTCGCTCCGCGCCCGCGCTTGAGCCGCGGCGGGACACGTTCTGACGCGATACATCAGCGTAGTATTGGCGCCCCCCTCACCCCCATTTGCATGTAAATTGAATAACGACGACGTGGCAGAGCTTTGGCTATCCGCTAGCGTTTCACACTTTCCGAAATGTATGTGGGAGCCAATGTTTGATAAAAATATGCGTTTATTCAGAAATTGTAAGTAACACAATATGTAATCATGTTTTTACTACGGGTTTGATAGTCAGGTGTGGAAAAAGGCAGGAAAGATAAGTGGTTGAATTCGTTCGCTATTACTTTATAAAGAAAAAAAAACAATCACTAAAAACAAAATCATTTGTTATCAGCAAATTTTGAATTTTAAAGTTATTTGGTGCTGTTCTAAAAAAAACAGTTGACCACAGAATCCAAATAAATAAAAACATAAACTTTTTCAATTAAGAGCATCGTTTTTCGTTAAAGAAGATATCACGAGGAAACCTGCAATTCAATAAAGTTCATGAGAACCTCAAACGTCCAAACTACCCGAATCGGGGTGGCATGGCTAGGAAATTTCGCTCAATAATTTGGCTGTATCTGCTCAATAAATTGGGTTGTATATAAATTAATATTCTCTGTCGTAAATTCAATTAACAAAACTTGAATTCTTTGAAAGTTTTTTCTGTAAAACATTACAAACCCATAATGGCGAGCCCTTCATTCAAGACATATAGCCCTCAAAGTGCAATACAATACAATACAATACAAATACTCTTTATTGAACACCAAAAGAAAACAAAACACGGAACAGTACATTTTAACTATAGGTAGGTAGGTAGGTAAGTGGGGCCTTAAAACAAAATGATGTTTAATTTGCCAAACGTCATATTTCAAAATTTGGTTATTTAAATGCAATTATTTTACTTTTAAAACTTTTTAAAGATAATTAAAGTATATTAATAGATAATTCTGTAAACCACACATTTGATAAATTCAAATTTAAGAAAATTGGCAGCTGACGGAATATCATCTACGAGTAGGTACCTATATAGGGGTATACGAGGGTGGATTGAAAAGTTCTGAGCCTGGTAAAAAAAACTAACTGGCTCACTTTTTATAACAATTTTATTTTTCGACATAGTCTCCATGAAGGTCAATGCACTTAGTCCACCTCGCCTCCAACTTCATTATCCCATCAAAAAAAAAAGAATCTCTGAGGTCGTTAAAATATGAGTCTACTGCTTCTTGTACCTCCATATTAGTCGAAAATCTTTGTCCTCCCAAGTGTTTTTTGAGGTTTGGGAAGAGATGATAATCGGAAGGAGCTAGATCCGGCGAGTAAGGGGGATGCGGCAGCACTTCAAATCCACAATCATGTATTTGTGCCATTGATTTCGCCGAAGTGTGAACGCGAGCGTTGTCTTGGTGAAACAATACTTTTTTCGACAGCATTCCAGGTCTCTTTATTTTAATTTCCTCTCGCAGACGACGTAAAAGAGCACAATAGTACTCTGAATTTATTGTTTTGCCCTTTTCGAGATAGTCTATCATGATAACCCCCCTGCAATCCCAGAAAACCGAGGCCATTACCTTATTAGCTGACAAAATGACCTTGGGTTTTTTGGGTGGTGGTGAACCTGGTCTTTTCCATTGCCTGGATTGTTCTTTCGATTCTGGTGTACTGTGGTGGACCCATGTCTCGTCCATAGTTATAAAACGATTGAGAAAATCTTCGGGGTCACGTTGAAACATGTCCAAACAATCTTGGGAAATTGTAACCAGTACTCGTTTGTTCTCGACTGAAAGCAGTCTAGGCACCCACCTGGCTGACACCTTAGAAAATCCAAGAACATCGGTGATGATGTTCTGTGCCCGCTCATAAGAAATACCCATTGCTTCCGCTATCTCCACAATCTTCAATCGCCTATCCTTCATTATCGCATCTAATATTTTATTGACATTTTCATCCGTAGTAGGCGTCAACGGCCGCCCACTCCTAGGCTCGTCTTGAACAGTCTCCCGGCCACGTTTGAAATCAGCTACCCATCTTTTTATGGTAGCATACGATGGAGCAGATTGCCCTAATGTTTTGTTCATATCTTCAAATATTTGTTTTGGTGTTAACCCCTTCTTTTGCAAATATTTTATGACAGAACGGTGCTCAATTTTATCCATTACTTGAAAAATCAGTGACCTTATGTAGCAGTTCCAGCATAAAATGCAAAATTGTGACAAGAAAAAAACAAAAGATAGTGCATAATGGCGACTAAATATGGCACTTTTACCTGCCAGTATTTATTTGTTTTTTTTTTATTATATACAACCTTAGGCTCAGAACTTTTCAATGCACCCTCGTAAGTATTCTGTTCTTACAAATTGAGAGGCTTTATTTCAGGCTCTCTTTAGTCCACCCGGATTATTTATAATTTGAGTCGGGCCGGTCCCGCATTATAACACTCACCCAAGCGCATTAAGGTGCTAATACTGCGTGACTAAGCGGGCTTTATTCACTCGTAGAACCCTAATATGACCGACCAGTGCAGTAACTAAATAAAAATATCTCAAAAATAAAAGGAATGAGTGAGCATGGCACTGTCTTTGCAAAAATAGATGTTACAAACGCAAACAAACGGTGTAAAAATATTTATTTTAGAGTGTTTTAAGATTTTTAGAGCTGAATATTCATATTGTTAAAAACGATGGTCAACTTCAAACTGATTCCCACGGCTTTTGAGTCTATTCATTTGTTTTAAATAGAAAATATCAAATTTTCAAATCATCAAATCAAGTCAAATTTATTTCATTACGTTTAGAAATTTTCCATACAAAGAAAAGTAGATTGTGGTAATGAAAAGGGCATGAACACAGATTAGATAAATTTGAGTTTCCCGTGGTTAGACATGGAGATATTAGGTAGGTATATTAACAACTATATAACTAAACAGTTATATTTTAAACTAAGCTTATTTTTAGTTGTGTCAAAATAGGGTTTTACGAGACACGAGCGATCGAGATACACCTGAACTTTTCTTTTCCTTGTACTTTCCTAAAAATTCGCAAACCAAAAAAAAAAGCATGTCTATTACGAGTAGTTCGTAGATAAACTCTGATTATAAAAATTAGTTATACTCTGATTATTCTAAGATGATGCCTGTGACAGCTCATATACATATAAACACGTGTTACATTTATTTTTTTAACTTTACATAAATACTTCATCTGTACAAACCTAGCGACGCCGCTCAGAAATTCAAAATATTAATCGCCTATTGTGTTTAAAAATCGGTGATTATAAAAAGTGATTGAAATTACGAAATACGGCTGTCACAGGCATCATCTTAGAATAACCAGAGTATAGTTAATCAATTTATAGCGAGTAATAAACAATGAACTTTTGTTTTGTTTCAGGTAAGTCAAGCACTCAATGCACTCGACCAGAACAGTGGGTAACGAGTGCAAATCCCCGCCCACGTAATGAGCTGCTAACGCAGGCGAAACAAAGAGATGAGCCTCTTCATTAAAGCTCCTTCAGCAAAATGTACCGTCTTTGTTTAATATTAATGCATATAAAGTTACCCGTACACGCCGTTAGTCGCAAAACTCGCAAAATAGACACGGATTTCATTATTATACTTAACTAAATTTCAGAAGTTAAGGATGTTGGGATGGATTTAAGTTTATTAGATGTAATAAACTGTTTTAAAAATTGTATTTCTGTTAGTTTATCACATGAAACAGCAGGCAGGTAGTTTGCAGGAATATTGGCATTGTTAACCATGATGGATTTACCTTTTGTTCAGATATATTCGTCGATAGAAGTGAAATGTTTAAAAGATTGCCTCGAGGACGCAGGATATCCGTAGGATAAATAGTTGACTCACCTTAAATGATCATGCCTGCTCTGCTGCATTTTCCGGAATGCGGCCAAACTCTATTTAGGGTTTCGTAGTCAACAAGTAAACCATCTAGTTTCGCCATGTCGCCAGCAAAGATTTAAAACTTGACTGGGGCTACCGCCTTTCAAGCGTTACTCCTCATTCGGATTTAAGTAATATTGTAACATTTTTATCATAAAAAAGTTCTTCAAAAACAGCCTTAGTCTTTGTTTGAAAATCATCATCATCATCATTTCAGCCAAAATACATGTACTGCTGGTCTTTGGCCTCTCCCTCAAGGTTTGCCACAAAGACCGGTTCTGTGCAGCTTGCATCCATCAGTTTTCCGCAACCTTAGCCACGTCGTCGGGGTCCACCTTGTTGGAGGTCTACCCACGCTGCGTCTTTCCGTACGATAACGCTACTCGAGAAGTCTTCAACCCCATCGGCCATTGGTTCTGCAAGTGATATGCCCTGCCAACTGTCACTGTCCAGTTCGGTCCAGCTTTAAAAATAGGTCAATTATCGAATGCGACTCGGTTGGGCAGCGTTTGGGAAGGTACGCAATATATTTTCGTCCAAGATACCGCAGTGTCTCAAGCCTAATGTCTTTTGCCAGTGATGAGATAATTACTTATAGTACTCGAGGTGTGAGTGCTAACGATAGCCTTTATACTCGTAAGAAAGCTCGAGGTTACTTAAAAGGCATTGGAGAGGGTTATACTCATATTTTTTGTGCCCGACCGAATCATAAATTAGGCGATCCGGACGAGAACCAAAGTCACCGACATAGAGCTCTAAGAATTGCTAGACTGTGTTTGATACTTAAATAAAAAAGAACCAGACGAGCAGACGAAAAAACATAGATGAAATATTTAGAGTCAGGGACCTAAACGCCATAATTACTTATCACGACTATTTCATTTCTGTAAAATCACCTAATGGATCTATTGACCAGATACATATTTCAAATCACAAAGCCTTCCTTCCAGCCGTCGTTCTATTATCTTATTTTGCCGATAAATTCGCAAACATGGAGAAACTTCTAAAGTATCAGGTAAAACTTTGAAAACTCCTCTTAGTTTCACACTATTATTCGTACTTACTTAAAGAAAAACTATTTGTTGTTTTGTTGTTTAAAATATAACTTTAGTGTATGGGACGCGTAACCAGCATCCCGAATATATTGTATACTATTGTTATGATATGGTACTCAGATAGTTATGTTATGACAAAAAAATATATGTTTTCGTGCAAGTTTTTTTATGACAGGAAAAGGCCTAACCGGTACACCAAATAGCACACAAGCTTCATAGCAAGCCGTAAACAGGCTGGATAAATGATCTTAATAACAGCATTGGCTCTATACAAGAGCTACTGTAGTGTGTGTTTTTTAAACCAATCGCGTCACTGGCACATCACGTGACTTTTCGTATCACGTCATCTACCAGTGACGCGATTGGGTTAAAAACTAAACGAAGAGAAACGCTAGCTAGCGTAGTGCATCTTGGGCCCTTTGATCGTTTTTTGTTAGAAATACACTTTTTTTCTACTTTCTGTTTTTTCATATTCTTATTAGGCACTAAAACATACGTTAATACACACATAAAACTGATATTAAACGCCCGTGACTCCTATAGGAGCTAGTCCAAGTACAAATCTGCAAGGTGTTAATTTATCACACAACACTTCAATGAAATTAACTATGATGAATGGAAAAATTATCTGCTGTAGTCATCAATCATGGAACTTAGTTGCAAACTAAAGAGTGACTTTGAATGGACGAGGCGGGAGCGTTACGACTTTACAAGAAACTTGCGAAAGCGTATCAATTAGTATATTTTCTAATTTATAATAGGAATGCTATGCGAATATGTAGATAATCCCTTTAATAAAACTAAACGATGTAGGTAGGTACTTACTACTTTGTTTGACTCTTTGTTATATTGCCAACAATAGGTAGTTTGTTGAATGATTTTTTTTAAGACAACACAGATTAATAAATATCAAACTTTAATGTTTTTAGGGTTCCGTATGCACCAAAATGGTAAAAAAGAACCCTTATGGTAAGACTTTGGTGTATGTCTGTCTATCTGTCTTTACGTTACAACTGTTTTCCTCTGAAACTATAGATGCGATCAACTTGAAATTTGGCATAACTGTATAACTTTCTTGCATTTATTTGTAGTAAAAACAATATGAAAATATTTTTCTAAATATTTTAAAAGGGGTCTAGAATGGGAAGTTGAAAAATGAAGGTACTTTAATTGTAGCAAACGAGATCCGAGATCACCAACAGAGATGAAACATGTCTCAGTTTATAGATCTTTGCAACATGATGTATTTTTACAGAATTACTTATTATTTTATGAATTATTTTTGTTTTTTGGTTACAGAATTATTAACAAGTTTTTAGAGTTGTTAGTAATTCTGTAGCTCTGCCTACCCCATTCTGGGAATAAAGGCGTGAGCTTATGTGTATGTGTGTGTGTGTGTATGTATTTTTACTATGGCGACGATCGCGATATGTATGGGATTTCTTGCAAAATCATAATCGTATCGTATGAAATTTGTATGAAAATGAACACATTCGTGCCTTGGTTGGCCCTTAAGCGGTTCTTTTTCAAAAAAGTTCCCATCGATTTTGCTACTAAAATAGGTATTATGTCTTTTTTGGGTTCTAATGAACATATAGACATGCATCCCGTGACTGTTGGAGAGTGAGGACGGGGTTCATACAAAATTGCCCATCACCCTTTGTGCATATTAATTTTTGCAATCAGTCTTTAAGTAATAAAATCTTGTGCTCTTTCCAGAGTTGAAAAGATTCTATGGAAATACCGATACGAGTGAGTTTCATTGCGTCATCTTGTATGCTTAAAAAAACATGTTTTAATTAATTCTAGCAATGCGGAACAGCAATGCATCTTTTACATACATATTTTTGTTCATAACATTTTATTTCCTTTTTTTTTCAAAAGCACGACGAGTGGGTCTTAGTAAAAAACAAACCAAAAACTTTCAACTGGAATTAAAATGCAGCGAATCCTTTGGACTTTATAAAGACTAAATGCAAAATTAATTTTAAATTTCACGGAAGCAACTGAAATATAATTGAAGAGAGCATGCGAGAAATGTAAAGTCGCATGGGTTTATTAGAACCCCTTTGCGAAGTTTGTTTATGTAGAATGAGCTGGCGATGGGCAGCAGATCCATAGTATAAAGCATTCCATAAAACGAATTTGAATTAAAAAGAGGCACAGCAATATTTCTATTTCTGACGGAGTTTTTTTTGAATGGCTCGGAGACAAAACTCAGGCCACCTGGTGGTAAGTGGTATCTTTGACCCCATACATACTCGTACATACATTAAATCACGACTGTTTCCCAGAGGGGTAGACAGAGACCACTTCTTTCCATTTGGTACGATCCTGACAAATTTCTTTCGCTTCTTCACATTCATACATCGAGTCATGCACGCACGTCGGTTTCGGGTACTTAAAATTCGGCTCTTTTCCAGTATTTCTCCGATTTGATTCGAAAAAGTACGCCCCTTTCGTCCCATAAACATTTTCATTTTCAAAACTACAAATTTTTAGACTACAGTCCTAAGACCGTGAATGTATTGCCTCTGTGCTAGTAATTTCCCCAGTTTTGGTATCCCCACACCGAAACAACGATGGGAATACTGCTGCTTGATGATAGGTCAAGATAGTGACAGTGATCTGGATGGACCTTGCTCAAGGACCTGCGGCTAAACTGATATAAGAACTCAAAATATAAATCTAATCCCATTTTAATCTTAAGTGTGATGATGATGACAGTCCAATCTCCACAGGCTTCTCAGTGTCCCCATGAACATTGATTGCTTTGCAAAAGGAACAAAAATCGGTTGAATATAATAATGTTGGTACGAAATGGTAATTAAATCCAAGTTTTCGACCGTCGACGCTAGAACAGTCACCAGCAATACTATGAAAAATAAAAAAGTCAAAAATATATGTATAAAAGTAACCAGAGGTGTCAGATATTTTTGCGCCCAATGTTGGATAATATATTATTCCTGGTACTGTACCTACCTCAACTGTTTCATTGACTAGTATGTTAAAAATTATTATGTGAAATATGAACAAGGCTCAATTTCGGCACCCCTAAAATTAAGAGTAAGCACAGCATTTCCTAATGATTTGAAATACACCTTTCAATCGTTTTTTTAATATTTAATGTTACGTTACGTGACAGAGTTCTATGACGTGATGACTAATAGTTTTAAGACTTCGGCTGCATCTGCTATACACGATAATTTTGTCAAATGCGGTTGAGTTTTTTATGTAAGGGTACACAATTTTTTGCACCCTCAACTTGATTCAGTTTTAAGTGAATTGTATTTCAATTATGAGTCACTTGGTAAGTCCTCATGAAATAGTTTTCAGTGATTATTGTTAATTATCTTTCTCTTTAATGTTAAAAATACATAAATCAAATCCGTTCATAACCCTAAAACTCTTGACAGATTAACTATTTATTTCATTCAAATTAAGTAAGAGTACAACCCTTAATATTTATTATTCCAAGTCTGATAAGAAACCTAGTCTCAAATATACCCCCAAGCTCACCACTAATTATGCGGTGCGTTCGCCCAATGATTTCCCACAGGGCCGTGTCCTGTGCACTGTTTTAATCATATACGAGATTGCATCCGAACAAATAACCAGTTTTGACCGGTTTCTGTAAATAATATGATCTACGAAAAATCGTGTATCTATTTTTAATCTTGCACTGTATAAAATAAATCTAAGTTTTTGGTAGTTGGCAATCCTTTTTTTATACTGTTTGAGATAAGTATATTATACTCATAATAAGATCTGCGTTAATGTTATAATGGCGTACTTATTAATGATTATTCATCGAATTATAATTATCTACGAACGAAAACCCTTTTAAACATACTTTTACTAATGAATTTATCTTTATTTTGTTGAACGGTTGTTCTTATAAACTAGTTAGTAGGTTATAATTATTAGTAAAAATATATATCGAGGGAAACCTGCACAAATATTCATATAACTGGGGCCGTATTACATATTATCTTTACTCGTATTGTTATCGCATATTACTAACTCAGCAGCCACAAAAAGTCAATCACTATCACTATCACTACATAGTATAAAACAAAAGTCGCTTCCCGCTGTCTGTCCCTATGTATGCTTAGATCTTTAAAAGTACGCAACGGATTTTGATGCGGTTTTTTTAAATAGATAAAATGATTCAAAAGGCAGGTTTTAATGTATAATAGATACTGTTTTACGTACGGGTTTTACAGAAACCGAAGCGAAGCGAGGGCGGGTCGCTATTAAGTATAAAGTCAATGTAGAATAAGACATCGAAAATGTAAACAAATAGCAACCACGAAATTGTATTAACTTTGAGTATTCTTTTCTATTGGGAAAAGTGTTACATTTTTGAGTAACGAATTGCCAGTCAACATACTCGTAGGTGCTGTACAAACCCAAGCTGATTCTAATTTGCTCAGACAATTATAATACCGCGACCGGGAAAGGGGTAGTGAATTACTTTGCACCATGGCTTTAAAGAAAAAACATGGGTAGGATTAGCAATGTACAAGTTGCAGAATATTCTCAGAAGTTAAGAAATCTTCTCAGGAAATTACCGAGAATATTATGGGAAACATTTGAGAGCATTGAGAATGTTCTCTTTCCATACAAAGTTTAAGGATATTCTTGGAATTTTCCGAGAATTTCTCATAAGAAACTTTCACATTTTGAGAAGTTACTTTTCGGTACAATGCTAGGTAAGGTAGGATCATTTTCAAGTAAATCAAATGTAAGGTCGCCGTCAATAGAACTTGTGAACTAAGTATGTCAAACAAATTAGTACTGTTCGACACATAATCTCAAATATTCACCAAACGTGTTTTTATTAAAAATAACGTATAATGTATAGTTATTTCATCGTAAACTAAATATGAAAATAATGATCGAGTGTATAAATCATTGCAAAGACCTCACATGAGCTTTAAAAGTACGTGATTATTAAGTAATCATGCTGAATTGGTTCGTTTGGTTTTGTTTGCATCTTTTGCAAGTTTTATTGACGGCTATTGTATAGTTAGTTTATCTGGCATATGAGTTAAGAAAATCATTAGGTATGATATTTACACTGAAACGTCTTAAGTAGATATAGGTATGTCGTTTTATGGTTTTTTTACATCATTACCTTTCTAAGGAACGAGGATTAGTTGACTATCTATGATTTACCTGAAATGTATCCGCTAATTTTTTCTCCGAAGCTCAGGTAGTAATACTTTGAACCAGCTCTCCCTCCTGCCGCGGGGCTATGATTGCCTGCCGGGCGATTTTGACACAGCTTGGCTTGTATAGCACCCATGCCGGTTGCCAATGTTCAACTCAAAAGTGTAACCCTCTCCATACAACAATTCTCAGTAGAAAAAAGACTAAAGGATAATAAAAGCAACAAGTACTTCTCCTTCAACCTCCATTCCGTTTTTCTAACGTTTCTAACACCAACATAATAAAACAAATAAGAAAAGTCAAGTTATATCATTCAAGACTAAATCTTTTATAAAATAAGTATTCTATTTTCTCACCTTCTCCGGAGCGAAATAGTTAAAAAGTATCCATTGATAACTCAAAGAAGATGATGCGAATTTCAAAGTTACTAAACTTTATAAAACTTCGGTCGTTTTCCCGGTGAAAAATATCCCCGAATAACATCGAAAAAATGGGTACGTCGATCGTAAAATAACCCAGTCCGATCACACAAGTCACTTAGGGGTAAGGTGTTTTGAAAAAACTTGGCGGAATTATGCTGAAATCCGCTTAATCAAAGTTTTTCGTCACAGGTGTTTTTCGACGTCCTACATCAGTCGCGTAGGGAGAAAATGGGTGGAAGTGTGTGTAAATGGGTGGCTGGAATAAGTTTGTTTTCTCTTGTGTGTATGTATTCGTAATATTAGCATGTGACGTGCCTACAATTACTTAATGTGATTTAAGACATGCGCTTTAAGCGCTCTAATATACCTATTTTGCTTAAAGTATCTCTGTTATCCTAAAATGACTCGGTTAACTCTCAAGGCAACCTAGTTTGTAAGCTATCCCGCTACAGCGATTCATCAGCGCTCGCTAATACACCATGAATATTAATATTATGTCAGTTTATTTGCTTATTTATTAGCTCGGAGACCATGCGGACATGTTTTTATTCATGACGCGTGTAATCTTCTAATTATCAGATTTTGAGGATAAAAAAATACGGAACTTTGTTGTTATATGAGTCAATTTTGATCTCACATTTTCTTAAGACTTTCGCAGTTAACATGTTGAAACATTTGTAGTTTAACGAGACTTAAAATCGGTTTAAATAATAATTTGCAACTTGCTGCAATACTATAGAAACTTCGAGGTAATAATTAATGTTATTTATTTAACTCGATTGAGTCAGAATACGGGTCCACTCGCATTATGGTCGCCTTTATCGCCGTGGATAAAGCATCAGTCACTCTCGCACTTACATACTGGTCAGAAAGTGACAGACGTTTTATACCCACGCGTTTGTCAACATAATGAAACGAGCACAATAGGGTCGCTCTTAGCCGTACATAATTTTGACCCTTATAATTTATAAGAAGAACTCCTAGCAAGACGACGTCTTCCAGTGTAACGAATAAAACATTGCGATCTTTAGAATTTCGTTATAAAGTCAGCCATTTTTGTTGCGTATCTATAATTTTACTGCAACTGGGTTAAAAATAATAAATTATGCAGGACTGTAGGTATTAGACGCTTACTAAAGTACTACGAGTATGTTTATACAAAAAAACTTTAGTTTCGGTTAATATACATTTGGTTTATTTATATACCTTACGACACTCCATAGTTTCTCACCACAAAAATAAACAACAATCACGACAGATAGCATAAATTCGCACGACATTACGTGTCGCACTCCACGGATAATGTGCATACTCCGTCTTCGTTCCAAGTCCAATCCTTTGGGGGTCGGAAATAGGCCCCAATTTAGTTAGGCGGATCTCTGTTTATGCTCTACGAGGAGCATATTCTCTCAATTCTGTGATGTTTTGAAGAAGAATGTCAGAATTGTCAAAGCAATAAATAAATATAGTAATTAAAAATGAAAAATTGTAATGAATACCTCTCAAAATTATTTACACACATCATTTGAATACGATAAAAAATAAATACAGGTGCCCACCTGTCCAGCCTTTTTTTAGCTACCTAAATAACAATTATCATCATACTTCATAAAAAAAAATTATGCTGAACCGTGAATTGCATGGCATTGTGGTATTCGTATAACAATAAAAATGACATGTGTTTATTAATTTGGGTAAATTAAATACTTAAAATACGCCGTTTCACCTCATCTTAAGATTAGCTTGAATTTATTTAACCGTAAAAACTTTAAAATGTAGTCTACACCATTAAAAGGGTACTTATTGTTATTTTAATGACATCGCTTAGAAACAAAACAAGCAAGACGTGACTTTTCAAAGAGTCAGTTTTTAAGTAACGCAGTAAAAAGTCTGGCTTGCAGGCAGTCGCCAAACTTTATTCGCAAATTGACTCCACGTATACGCTTAAGGTGCACTTTCTTTCATCCCGGCTCAGCGAAAAATGCGGTACAAAACATAAGGGTAAGCGATTTTCTGACGACTACTAACAAGTTACGGTACCGTTTAGAATATAATAGAATAGAGAAAATTGATTTCTCTTGATTTTTAAATATTTTTTCAGTGTGTGTAAAGTAAGAGAAGTACTGCAAAAATGGTATCTACTCAGCTACGTGTCGTACCACCTATAGGAAGTACGACGCTAAAAACAGCGGTCAAGCGTATGTGTCATGGGGATTACTTTTACGTACGAAGGTAACAAATTATTTCTTGAACTACTTACTGCCACCAATTACCTAATTATGAATAAAGCAAAACCTTCAATAAATTCAATAAATACCATGAGAGATATTATTAAATTGGGTATCCGCCTCTTTTGCATTAGGTACAATGTTTTACATACTTCGTTACTTTACGTGAAGAAGATATTTATAAATGACGGATACCCGACCTTTTGCAAGATGAAATGTATAATTTTACTGAACTTGATTCACGTTAAGTGCTTATACTTTCCTTTTTGTGAATCTGACAATTATTGACTGTATTTTAATAACTAAGCTTGACTTTTTATTTTTTATTTTCTTTTAACTCATGTTGAATAATTTTGTGATTGCTTATAAAAAGTCTATCAAAAAGAGAGCAGAGAAAAACAATATGTGACATAATTCTATACTGTGACATGATTTTATTTTAAATTATCTTGTCTTCTGTAACTTGTGTAACAGCATTAGCTTGTATTAAGAAATACGAAAACTAAGCAAAATGGCATTCTAAAGACTTTAGCTTGGGAACTTTGTTCTGCATGAGATTTCTCGGTGTTTGGAGCTTTGAAATTTTCTTCGTCTACCTCTATTTGCCCCAAAATTTAAATCATGCTATTTTTGTGTAGAATTTTATATATTCATTACAAATACTTACATTGGAAAAATAAATTTATTTTTTTATCTAATTTAGAAGGGTTTTTAATGGGTCATTATTTTATTAAATATAAGTTCAGATTTCGTTTCTGCCTGTGTGGTTGCCAGGTTAGAATAGTGCTACTCCATGTCTTAGCGTGGATGTCGTAAGAGGTGAATAAGGGAATAAAGGCTTATAGTACTGTTAGGCGATGGGCTTGCAACCTGTCACTAATACACTGGTAAACATCTTATCCTAATTGTGCAAAATGTGGTTACAGAATTATCAACAAGTTTTTAGAGTTGTACGTAGTTCTGTAGCTCTGCTTACCCCAGTCTGGGAACGTTGGCGTAAGTTTATGTAAGCATGCATGTATTTCGTTTCTGATTTTAATATACACGCACAAGATATAATTTTTTTCTTCTTGTTTGCAATTTCAACGATTCATATCCATCATACTACAAAATATATTTTAATAGTCTAATTTGTATTTACCTAGTGATTAGTAATGTCGACCTCGAGCTGCGGACTCTTTTTACAAAAACGCAGTTCTGTTAATGATCAAACTTTTTTAATATAAACTTGATGAATCGTTACATTTTTCTCTAAGAGTACAGTTTTCAGTTAATTATGTACTTCATAAATGTTGATATTTGTTAATAACTTTGCTACAAGCTAAGAATTTGTTAATAGACACTAAGCATACCTCTTGTAATAAATATTTTATAAATAAATTACATTGTTAAAAGCCCCCTTGCTGTAAAACTTCATAAAAGATACACTCAATATGTTTGAAGCTGTTGCTGGGGTCTTGACCTGCGTCTTTCAAACAAATGGTTTTGACGTTGATTTTGGAACTGTCAAAAATGAATTAATGGGTTTCGCGTACTTTTAAGTCTTTCGAGACATGAAGATGAACCATTACATGTCAAATCCAAGTACAGTCGCAATGCAGAATTACATGTAGCAAATATTTGGAAGTTTAAGAATGCTGTCAAAATATATTTAATTAGCATCGATGTATTGACACACGTTTTTTACCATCCTTGAGTTGTTTATAGTGAAATAATTTATAAGTATACTTCAATATTTAAAGATAATAAGTGAGTGATATTTTGCACACGTTTTTGTGTTTAATAAAGTCAAGCTTAGAAATTAAAAACAATTGTCTCTTCCATAAGTAAAAATTGACCAGAATTCATAATCGTGTGAATGTGGCCGTTATTATTCTTATTCTAAAAAAACAACATCTTAATTAATATTATAAACTTTTACGGTACTAAAACTGTTTTAATAAATAAATGTCAAAACGTCATATAAATTCAAAAACTTTGTAGACATCCCGAGTATTGCGACGTACGAACATAAAATTAATCATTCAATTAGCGTCAGAGGAATTGCAAAACAATGACAATTATACACAAGTACGTGCATATTATTCTCCCGAACTCCGAAGTTATTCCTTCTTCCGCACGCACGCAACATAAATTTGTTACAACTGATTAGGAAGTTTGCGCCAAGTTGTCATCGCAACTCTTCCACCTCCTCCCGCAGGCGAAATTTTTTCATTGTTATATCTTTCCCTGTTAGGGATCAGAGTTCATGAGCGCCCCGCGCTGCGCTACGGTACGTGCCTCGAATACCCCAGTCCACATTACATTCATCGGTTTAAACCAGATGAGTGGGAGTAGGACGCTGCAATACGCGCGAAAAGCGCACCCTTTCAGCAAGATTTCGTGACCTCTCAGCGGCTTCCAGTTCGCAAAAATATGGACGGTAATAACATAAATCCCTTTGGCATATAAAACACTAAACGCTCTCGGGAGTGTCCCAACAATCGCCGCTTTTTATGAGTGGTTGTTAAAATATTAGTGCATTTATGAAAATTCTTGAAGCGCTGACAGAATTTCATTTATGTTTTCAAAAGTTACATTTACATTCTTATTTATTTTCACTGCACTAACAGACATAACTACTCTGCCTTCACAAACAAAATTCTATGTTTATTTCTAAAAGGTTTTATTTCTATATTATGGCCGTTTATTGAATGAACTGGACAGGATTACCTTTGTACAGAGGATTACGATATACTTACTGACAAAAGACCGTTCAGTAAATCTGAGTTAAGGGTACCTGCCTTGCAAAAGGTCAGGTAGCCACTAATTTTGAATATGTAGGAGTTTATTAAAAAAACAAGTTTTTGACCTCGGGGTGCTCTGCCATATGCATAAAAAAATATTAAATGTGGGTAGTACCTACGGGAGTAAAAGTATGATTTAAGTGAAAGACAAAGCATACTTTGACTAAAGTAATACGCTTATTGAACAAGTGGATCCGGTCTTCAATTTCGTTATTATTCAAGATAAGAAAAATAACGGTTTTTTACTATTGTAGTCAATGAACTTCAAAGAAGTCTCATAGGACAAAGTGCAAAAAATTTGACTTTTTCCTAAAAAAATAATTTTATTCAAGTATTTATAATTAAATTTTCAGTTTTGGGTAAGTTTTTATACAAAATACCTATTCTAATTTCGTTAGTCAACAATAGAAGGCTTCAATGGAACCCTAAGATGACCTAGATTTCAAAATAAAATATAGATACTTGATTTTGTTTGTTTTACACAGTAGGTATAAATTATAATGATGTACCTACACGACATATTCCAAGTTTCCAACACTAAAATTATGCATGGAATATGACGAATGAGGTGAAAATGGCATCACAATATCTCATTTGTATGCGTCGGGCGGCCTAGCCTAACCATAAATGAGTAGCAACATGCCATGCATACTGTAACTCGAGTTGGGTTATGCTATGACTTTCCTATAAAATTAGGATGTGAAGAGGTGCTAAATAACGACATTAAAGGGTTTCGTATTATACGGAATCCATATAAGATTATTTGTGTATCAAAACTGTTGTACTCGACATAATAACAGCTAATTGTATCTAAACACTCGGCACCGGCAGTAACACACTGGACAAGTTCGAAGAAAAACTCGAAGGACACTGTAGTGTGTATTCTATCTAGAACTCATTCAAGCCCATTTCCCAACTTTACGAGTATATACTTTTTTTTAGTGCAGCTAGAAACCTGATTTGTTAATTTGACATTCAATTCATAGACGAAAATGAATTTCATTCCCAATAAAAAAAAAGCAAGCCTGTATATTTATCCCAAAAAAAGTTAATAATTTCCACAAACGGCGTATTTAGTACTGACTGACTGACTCACTTGTTAAAACCTGTACGGTATTTTCTGATGACCTACGATTTGGAATTTGGTATCGAACGGGAACACCGAGTACCTATTAATGTGTTAATTATTTATCAAAAGATACTGTAACAATAGCATTACCCTTCCAAAACATAAATAAATGTATAAAATACTACTACGACTATTGAAAAATGCCACTGGCCATAATGAAAATAACATACTGGACACAATATGTAGGTTATATTATCAGACAAAAAAAAGGAATTGGTGATTAAAACTTTGACGATTCTCAAAACTTGGACATGCAATTACAAATTAAATAGTTACCCTAATATACACAAAAAGGTTAAGATTGATTCCTCCAATGGAATTATTTAAAATATGCGTTTCCACGCTAAATTCAACCTTGTTCTGTTAAGTAAAGGTTAAGTTAAGGGAATTGTGTCTGCATAGGAAACGATTTGCTCGCTTCATAAAGTTCGGCCGGTACGCGGAGCCTGAATAAGTAAATGATTGAGGGACAGTAGATCAGGGATTGATTTACTTTGGTTTGGTTCTAACATAAAACGCCTTTAATTTACTCTCAGATTTATTTAACGCTTTGCAGGTAAGATAAATGACGTAGAAAAATGATTGGTATTGTTTTAGTTTTAATTTCGCCATAGTTAGTTTGAGGATAGTACCTAATCATAGCCAAATTTTATTTAAAAAATTCAAAGTTGTTGTTAAGAGTTTTTATATACAGGGTGTTTGGCATTCGGGTGTAGGCGTTTTACAGGATGATAGTAAGGGTCATTCTGAACATTTTTGACCACATTTACTATTATGCAAAGTTTCACGGTTTCCGAGATATTGATCATTTTAATAGGAATTTATGTAATTTTTTCTTATGTCCGCGATGCGAAAAACCCGTTAATTCAAATATTAATTTAAAAAAAAACAGTGTTTTCTTGCATGATTTGAATCACTATGAAATAAGGAAGTTTTAAAGTTACATGCCATTTTTGTTTCCTTACAACTTTTTGAGTATACTCACAAAATTGGTTATTCCATAATTGGTGAAAAAGAAACGCGGAGTTCTCTTAGCATGGAGAAAGTAACTCTGCGCGTTTACTCCATATGTGTTACGAAATTATATATTTATTGTTATACGTTTCATGCACTCAATGAATGTTATTTCAAATGAAATTAAACAATGTCAGGCTTAATTTTATGACCCCGTTGCTAAAACTTAATTCATGTGGGCTTTCTTCTTCGTAGGGTAAGTTTTGACTTTTTACTTGACTTATTACAATAACGGTCGAGGCAGAGTGCAAAATCACACTTTTCTAAAATAGCCAGTACTAATATTATAATTTAGGTAGCGTGAGAAAATAAATTGTGTAAAAAAAAAAACAAGTGCGAGTTTGATTTTCGCTCGGTGAGCAGCCAATAAATACATATTTTGAGATGTAACTACTTTACTATTTTGAGTTTTACCTTTTGTTGTGCTATGACTTCTTGCTTTTAGCCAAACATCATGTTCTTTTGACAACGGGAAGTATCAGGTTGGAATTTATTTGCAAGGTGTCAAAAAATGCGACATTGCCGATTTTTTTATTGGGTTTGCTTTAGAAGCTAGATTATTATAAATTCCAAGGTAGATAATAGTTGTTGAATTAAATTAAACGTATTTAGACAGACACACAGACAGACAGGGACAACGAAGTGATCCTATAAGGGTTCCTTTTTCATTGTAAGGTCTAACCTAACCTAACCTACCTACGGAGAAAAGGTCGTTGCAGATTTCGTTACTTAAAAAAAAAAATACCTACTCATTTAGTAAGGTAATTAGTAAGTTGTTATCTATACTACGAGTAGGTACACATGGCCAGTTATTTCTTTACTTCAAAAAAGCAATAAAAGCATTTGAAAAAGACGTAACACGCTCATAAAAGACATAAAATATATTTAAAAAAAGTAAATGAACACCTTCAAAGAAAGATCGCTCATTAAAGCAGAAGTGCTCTTTCGAATACCATCGTAAAAGCCGAGCAAAATTTTCATTACGCGAACTGGCATAATGATCGGACCGCCATTAAGTGGCATTATCTGGCACTGGCAAAGCATAATCTTGCTCCTTGAATGCATAAAGAACTATAAACGTCAGATATCATCTAATTGAAGTTGGAGTAATGGGCTCGCACATTAAAACGTCTCAGGTAACGATCGGAAAGGTGCCTTCAAGTGTAAAATATTTAAATTTTCCGCGCAACAAATGGAGGTTGGATGGTGCCGGTATAAGGTCGCAAATTGAACAGATCTGAACTGTTTAATTAAAAGTGGCTGGAGAGCCTCCTTGAGTGATGTTTCGGATTTTATTTAGAACTTAAGCAAACGGTACTGGCGCGGGCTTAATTACGTTTGACTCGTGTTGCTTTGTTTTGAAACTGACATAAGATATTGAACATTGGGTAGGGTAGGGTGGGTACGATTGAACCACTTTCACTTTAACAGCGTATAGCGAAGAATCTATTAAAGTCACGGATTCAATAGTTTGGTCATATAAAGTATGGTAATCTGGCTTTTAAAGAAAGTATATTTTGTAGCTCTATCTCAAATAACTACGCCGCTATTGCCGAAAAAAGAGGACCGGGTAAATTGGTTCAATTGACCCCATGCTAGGGACAATTGAAACGGTATGTGGGTTAATTGAAACACTTCAAATAACTTTGTCATTATTTGACATATTTAATAGGTTTAAACGGTTTTCTATACTACATGAGTATTTGATGAGATCATGATAAAATGGTAACGTAACTATAACTATTTCTATGATTATTACTGAAAGAAAGTTTTAGAGGTAGAGGTAGTTAATAAATATTTTTGTATTCATCGATAGCAGGTAGAAGTTGAACTAATAATTAACATATCATATTATCAACATAGATATAATCTATTAATTAGCTATAATGGCATAATAATGCTTAAAAAAGGGAATATCATTTCTCATACAAACAAACATGTTTCAATCATAACCATGTTTCAATCATGACCAAAGTATGTATACCTACGTATACATTTATATACTTATGTAGGTGAACACTTAAATGTGAAAAAGCAAACTAATAAAACCCAAAGTATCAAAGAATAGAAATATTTTTTAATGTAAAAAAGCAAAAAAATCACAGTGTCAAAGAATACAAATAACTATCATCATTTTGGTATCAATTCCTACTTCTTCATGAGAAGAAAAAATTAAAGCGAAATCATCTACTTACCTAAATATTCACTGTTTATTTTTGGTTTCTGAACAACCTTGAAACGAATCAGAATATCTTAGTCTTGGAAAACCTAATAAAAACTCAAAAAATAAAACTTAATAAGATAAATATTATAACAAAAATGTCATATACTTATGACAACAAACTAATAAAACTTATTATCAAAGACCCACACTATACTTCGTTAGTTTGTAAGCTTTTATTCAGGTTTATATAAATTAAAAATTCATTACCTACTAAAAGTAACATTAGTAGGTACATAAAAAAATCATATCTCATCCATTCTGCTTAAAGTCGGTTAAAAAGGGACGGTTGGAACACCTGGACGATTGAAACGTTTCAAACGTCCACAGGCACATTGTTCCAATCGTACCCAACTCCTATTCTTCATTTCAAGGTCGATATTTTAGTCTTAAATACAACTTTAGCGATTACCAATATCAATAAATACAATCTCAAATAGGTATACCATACAATGAAATAAGAAAAAATACCAAAATACAAGAGGTAATTAAGATAAACCGAAAATAAAAAGACCATAAATGCTTAATTTTGCGTGTGAAATCTTTCCGAAGCGTCCTGCACACGACCGCGTCCTTCGCTGCCCCGCGAGCCACTGTCCAAAGATTCGAAAATGGCCGATGTAGTAAAGAACTTCGTGTCGCGCTGGTAGGTGTAACGGTTTCCGAGAAATTTGAGTTGTTTCAATCATGACCCGTTTCAATCGTACCCACCCTACCCTAATACGATAAAGGATATTTAAAAATTAATGAAATTGAATATTAATTTATGTTTAAAGATAAAGAATCTTCAATTAAGGTTGAAAATAACATTGAAATAAGTAGTCGATTAAAACTCAAAACAATAGAATTAAATACATGAAACTTTATGAATAGTAGTAGTAATAAATCATGGGGTAATAGTTACTATGCCCCTTACTTGGGGTACACCTAAAAGAACCAAATGCTATGATACCTACTGTTTTATTGGAAGAAAAAA
Organism: Acleris laterana; assembly: GCA_963966035.1. NCBI lineage: Eukaryota > Metazoa > Arthropoda > Insecta > Lepidoptera > Tortricidae > Acleris > Acleris laterana. The sequence continues at coordinate 13,582,988 of OZ014447.1, forward strand.
AATTGTGTAAAAAAAATGTGTTCATTTCTAATCATTTTATTTAATAACTGGTGACGTATTCTATAATAAAGTTACCCTGGTAATTTTAGAGTTTTATCCCTTTAAAATGATAATGTGATCAATGAGAAATTAAACGGAATATTTAAAATTCGAGGTTTGAACGTATAAGCGGCTGAACATTTTGCTTGCTGTCAAGTGAAGTGAAGTGAAGTAAGAGGAAAAAATAATTCTGCAGACGACAGTCTTACAATTGGCTTGACATAAACGTCTTTAAATGATTTTTTTCTGTACGTACTAATTAGATCATTGTAAATAGTATAGTTTGCAAAAAACGTCTGTTTACTGTCCCATTTTTATTTCAATACGCAAAAACGCTGCAAACAACCGTCACAAGTATTATAACTACGACGTAACAACCGGGCTCATTTTATTAAAAAAATATGAACAGTCGTGAATACAAACGAAAAAGAAAATGTTTAGTTGCTATTCTAACACCAAATACTTTTTTGAAAAAAAATACGTTTACGCTTTTTACTCTATAGCTATCTCAAAGGGTATACGTAAGGCGAGCAGCTTGTCTGTCTACGTTCCCTCTGCGAAGGTTACCGGAAGACCCCTTACGAAGTTATTCAACTTAATTTTATTATGTAAGTTGGTAGGCAACGCAGACGTTAATCTAATAGCACGACAAATACATGTGTTTTTTATAGATTTACATAATATATTTATTTAGTTAATTTACCGCTAAAAAAAACTTTTATTAGTACTATACTATTACCATATAACTGAATGCAAGTATTGCACGTCAAATACCATGTTTCGTTGACCCTTGTAAACAACTCATAAAAAAAGTTACAAGTCATCACCGGCTTAGTATGGTCCCAGTCGGCCACCTTTAGCACGTATTTCGACAGTCAGAGCAGCTGATACAAGTTGGGAGTCTTACGTTTCCCGAATTTTGGTTAGTATTTGACGTATCCCCCTGGAGCAATATCGCTACAGGAACGAGTGACAGCCGGACGTATTCATAGTTTCCTTTGTCTGTACCTATGTTACGTGTGTTTAACTTGTAACCTTTGTAAAATAATTTCCATTTTCTGCAAATGACTTTTTATTTTTGAGCCTGGCAGCTTAAACATAGATTGAACCCATAAAAGCGTCTACTTTTGCGTCCTTTTCTTCTTCTGTCTGACAGTCTTTAAGAGACTTTCTCACCGGTTAGTATATATTCAAAAAATATTTTTTTAAATGGCAATAAATAACATAATATAAAAAAACAACTGGAAACGACGAAAAACTTTTTCTTTCTTAATCGAGTTGAGTATGCAGCTTCGTTCGTTAAATTTGAAGAAATATTTATCTTTATTTAAATTAACCTAAGGTTGAAAATGTTATATAAAAAATATATTTTTTTACTGAAGAACCAATAATTTTAATATTTTTTGAGTAAGTTAATAAATACCGTTAAAGTGATAATAAAAATATTATTATGTTTAAATAATGTTTCCCAATTTAAAACTCACTTTATAAGTGAAAAAAAAATCTGCATCTGATAAAGCACCGATTATAATAAAGGCGTGGCTTAAACACATTTTTTTTAATCCAATGGAAGTCATAAATAAAACATTTTTCCGAAGTTATCATATTTTTGATAGGGTTTCAAGGAATTCAATACTTTTATATATTATCTTCTCTTGAATTTTAAGTAGAATTTTGCTCCAATTAACAGCTAATCATTTTTTTTATTAAGTCATATAAGTCTATGAATGCATGCAGTAAGATTTCCAGCAGTTCCACCAAACCCATTTTATCTACATTTGCTTAATTAAAATGGGCAGCTTTGATCACATTACTTATATTTGCACTGCATCTGGGCTCTCAGACATTTGTATAAGTTCAAACATTTGCTTGCCTGCCGCTGTACAAACGTCGTCTACGCTTTGATTCTCGGCAACGATGCTCTATTTTTACTGTGAATTTCAAATTTGAAGATAAATATATTTTACAGGCAAGTCATTAACTTTACAGGCATCATCTTGTGCCGATATTGAACATTAACGCTAAGATTTAATAAGTGTTCATTTAACTAGAAGTAATACATATTTACAAGTAACATGTGAGACGATAAAAAAATATAAGTCAAAGTTTGTTGTTGTTATTTTAATTATATTTTATGGTTTAAATTATATCGATGAAAAACGGGCAAGGCATGTGGAAAGGAATAAAATTAATTATTTTAAAAATGTTTGATATATTCTAATCCGATTGGTTTATTCTTTGACACACTCCACTGACTGTATTGCCAGATTTCACATTTCGTATTTTAGTTTTTATTTTTTGTTGCTGTTTCAGGTGCTTCCTTTTTGGGAAATAAAACTCTGATACGTTGCGAAATAAATCAGAAATCAATAGGATTATATTTTCACACGCGCGGGGCTTTCGTTCTGGAAATTTAAATTCTCCAACAACGGTTTTGTCAGCAGTGCCGGACCGCCAAATTTGCACTACTCATTATCGGCCAAATTTTTCTATGCACAACACTGTCGTGCGCGATAACTTGACGAGTTAAAATTATTTGTTTTTCAAGTTCAATGGTTAAAGCCGAGACGGTAAACGTTTTTAATTAGTTTCTTGTGATTTTACTTTTAAACACTTTTTTTTTGTCTGTTCACATTGAACATTAGTGCATTTTGTCGAATTTTTAAAGCTGAAAGAAAGCTAAGCTGTAACCGGTAAAATATTTTTAGCATAAAGTTTGAATTGTTTTATACAACTATCACTTATAATTATCGAAATTAACCAATGTCTGCTTATATCAAGAAATATCTGTCCATTTTGATTTTACATTAAGTATGTAATACAGTTTTTGAAAATCTTTGGATAAGTACATATTTTCTTAATTCTAAAATAGACGACAAGGGTTTTTTTAGAACAAATTTCGGACTTATCCCAGCGGACTATCGTGCACTTATCTGATGAAAATGATAGCTTGAGAACAACAATACATGAATGTTTAAGTGCACGCAGCTCTACGCTTCGAAGTACTAAAAGTCGATACAAATTGCCACGTTTGATTCATTGCCGGTGAGTGGCGTCTAGGCGGATATACCGCCACATTCTATCAAAACGCCGAATTATAGAATGCCTAATTCTTTAGGAGATGCAACAAAAAGTGTGAGGCTTTCTTTGTGACTTCCACCTTCAAATAATACACAGCCCCGTGTATTATTTGAAGGCTGTCTTATGTCGGGTTCCTTTATTCAAACCGCGGATAGATAAGGCTTACTTCGGGTTAAAATTTGACAGTTGCCCATACAAAATGTGTCAAATCTTTATCCAAAGTAAACCTATCTGTCCGCGGGTTGAATATAGGAACCGGCCATGGCATTAGACAGTGTTCTCAGGGTAACCTATCAATGTTTTGAAAAACTTTTTTCCGCAGTTTCGTCTCTTCAAAATTTTCATTTGGCCAAAAATATTTTTTCTCTGAAGCCATTAACTTTTCAAAATGTTCGACTCGCACTTGGCCAACCAGTCTTACTTACTTACTGACTATAAGACGTATTTTTTTTTCAAATTGATGAATTTAATGTATTAAAGAAATATGTATAATTAGATACGTAGATAACGTGTGCGTGAATTTTAACAATTTCCAAAGCTAAATCAATACTGAACAACAGGTTATTTATATACAATCATTGAAAATAATATAAGTATGATCTACTAATGTAGGAGCTCCAGTTATGTGTTGATTGACGAGTAAACAAAGGCTGACGTTACACACACCAAACTCTCCCTGGGAGTGTTGTATAATGAGCGCCCAAATCTTTACACAAACATTGTTCTCAAAAATTCTAACACATTTCAGAATTCGAACCTTGATCAAACAGCCAAACAAAATTTATGCGCTCACCCGCGTCGAGGATTAAAATATTAAAACTGCGGAGGTGTTTTTGCAATTTTTATTTATGGCCTGAACAATTGCATGGGTTTCATTTCATTTTCAGAAACTTCACCCGAATAAATGATTTGTTGCTTGAAATGTATTGCCCGGCAATTTGGAAAAAGATTGATTGCTCGTTTCTTCGAAAGTGTGATTAATAATATTTTTAGCTGAAGGGTTCATGTCACTAAACAAGCGAAAACCAATTAGAAGTTTTCGCCTGCCGGCATGATTATAATTAAGCTTAAGGTGGCTTTTGCGTTGTGCTTGAATTTCACATTAAAGTTGATTTATTTAGGGTGTCATTTCAACGTTTATGCAGTGCGTAAATATGACTCGGATCTGATTTTATCTCTGAATTTATATTTGTTATATTCATGTGATAATTATCATCCGATACCCGACCTTTTGTTTCGCAAGGTAAAATGTAAGTACCTTTTATTTCACTAAACTATAATTGAAAAACAAGATTCTCGGAGTTAGTGTGAGTACCTATCATATTATTCGACTGCAAATTAACGTCTTCAAGTCAGTGTTAACTCGGCATTTATTCATCTGGTTAAGCAATGTTTTAAACAAATGTTAACTTTTAAGAGCAGTCTGGTAAATTTGGTAAAATATTCAGTTTGTTCGGTTAATAGAGACAGAATAATAAATTATATGTTTAACATTTCATCAACATTTTTTCCCTGTAAATTAAATGTTACAGCATACTTGTTTAATAATTGTAAAATTTAATCAATTCCTATTTCCCCACTGCTATATCTACACTAATATTATTAAGAGAAAAGATTTGATTGTTCGTTTATTTCCATAGGCTCCGAAAGTACTGGACCAATTTCAAAAATTCTTTCACCATTACATTCCTACATTATCCTCGATGGTCATAGACTATGTTTTAGGTTTCTGCAAAAAACGGAGTCACGGGCAACAGCTATAAAGTAAAAAATACTTAAAAGTTATAAAGTCACACTTTGATATTTCAATTATTATTATTATTTCATTTATTTTCGAACAACAATGATTCATTTATAATACACTTATATATACACTTATTGATAATAGAATTAAATTACACACACAAAAATCAAATTCAAATTCAAATCACATACTAATCTTAACACCTAAAATGTATGGCACTGCAGTGGTTGAGATAGGCCCCATCCAGCCTGCCCGCAAACATAGCCAGGATGGTGTTCGGGCTGCCCCGCACCCGGCTTAGCAGCGAGGCGGCCTTCTTGCGCATGACGGCGGCGAAACCGTCCGTGCGCGCCACGGCAAACATAGCCGACGCACTGCAGTAGCGGGGCAGCCCCATCAACACCCTGAACGCATTATTATATTGCACGCGCAGTGCACTATAGTTTTTTTTTGCGCGTAGTTCACCCACAGATTGCTCGCATAGAAGGACGTACAGTAAGCGCGAAACAGAGCGACTTTAACCTCGTCTGAACTACGAGCGAACCTGCGAGCAATCATATTGGCCCTCACAGCTAGCGCCCTGCGCTCTCTTTCGATGTCTGCGATAATGACAATAAGATGTACATGGAGTGATTGTCTTCTTCTCGAGTGCAACCTACTAAAGTTATATTCCTATTGAGCTGTCTATACCACATAGTATTCGTTCTTCCACATTGTATATATCCAGTTTCATCAAATGCTGCTACATTATTGATTGATGTTTACATATTTCGTGGTTATTTGTTCGTGTGCATATAGTTCGTGTGTCAGACCGTACTACCGGGATTAAGCGCGCTATTTACACTGTGCCTCTGGTTGCAACTCTCTGTAGATATATTATCATTTATACCTGATGTAGCTCGATGACTGGTAGTTACGATTTCAACCTTTACCTGTTTTAACACAAAACGTACTACCTAATAAAATTCTATGAAACAATGTACTTATACTACTATAGTTACATTACTATTATGTACTTATACTTTGGGTCGTATCGAGAAGAGCTTGTTTGTATGTTAATATAATGAAGTTAGAACTGTGATGAGAAGTTTAATAAAATCGTTTATGAGTTTTATACCTACAATCCACTTTGGATGTATTTTTAATAGTTTACGATACAGAACCAGAGGCCTTTTTCTACTTTGTCTCTACACGTATTGTTATTGTATTGTTTTTAACTCAAATACTATTACTGTCAAGTAAATAAGAACTATCATAACGTTGACTAAAAGTTGTAATTGTATTGTTGTTTGTGGAAAAAGTTAAAATGAGTACGTTTAAGAAAAGTGTCAGTAAGGTATTATTAGATAATTGTGATCAGGATCAGTGAGAATGTACCTACCCATTCTTATTGGTCCAGCTTGCAGGGTGGTGGGTATTTATAGGTCTCTAAATATAATAGCATGAATATAAATTAGCCATAGTCTTTGACACAACTGTGTATCAAGAGCAATTAATGCACTGCCAACAAACTGTTATGCAGTTTGGCAGTATACTATCATATGTAAACATAAATGTGTCTTTCATGAATAAATGATTAATAATAATAATAAATGATACTATGTCAAAAGACGATACTATGTCAGTGCAGCAGTTCGCAGTGTTTTGCTCCAGGGTGTGGGGAACCACTGAAGTAACAACCATAGTGGCATTCCATCTTGGTCTCCAAAGTTGGCAGCGCATTTGCGATCGTAGGATAGCAGTCTTAAGATTGTAGTTTTAAAAATTCAAATGTTTATGGAACAGATCCCACTTGCATATTGTCAGGTGGACTTTGTGATCGTTTGCCTTCTGCATACCATTAAAAAGAACCCGAGTAGAAAACAGCCCCTGCGGGCCTATTATGGTTGTTTTATCGATATGGATAAAACATTTGTCACTTTTTGACCAGCATATAAGTGCGAGAGTGACGGATGCCTTATCCACCTCGATAAAGGCGACCATAATACAGGCCCTGGTCAAAAGTGCCCGTTTTGGCCACGCTGCTAGTGGTTGACGAACCCGCTGTCGCTTGCCTTCGTCTCTAACCATACCTGCGGGTTCCAGGAGAGCTGGTAAGAGGCAGCAGGCAAGAATACGACGGATCAGATCATTAAATGTATCGTGACCGTACAAACGGCCGGCGCTTCTAAAACATGAAAGGCCATGACGTCGTCCCAGCTCACTCACCTCCTTGCCGCAGGCTCAAGTAAAGCGAGCTTCACAAAATTCTGATTCTTATTTTGTGGTTGAAAAAATAATATTTTTTCGATAATATTAGACAATTGGCAAACGAATATAGAATGCTAGATAATATATGTTGTTTTAACAATTTAGTACTATAAAGTAGTTAAAAAGGTGGTATAAATTGTCAAAAACCTAATTTCATAGTTCAGCGCCCACGGATATTTTTAGCAACTTACTTTGATGGTCCACTTTCTTTGTGATTGAATTTCTGGTCCCGCACAGTTTGATAGAAAAAAAAACTAACGGCACGAGAAGAAGAATGAATGAGATTCTTCATTTTTCTTTTTAGGGTTCCGTAGTCAACAAGAAACGCTTATAGCTTCGCCATGTCCGTCTGCCCGTCCCTCCATTCGCGGCTTAACGAAAAGACTCTTGGTATTATAAAACTGTAATTTGGTATGCTTTTACATATTAATAACGATGACACAAAACCGTATGATAAAATGTTAAACAAATGCCGGGTACCGCCAATACACGTACCTAAAACTGGGATGACTTTTTTACTCGTTTATTTAATCGTGTTGGATGTCATTGGATAGCTTTCTCAAAAATAGGGATATGTGAGGAAGTCCATCTGATGGTTGGGATTAATTTTTGATATTATAATGTATACGAGTACATAATAAAACTTCTTTATGATTGCCTAACAGATGAATTTGGAGAAATCAATCCTTGGGAATTAACCCCTAACGGAAAAAATAGGGGAGGCTAAATCCACCCGTAAGAAGTCGTGGGCGTCCTCTAGTACCTACATCATTAGCTGGATTCTCGCACGAAATCCATAACATTAAAATTCAAATTCAAATTATTTTCATGATGATTATAGAACCCATGTCTTCCCGTGGAAGTCGTAAGAGGCGACTAAGGGAATAGAGGCTTGTAGCATAGTTAAGCGATGGGCTTGCAACCTGTCACTAATACGCTGGTAATTATCGTAGCCTGTTGGTGCAAAATGTGGTTATAGGATTATCAACAAGTTTTTAGAGTTGTTGGTAAATCTGTAGCTCTGCCTACCCACTCTGGGAATTAAGGCGTAAGGTATGATGATGATGATGATGATGATGATGATGATTATAGAAGTCATTGTTTTTTGCGTATTTCATATCGCATTAAAATCTTCGCGTTAATAAAACGCGTAAAGTGAAATTTTATTGGTATCCTTAAGCATCAAAGCAGAAAAAATCAAGGTGTGATATGGTAGTTACAGCAGCATTAAAATGCTACATGTTGCTCGTAGCTTTGAATCAGTTTTTTTGTTTTGAAAACAACGAATTTATTATCTTTAAACCAATTATTTAAGCTTTACAAATAGTACCTACATTAAATCAGTTCCTTGCGAAAGTAATTTATTTTTGTTTATTTGTTAGTTTCCTAAGTTTTCAACCCATAACAGCTGATAAATTTGTGCCATAAGGAAGGAAATATTCCATCACGGACAGTTCCCGAGGAAGTGGCGATACGCGGTGAAGTTGATGAAAAAGCTAATTAAATTTTAATTAAAATGATCCATGTTGTTCTTTCGATAACGCAGAAACAAAGTCAAAAGATGCATTTTAAATCATACTAACTCATAACGCTGAATGGTGGCACAACCACCGTTTCTCAGAAAATGGATATTACCCAGTTGCTATTCACAGATAAATACATATTTCATGGGTCCCGTATTGAATAACAATCGGCTCGAATGCTAAGCGACACATTAACAACGGGCTAAGTGTATTGGATTTTCACGATATAGAATCTAGTTTCATCCACCTTTTCTGGCTTTATTTCTTCTTTCTCGTAGTGATAAATGCAAGACATGAAATTTAAATTTTGTGTTCTCGAAAATTATTTCATTTCTCTACCAAAACCATCTCAGAAATATGCGGTAGAGCGAAATATATTTCCAAAATCATTTTGCAAATCGGTTTTTAAATTTTTGGGATTAACGCGAAGATTCAAAACACATAACTGTTACTTATGAGTTTCATACGAGTTAAAAACAAAACTTTTTATTTGTTACATTCATTTATTTTATTAACATTTAAGTATCTTGATGTTGTAGTTTAAAACCCTCGTTTTATATTATAATGTAAGCTGAGAGGTTAGGATATTTCAGGCCACATGCACCAAAAAATCACATTGACGAAATCACTACGAATCCACCATAAATAAAAAGATGAAGAAGAAGTAAGTATTTTATTTCAATCAATATGTTTGGACCTGTCAGTCAATAAAAAAAATGCTAGGTAGGTATTCCTATCTTTGAAAAAAGAAACAAATAGTCGTAATGAACCAAGCTGATTATCATGGCACAAATGATTCATTTTTTATTAATTTATTGTTGTTGATGTTACAAAACTTCTTTTTAAAACAATCATACTCACTTACTACCTGTGAAACAGCAGTCATTTGCATCAGTGCGCATATCGTTTAAAATAATCGCTTATGATTTAGTATGCCGGTTTCAATATATCACCAGCGCGATCTTAATTCTGCGGACCCCCACCAGTAGTCCAAGTGTGGGCCTGAAGCGTGACTGCAACCCAGCCAAAATACGAGTTTTGATGAACCACTAGCCAAAGGATTTTTATTGAATACCTTCTTAAAATTATCGTGTTCCAAGAATTTGGCAAAGCTACTGTTTTAACAACTTTTAAACTTTTACCACCTTGTCTGATCCGATAATTTTATTGGTGGCTAATGAACGCCCAGGAGCAACAACAGGTGTTAGCTAATTTTAGATGATTTTTGGTAGGTAATGACATTTTAGTCGCCTGTAACTTTAGGACTCCGTTTACGACTCCGAAGTTTCCGCGCTCGTGATATTAGTTTTTCTTTTTAATTCGTTATTTGTGCTTTAATTTCACATGAATATCCACATTTTTATGATTAGGTATGGTTTTGGCTTTAGAGTTTGGAGACCCGTAATTTTAGCACAAATTACGCTTTTATAGTTCGATGATTCCTGAACAGTCCCAAAGTTTCTAAAAATCTATCCCTGCAAATAGGTACCCAAAAAAAAAAGAAGTCGTAGTCGTGATTGAATGTAAGCCAAATTACAGCCTTGTGTATTACTAACACCCGTATTTATAGTCAAGAAAAGTAATTACTTGAGTAAAAGTAATGACTTAAGCAACGATTTTTATATGACCTTTGACACTAGTAATACTCAAGTAATTACTTTTCTTCACTATAAATACGGGCGTTAGAGTCTTGAGTTAAACAGCAGACGCACGGACGAATGGACACCGCGATACTATAAGAGTTCCTTATCATCTACGGAATCCTAAAAAAATATTAAAGCGTTGTCAGCTTAAGTAATGTTATTTTCTCTCTTTTTCAGGTAAGTAGGTGTTAACGCATGATACGATACATACGATGAAAACCAAATGAATTCCATTCAACGTAGGTGGTTGGCGACTCGATAAGCATAGTAAGTACATAGATACTCGTACAAAACTAGCGGTCTCGGGTTAAATTTCCGGTAAAGGCAACTATTTCTGTAAAGAGCGCGAGTTTTTTGATACTGAATTTTTAAAATGATGAGACGGTCAATTTGTCCAAGAATGACCCCAAAAATATATTTACTATAGCATGTACCCGTAATTCGACGTTGATCATCCCCGCGTGAGCGGTGATTTTTTCAGGATAAAAGATAAATCAGTTCATTTCAAATAATATCTAAGACTATTTCGGTTTTTTTGAATAGCCTGATTAGTCCCCCATTCCTGAATAAAGGCCTCTCCTTCGTATTTCCAACCCTGTCTGTCCATAAAAAATCTGATCTGATCAGAGCAATCGCAAGCGCGCTGCCGGTCTTTAAGAAACCAGTAGGCTCATTTTTAATACGAGAATCAGTAAAAAATGTGATAATTTTAGAAAGAAAGAAACCAAACAGATTTGTTACCCATTATCTTTGATTTTGACTTTGTTATCTGCTGGGGTGTTATTCTCTCAAAAACAACTGACGAGCCAAATCGCAGCGGCGAGTTAAGGTAGTCCCGTCAGAGCGAACAAAACACATTTTACCTCGTACATTTTCAATTAAACAGCCTTATACGTTCGATCCATCGGCAGAAACCATGCTGCTGAATTGAAAATGCACGCGCTAAAATATGTTTTGTTCGCACTAACGGGACTAATTAAACTCGCCGCTTGGACATTCACTCGTCCGTCCGTCCGACCGTCGTTGTTCAGAGAATCACTACCCTGAAGCCGAACTCGCTCCCGCCTCGGCTCCGGGCTCGCGCTGGCTCGTCAGGCAAATGCTTATTTATGTGCGAGCTACAATGAACCCGTCCTTCTCTCAATTCGTTTCCCAGCATTAGTGCCATTGTCCCCCACAATGCACCGCCAGGTTTAAACAGGCTTCCGTTGATAGCTTCATTTGTGTTGCCATAATGATTTGTGTAAGTGAGCATTGGATGACAGTTTTGGATTAAATATTGGCTAGGTAGGGTAATCACTTGAAGAGGTAATAAATGGTAAAATAATTGTATGTATGTATGTAAACACTTTATTGTACAAAAGAAAAACCGTAACAATACAATTAATATAAAAATATGTACAAAGGCGAACTTATCCCTTTAAGGGATCTCTTCCAGCTAACCCTTGAGAGATTGAGAAGAGTGAACGGTTGTGCAACGAGTAAACAAGTGTACAAGAAGAAGAATATAACATATTTAACACACATTGTAACACAATTTATAATTATAATTAAACTTAAGCGATCATTGCAAATTAAATATTATTACGCGTTCGGTTAGTACGTTAAATGAAAGATCAACACAACGGTGAGTGAGTACTCCTGTCCTTATCACCGCCCGTCGAGATTGATAATGTTCTATATTTGAATATCAGTATACCTTTACCGTCTATTTACGATCTATTTGAATATTAGTATACCTTGATCTATTTGAATATCAGGATACCTATGAACCTACCTAAGACCTTTGTAATATTATTAAATTGTAGTAAATGATTTGTCATTGAAGGGTACCTATTTGAATTAAATGGCAATTACAATATTTTTAATGCAATACAAGCAGACGAAGTTGTTACTGGAATGTGTAAATGGAGCGTGAAAAGACGCCGTCGAGGACTCAATTTGCACCAAACGGGTGGTCGAATACTGTCCTAACACAGTACTTTAATACCTCTGCAGTAAGACACAAAACACAAATCAGAAAAGTCGTCATGTCAGGTTAAGATATTTATTCCAGCACTAAAGAAAGCAGTCACCCAAATCAAAATTCAGGTCAATCGTTTAATATTTTTTTATCAACAAATTTGATCATGTAAGTCTTGGTTGTAAATGGTTATACAGAATTTTAGGTTGATCAAATCCAAAGAAACATTCTGAAAACGCTTTTATGTTTTCAAGTAAACCTTAATATTTAAGGGATAGATAGTATCTAAACTAACTAGGTGATGCGTACTTACTTTCTAACAGCGTGTGTAATCTATGATCAAACTAGTTTCTGCCTGTGATTTTTCCGCGTAAAATTAGTAATTAATAATTAATTAGTAATCCCCACGGGAACGTATTTTTCAGAAAAAAAAGTTCCCTGTATGTTAAATCACGATATAAGCTACCTTCGTTTTAAATCTCATCCGAATACGTAAAGCCGTTTAAGGTCGTTTTTTTTACATAGTTATGGGCTTTAATTAAAACAAAACTTAATTGATTCCTTTGTGCAATGAAAGTTACCCATATAGTATGTATGACTAACTTTCGTCACACAAAGGATACGATCGTGATTTTGTTAAAAATAAGCCTTTAATTATGTACAATATTTTTGAAACTTTCAGCCTGAAGGAGTAACTGACATAAGTACTTACGCATACAAAAACTTTTGCATTAATGATATAATTGTGATAGTGTTCTGTGATCAGTGTGTTTTACTTATCGAATCATATTACTGTTTAAAAAGTGTTTACTGCGCCTTGCCGTAGCAGGTGCCATCAATAGACTTATTTTAGACTTACAGAGCTAATTAAACGAGAAAGAAACATTCCCTCCCTAGAAGCGCCGCCTCACCGACACGGGATTTGTGTCCTCCATTTAATTTAATTTGAAGTTCTTTGAAGGAACCTTAAACCTTTAAGTGCTGAATGCATAGTAAAAATTGAATTTGACTATGTTGTAAGACCGAAATACCTTTGTTTAGCAGATGTTTATTCATTATAAGGTTACATTTAGTTGTTATTTTGCAGCTCTTTTTTGTCTGATCGCCCTAAGGTTAAGTCAGGTAGGTAGCGTAAGTTAAAACAACTGTTTCAGACACTTAGTAAAACAATTTCTCAATAGAAGGAGCTTACAGATGGTTAGTGTCCGGTGGTGTCTAACAACTATAAAGTAATTTGCACTTTTATATTTGAAAGTAAACTTGTTTGACTTTTTTTATGCCTTACAAAAAAAAACTGCCGGAGCATTTTGTCGAAATCATATGAATTATAATTTAGATATGAGTTCGGACTTTATTCTTATTGTTAATTACTTGAAATTAATATTATAACGGTGTTAATTTGTTTGATCCTATACTTATCGCGATACAATCTTTAAAAACATAAAGTGTAAATCTTTTATTTTACAACAATATTATATGTATGTACTTTTATAATATTACTCTGCCTACCCCACTCTGGGATGAAGGCGTGACGGTATGTATGTATGTATGTATGTGATAATAACATTGAATTGTAACATTTCATCGATCAGAAAACAATATGTTTACGACAATTATACACTACGAATACTCTTTATTGAGCACCATAAACAACAAAACACTGAACCGATCATTTTTAATACTGGTATAGGCAGGTTTATATTTTACAATGGTCATTCAAAAGCCTATGTCAACTTCATTCAAAGTCAGACTGGCTGACTATTTTCCGATCAACGCGGATTTGAAAATTATATTATCGGCACTGATTAAACTCTTTTGTCTATGGGTAAAAGCCTTTCGCAGTCGAGGCTTAAGCCAATCCGGACCGGTGACGAGCTCGATCCAAATTCAATATTTCACCAAACGGCAACACCAATTAAAATCTACCTCATTTTTTCATTAAGGTAAATTATTTTTTTAGCCGCCAATTGAACATCAAACGTGGAGGGTCGGACTTTAATATTAAAGAGATCTTATGCCTGTATGTTTAATAAAATAACACATGAGGTCGTTTAAAACAAAAAAAATATACAGCTTTGTGCTTAATTTAGTGTCTCACTGATATTGTCCCTATTAAGTGCAAATCCTTGCCTTACTTTAAGAGGTTACTCCTATCCAGAGATTCTAGACTTCATTGTCATCAAAAAATCTATTTTAAACCAGCTTCAGCCCGCGACTTCGTTCGCGTAAATTTAGATTATCCTCATTCCCTTGGGAACTTTTATGTTTTTGAGGATGAAAAGTAGCCTTAATCCAGGCTATATCAATTTGAAGGTAATAAGAGGTATACGTAGACAATACGATAACAGGTCAAAAACAATATGGTTTTTACCGTGTCGTTGTTGAGAGAATCACTACCCTGGTCATTATGTTCTCGCCGCTGTGCACACCGACAGTTTGTTATAGACGAAGTATATTTTAAAAGAAACCAAAATCCAACAATAGTAATTCCCTTGTCAAAGCAAATAAAAAAGATCAAAGCCTCGTTCATTCGTGATTTTAAAAAGTATTAATCCAATCACCGTCTCAAATCCTTTGTTATTTGACAGGCCTACACAAAAAGCCATCACGTTATTAATTTTCTGCGTAAATGTAATTGATACCACTGTGAAATATTATCCGCTGCTGAAAACATTTTGCACATACAAAATGCTACGCTACAAAAATATGCTTTATTTACTAGGCATGCCTTTGTTTCGCCGACACAAATAATGTCCCATGTATTTAATTTCATAGACTAGGTATTTCGTTTCTATCCAATCAACCCGCTTATGAAAATAACGGTTCAACAAATTTTAATACAATATACTCGTAGTGATATGATTACCTAGAAGTTAATTTATTTGATTAATAGAATAATATTTTTATATTATTTGTAAAAAAATAAAAGCGTTTGATGAAATGTGGAACCAGGAGCTTACCAGAGAGCCTCTGAGGGTTGGACCATAGCGAGGAAACTGCTTATAGAGACGAAACTAATATCATTCCTAGTTTAGCCTGTATAATCATGTCAAAATGCGGTAACTTTACTAATTTGTGCAATAATTTATAGTCCAGAACCAACTCTCTTTCAAGTCCCAGTTGCGCTCGACCGATTTTCACTCCTAATTTGAAATCTTTTCGATTTTTAAAGTCCTAAATAAAACCTAACCTCAATCTACTGTCGATAAAAATAAAACCTACCGTATTTGACTATTTGAGCCCCGTTGACCTGTTCCGAGATAATAAAAAAGTTGAATGATACCATGCCCACCCTATCGGAAAATAGAAGTGGATCTTTAGTTCCACGAGTCCAGTAACAATGTCGTGTACAGATGCGGACGGAACGCAGTTAGAATAAAAGTTTATTTAATGCTTTGGTCTAATCTTTGGGATGTTTCTGGAATTAAATTGAAGAATGTATTCTTTCTTGGAATTCGTTTTTAGGGGTCCGAAGTCAAACAAGGAACCCTTATAATTTCGCCATGTCCGTCTGTTTACCTTTATGAAATGATTATATACATGTTATTATCAATTTTTAGATTTGGGGGACCATTTAGAAAATATTGAACTAAGAAAAGTGTAATTTTCTCTAATGGCTTAAACTACAAGTGGTACAAATCTTTAATGGAAGCACATAATTATAAGCTTCCGCTTTTCTACCTTGCTACCTTGACCATGGTCTGACATGCTCTTGTCGTTTTTTTATTATTACTTCTTAGGGTGGAGACACATCTATCAGCATCAAAATGGCTGTTTTGTATGAAGATGCGTACGCATGCAAAAGCAGAATTAATGCGTACGCATCTTCATACAAAGTAAAGCTATTATATATAAACAAATGCGAATCGGGGCTGATAAATGTAATTTCACCCACACACTAATTACAAGTATTATTGAATCAAAAACTGCACCTATTTGTTAATAAAATTATAGATACAATATACCTATACACAATTCTAACGGCTAATGCTTTTAATAATTGGTTTACGCACACAAATATTAATTGGACATGTTTACTTCAAATTTAACACTAGTTTTTCGTCTACCAGTACACTAATGCCCGGTTCCTATATTCAAGAAACGAATCGTTTTCCTTACGTCTCGTTAAAATTTGACATTTGCTACGTACAAAATGTGTCAAATTTTAACAAGACGTAAGGAAAACGATTCGTTTCTTGAATATAGGAACCGGGCATGATCCAGTTTGAATTCAGATTAAAATGCATTATTCACTAACTAATAACAGGTTTATAATCTAGTTAAATAATATTAAAACAAAAATGCACTTTGCAATATCCCGGTAAATGATTTAGCCAAACGCTTTTACGCACAACAATACCACGGGGTTCCCGAAGTGAGCCCGAGGCCGGCCGAGCTCCCGCGAGCATTCGCCGCGCTCCCGCAGAACCCCACGAATTGCGGACCGCCGACGAAACATAATGCGCACCCCGTAGGATTATGTATTTTGTACAAAATCTCCTACCGATGTTTCGCTGTAATTGTGGATTACTCGTGCTCATGTTTCCGTTTGTTGCGCTTGGGAAAAGTTTATAATCTACTTTTTTCAAAGGTTCGATTGTTACGCTTGTTGTTAGTTAGTTAACGCTGCCTTGTTCTTTTTAAATTACTTTTACACAATCGACGTTACTTTCGCCTTGGCCTAGGTCAGGTGTTTTGACTACTTAAAGGACTGCCATCATACATGACTATAGCTTGGCAAATTCGTGTGTGACGTGGGGGGCGGCGTTACATTAACAAAAAATGGTACTTGTGGTAAATTTTACAAAGGGGCAAACATGCGACTCGGAAAAAGCGAAAATTCGATTCGAAAATACGTTTCAGGAGATAATTGTGATTTTGAGAAAATGATCTAACTGGTCGGCATTTTGCTGATTGTGCTTGTAATCTGTGCCATTAAAAAATATTACACCTTTGTTTAGCGAGAATGAAAAAGTTGAGGACAAAACATTACAAATACTCAATAATACATAATACATAAATACTCAATGATAACCACAAAACAAAAATAAAGTATCTTTTTATATTTAGGTATGAGGCACAACAGGGGTGTTATTCTCTCACGTTGCTGAGAGAATCACTACCCAGCTGCCTTAGCGTTAAATATCACTGATGAGTGAGTAATGTATGGATGTATGTAGCTATAACTATGTCACAGATAAACACTACAATGAGTTAACGTAATAAGAATCCTAGACGAGGATTAAATAAAAACAATTACAATGACGGACCGATGAGACGCACAAGAACACTAGAAGGAAAGTAAACACCAGATAGTGATTAGTTTCGTTTCCAAACTCTAAAATTAATGAATTGTTACGAACTTCCCCGCTTGCCAAGGGATGAGGAAGAGGGTTCGTACGCAACGTTGGTCAAAGTCTAAATAATGCGACGACTCGGACTTTTTGATAGGTCCGGCGGGTTAAATGCAGTCAGTCGTCGACAGATGTGTATCTCATTCGACAGGAAACTGGAGACTACTCAAAGGGCCCCTTTGACATGGCGTACCCTTTTTATTGGACGGCGATATAAAAGTCAATTAACAACGCTGACGTCGCAATACGAGTATTTAAGCGACATCTAAATAAGCAAGAAATCGATTTTTAAGGCAAGTTTTCGCAAAGCGGGCTTTACCGGAAATGAAGCGAAGCGTATTGTCAAGTGACGGGACGGAACACTCGAATTCGCCTATCACTTGCAAAGCCCGTTATTTGCTGTTTTTCCCAGATAGAGGAGTTCCCTCGAGGAGCGGAGCGCGGCAAACAAGGGTAGGTGGGCCGGGTAACTCTGGCTTTACAGAAAGTACCGAACAACTTGGAACTCTGAAGGTTCGCCTCGTGTAAATAACGGAAGCCGAGCAGGGGAGAGACGGAAGGGGCCAAGTCGCGCGCAGAAGGCTGCTGGATCCGCCGAGTAAAGCTTTCAAAAACTATTTAAGGAGGCTTTGTTAGGACCGAACCAAAAACTACAAGGCATTTAATATGTTGTTACTAAATTGTAGGTCATTATCAAATTTGTAATACGCTCCATGGATAATAAAATAATCTGGATGTAATGTTATATACCTTAGAAGCAGCTCAGTTACCAGAACTAACTATAGTTAATCCTTATACTAAATATAATAACTCCATCAAGGGTGGATGCAATATTCAGTGCGAAGCGCAAACCGGCGGAACTTCCTGTTTGTTACAGAGAGCGGAAATTCAATTATCCAGCGATAAAAGTGCGGAGCGGATGCCGACGTGCCCGCCACACGAACTTGAATCACTGGATGTCGCTATTTTGTTCGCTTTATTGTATATTTCAAGCCAAGATGGAGATTAAAACAATTTAAGTAAAATAATAATTCTAACATAGCCTAATTTCAAATTTTCACTTTTTCTTTTCATTGAATAATAATAGTTTTTTCGTATAACATGATATAATATTTACCTTGAACTTCAATTTTAACAGGTTTAAATGGAATCTACTAAAAGCTATGGCACCGCTATGTTACACCAGAGGCCCTAGCCATAATGCAAACGCTACTAACGATTCTCTATCACTTAAAATGTATGGGGTGACATTTTTGCACGTTGCGACGCGTTACATTTGTCCTCAAATTCTCGTACAAAATCAGTCAAGCTGTATAAAATCAGTCAAGTTTTAGTCGAACTCAAACACTGAAGGTTCCGCACGTGATATGAAATATTAGAAACCCAGTAAAATCCTCCTGCTGCTTGCTGTCTTTGTACTTCAGATGCCCATTTATATGGGACATATACCTATCTCTTTAACTTAACTTATCTCTGTAACTTCATCAACCTTAGTACCAAGTTTACCTTGTGACACATTTTTATTTACTTTCTAGAAAAACATGTGTCTCATAAGGTATTTGTTTTTACTTTAATCTAGTCAGTGAATTTTGAATAAGATTTCATCTATAGTAGATTCTGAAATCAAATAGTCACATGGTGTTTATTGTTCAGAAACTTTGGTTATGAAAAGCATGCAAGCAACAAAATAAGAGAACCTAGTCGGAAACCAGGAAGTACTAGTAACTCTTCTCTTTTTAACCGACTTAAAACATAGAAGGAAGTTATCAATTCGATTGTGTTTGTTATTGTTTATTTATTTCTTATTTAACTTCACGGCTCATTAAAAAACATTTTATTTCTTGAAATACTTACAAGTTTGTATTTTGTATTTTAACATGAAATAAAACAGATATCAAATTAAGTAACACTATTTAACGACTGCATTCAGGTCATGTGCGCCGCGGAAGGCTCCGCATTTGCTAAAATGAACTTTTGCACGCTTACTGAAATGGACTTTGACACTTCACTCTGCCATTTTGTTTTTATTTTAGCTTTCGCAAGCGCACGTACGCTCGATAAATTTCATAGTACTTAGTGCACGTCAGCAGCACTGCTTTCAAGGGGCTGCCAAATTGGCCAGACACGCCTATACGTGGACTGTCTCACAAACCTTGGATTGCGCACAATCTGTTAGCTCTTTGTGAAATAGGTTCGTTTTTGAGGTTACCTTTTTAAAGTTCCGTGCCGAAAGGATGTCAAAGGGACCCTATAGTCAAACCTCAGCTCAGTTCGTTTGTTTCTTTGTCTGTCTGATGATGATGATGATGATGATGATGATGATGATGATGATGATTGGTCCGACCGATCTCGGTCACGGCGACCGTTCTAAAGGAGACCCTGTTGTCGCTGGTGAGCTCGCATGTGGCTAATGTAGCTGCTAATGTAGCTGCTGTGTTTTTAGTGCCGATTTAACCCTTCATGATTTAAATATCTTTCGATATTTGAGTTACACTATCGTCTGCCCCCGCTTAGAACCTCTCGTATTTTGTAATCAAATAAAATGTTAGATTTTCTTAAAATCGTGTAGCTTACTATTAAATTTTACACGAAATTCACATGATTGTGTGCTATCCTGTTTTAACATATTTATGTTAGTGTGTGTATACTCATTATTGAACAATAAACAAATACAAAACATGCAATTTCTTCTGATAAACTTTGTTGAAAAAATAAAAATTGTACCTTTATGGCTAAATAACTAATTCTACGCGGACGAAGTTGCGGGCAGAACCTGGTAATAAATGATAAACAAATACATAACATTTTTATTATTTTATCTACTTATCATAAGGATAAGGCTGAATTGCAAAAATATTTTACATAGTTAAGGACCTAATTTAGACAAAGTTAACTTTCTTCCATTGTTTTTTCTTTGTGTAACGAAAGTTATGCATATGATTATACGACTAATATTCGTTACACAAAGGAAAAAGTTTAGGATTGTTAAGGATTTTCTAAGTGAGCCCTTAACTATGTACAATATTTTTGCAATTCACCCGTAAAAGGGTATACGCGAATGGAAAATTGTCTCCAACCATTTCAATTAAATTTTCTGCATTAAACAGTGTAGTGGCTTAGTTCACTCAGAATAAACTTCAAACGGTTAAAATCCTTGGCAGTAGTTATAATCAAAAGTAGGATCACGTTAACTCGGTATAGCTTTAGCAATTTTATACTCGAAAGGAAGTGGCTCTCAAAATTGTCTCTTGTGCTGTAATAGGCGACAGTCACGGAACAATCCTCAAGGTACTTAACGAATAGTTTAACGGGACGAGTCAAAGGCGCCTCGAGTTCAACTGTGAACTCTTACCTATAAAGCAAGCGAGAAGTGAAAAGCGATTTAATATTTTGATGCTTAGTAATCTTCACACAAAACAATGAAAAGTATGGAGGCTTTGATGCGAATGTTTAAATTAAATAATGCTTAATCCATAATTTCATAGGAACATTATAAATGTAAAAGTAAGTTTGTTTGTCTACGTTTACGCTTTCGCGGTTAAATGGCGAATTTGGATATGGAGACCCCAACCTCAAAAAAGGACATAGAGTAATTTTACCTCCGAATAGAGATAAATTACTTTATGATGACGGAGTCAGGAAAAGTATAACCTAATGTTTACAAAAAAGTGAATATGTTTAGAGTATAGATAGTTTAAGGAAAAAGTAAGAGCACAAAATTATGAATCATTTCGCCAACAAACTGCCTCGCAGTTTAGTGAAATGTGTAATTAGATTTTTTTATTGTTGTTACTGATTTTTTTCATATGAAAAAATATCTCTTAATCGCATCTCCCCTTATATCTCCTGCTCTGATGGTATAATATGCTACTCAACATCTCGACTATGAGTATTTATTTGCTATTTACCAGATTTTAAATTATTCGTATTCCACATATCACTTGATAATCGTGATTAGGTAGTTTTTGATAACAACATACAGTCGATGAGGTATAATGGTTTAAATAGATCTACATATTTTGTAAGAAACTGCATCATTATTACACGGAAAAATTGGTTATGTTTTGTTCATACGGTTTTTCTGCACTGGTGTATTTTTCTTGCTGACAGCGTGCATATTTTCAGTCTCTTATTAGCTCTACAAGCAGTCTTATACGGTTTTGTAAACTTTCGCCGGTTGATACAATTTTAGATATTTTTCACAGCACCTGAAGTTAAATTGTTTTCCTTATCATCAAACTGTTGAACTTAAAACAACAAGACAGGAACGAAACACATTTTAGCCTTAGCAAGTTCATTAGACGTCTCGACAAGTAGGTGTTAGTCGATCGAAGTTTGCACGAAACTCGGAGCTGATAACCCTAACGCTCAAAGCACGGCGCTTGCAGCGTCAGGCGCTTAAAGTTTGACAGCTAAGCACCGTTGCTGGCAACTCGACAGCTCGACGTAGGTTCGTGCATCGCAAAGACATTCCGACGAACAAATTTTACGACTCAAGCTACTTTTATTGAGTTGGAAGTAAATGACAGGAGAGATATAGCTCGCGACAGCGCCGGCGATATTTATTGTTGTTTCTTATTAGAGACTGGTCGGTTACGCTTCCCGTTACTTACGGTTTTAGAACAAACGACCCCATTTTCTATATTGCCAGTGTGTAATTGTGTTCCAATTGTTTTCATTTACGGTGAATTTACGGTGAATTAGGTCGCGTTTAGGCATCGATTGTTTGGAAATTATTTAGAGATACAATAGATTTGAAAAAAGATTACTTTGACGTATATTTGCAATAATGTAACATTTTGAAAATGTATCTTAAGCCACGCCATACACAAGGTCTTTGAGAAAGTATTATAATTATCACATAGTTCAAAAATATAATAGACGATTAGGCAAACCATATCATTTTACAATTTTATTTTACAGAAAGATTGAACCTAATCGTTATGACTTATGAGTCTATGTACGAGTATGTGTGACATATTTACTAAAGTGACAAACAATAGTAGTATATATAACTTTAAAAAAGAAGTTTCCAAATAACGGATTAAACATCAATAAAAATACAATGTAAAATAACAAACCAATGCAATTTAAATGCCTGGTGGGGTATTATGACGTATCTGTGCAATTCATTTTACGCTGAGAGAAAAGGACAGAATTATGTAACTGCTATAGCTCTGTCGTTTACGCTCACCGTAAAATGAATTGCATAGCCATGTCATAATAACCCCCATGTTAATAAACTATCGAAAATTCAAAACGGAGGACCTCACCGTCTATTTACATTCGCTTATTAGTGTTTCGCAAATTCAGATCGCTGAGTTAGTTGGGGGTCAAATTATGAATCAGAATTTTACAAAGAGCGTCGGGAGCCCGGGGCACGGCGCTCAATCGAATATTTATGAGTGAAAATTCACAGCTGATACAACTTTGGTCGACGATGGAGAATAAATAAGTCGATAACAGAAAGGATGTTTCGTGCACGGGCTTATAAGTGATAAGCCACGGCTTTCGGCCTGTTTAATATGAATGGAACAATTATTAAAAAAAAAATTTGAATGAATAATTTACTAACGTATTTTTTTTTCTTTAAAACAATTTCACATAACACAACGGCTGCTAAACTATATTACTTCCTGTCGCGATTCTTTCTCTTCGTGTAGGGTAGCATATGATGTTCAGTAACAGTAAATTTTACCGCGTTACAATAAAGTCCTGCAATTGGCCCAAATATAAAAGTCCGTTCACTCTTACCAGAGTCACGTGCGACTGTATACCCCGATAAATGATTATTGCCACGAGGAGGCCAATTTCCAAACCTCTAAAGCCTTGGGCCACCTTTTTAGTGAGAAATGGAGTTTTGGTGAAAAACTTTGACTATAATAATGGCTATAGAATCCTTTCACATGGTATCATTAAAGTATTGCGTTACACCTACCTAATTTTAAAAAAATATAGAAAAGCTTTCTGCATTTATTAAACAACTAAAACTATTCCTTATTGATAAATGCTACTACACGTTAAACGTTTATTTTAATGAAAGTTTCTAAATCATACTCTACTGCTCTAAAAACTACTTAGTTACGTTATATGAAGTGCAATAGCAATAGTTTAAACAGAAAATTATTTTAAGTATTTGAACGTAGACATAAATTATCTATAACATTATATTATTAATTAGTTATCGTATAAATATAGCTAGCCCACTCGTGTTGCTGCGCCCTTGCAGGGTGTCACATGTATGCCATTCCTGTTTGTTCCACCTTGAATTGCAATGTTATATGCAATAAATTATTGGATTGAATTGAATTGCGAAAATATTATTGAATTTTAATTCAACGTACTTTATAATACATTCAGATATTGAAAACTTATTATCGCGGTTGAAATTTGGGGCGTGGCGGTGCCTCCGACTAGATCAAGCGCATTCATCAAAATCAATTTAATTTTGTGTTGTGTAGTAAGGGCACGAAGTGAGATGATTGGAAAGTAAATGGCAGTGGGGCCCGAGGAAGTCAAAATTCAATGAAGAGAGAAAGAATTGAATTAATTGACTAATAAGAATTAAAATTACGAGCCTAAAACATATACCATACACATAATAATTTAAATATACACACTTAACATAAAATAAAACGTAAACACAGATAACCAGATAATCTAAAAAAGCTTTAAGTAAACCACTTTTATTAAAGTTCGACGATCTCACAAACCATAATAGCAAATAAAAGAAAATAACAAAAATAATACAAAGTAGTAAAACAAATGTTTGAAATCTGTAAATATACCTACTTCTTATCTTTCCATAAATTATGCAAAGAAGTGTTCTTAGTTCAAACCAGGCAATAGCATTTTAATGAAATCCGCGCAATTTAATCACGGCTTGATCAAATTTCCTTCTTTAGCAAACTCCACGCTGGAAGCGGACGGTGTTGCCCACTCTTTAAATGACCAGGGTAGTGATTCTCTCAACAACGACGGTCGGACGGACGGACGAGTGAATGTCCAAGCGGCGAGTTTAAGTAGTCCCGTCAGTGCGAACAAAACATATTTAAGCGCGTGCATTTTCAATTTAGCAGCATGGTGTCTGCCGATGGATCGAACGTATAAGGCTGCTTAATTGAAAATGCACACGGTAAAATGTGTTTTGTTCGCTCTGACGGGACTATCTAAACTCACCGCTGCGATTTCGCTCGTTCGTCCGCCCGTCCTTTGTTTTTGAGAGAATAAGACCCCTGTTTTTATTCTGAGCTCGAGACTTGTACCAATAACGTGAAGAGAGCAACGGCCTATTTAATTGCTTCAATGGTTGGTCACCACCAACTTGCCGGAGATGAAAACATGTACTATCGGTGGCGGCTTGAACTCTTTAAAAAATAACAATGACAAATTGCATAGGAAAAATTATTTAAGTGGCTAATAATTTTACTTTGATCGTCTGATTACTGTACGTTAAAAAAAAACTTGTTTTTTATCCTAGTTTTTAAAAACTGACTCGACGAATCCCGAATCATTTTACCTCATTTCAACATGTGCCTATTAAAAAGAGTATTGACTCCGTTTAATGGGTGGATTGCAAAAGTATTGTACATAGTTAAGGGCTCAATTAGAAAATCCTTAACAATCCTTAACTTTCTCCTTTGTGTAACGAAGATTAGTCATATAATCACATGGATAACTTTTGTTCCACAAAGGAAAAAAAATGGAAGAAAGTTAACGTTGTCTCAATTAAGTCCTTAACTATGTACAATATTGTTGCAATTCACCCTAATGATAGTTTTTTTTTGGTTAGAATTATGACCGTGAGGTTACCTACAAACTTATGCAATAAGTACCTAAATGTCCTACATCTATTTTAAGTTTCATTTAACCCAGCGCGCATTCCGGACTGTGTCTACACCGTTCCAAACAAATTTTACATTTAAACTTTTCAACTTCATGCATGCTATTGGGCCTTAATGATTTTTATGAAATATCAACTGGGGGCAATGATGTGTGTCCCTTCAATATTCAACTAGCGGGAATAATTAAGCCTCCATACATACATTATTTTCCGGTTTATAGTTAAAGTAATATAGGCAATAAAGGCGTGTAGTACTGTTAGGCGATGAGCTTGCAACTTGTCACTAATACTAATACTTCGCCTAAGTGTGCAAAATGTGGTTACAGAATTATCAAAAAGTTTTTATAGTTGTTGGAAATTCTGTAGCTCTGCCTACCCCACTCTGGGAATAAAGGCGTGAGTTTATGTATGTATGTATGTATGTAGTTTTTTATTTGAATTAAGTTTACTCTGGGATCTGGATATTGAACATAATTCTTTGTATTATAAACGTGAGCTGAACTGCTTGAACATTAATAGCTAAGCACGGAGAAATCCTCCAAAAACGGTTCATGTAACCCGAGTATAAGCAACGTGTATCGGAGGGAGAATTCCAAGCGCGTAAACCATGTCGCACCTAACTTAATTAAATTCTATTATAAGGCAGCAAAGATAAATAACTCTCGCCGTTAGTTCGCAAGTTGAAATTCAGAAAGAACGGAGTAATTTCTTCTGTGTGAGGCGTTTAGTTTTAGAGAGGGTTTCTCTTCTTGAGCACTGTTTAATGTACGTTTTTGTTGTAGTAGTAAAAAATAATAATGTTTCTTCATTTAAAATAGATAAAAAATACAAACACATGCTAAAAATAAAAATAAAAGTAGTTCGTTAACAAAACATATTAAGAAACACCACACAGAAGGTTAAGTACCAATTTTACCAAACGATGTCAAATTTAATCAACGTTAATTAATCGACTGTTGGTTCATACATTTTTACAGCTGCTAATGCTCTAATCGTCTGTTACTTAACTTAGATGGTTAGAGCGTTAACAGCTGTAAAAATGTATGAACCAACAGTCGATCAACGTTGATTAAATTTGACATCGTTTGGTGAAATTGGTACTAAACATACTTCCTTGCCGCACCAAATCACTGCACTGTTTAGAAGAAAATGATTGAACATAATACCAAAACTATCATTTATGCTAATATTATAAAGCTGAAGAGTTGGTTTGTTTGTTTGCTTGAACGCGTTAATCTCAGGAGCTACTGGTCAGATTTAAAAAAATATTTTAGTGTTTAGATAGCCCATTTATCGAGGAAGGCAACAAAAAAATACAACGTCACTTTAAAATAAAAAACTTTAAAATCCTTCATTCTATCTAACACGCTTCGAAATCCAAAACACCCTAACGTATTTACGCTTGTAAATAGCGCAAATTGTATTACGAATGCAGGCAGTCCGCTCTTCTGTTTCCACGAGTTAAATGCAATTATCTGTAATACACGGGAATGACGGCTGTCTCCGCGCGCTAAACGGTAACGTGGGCGGGAAAGACGAAACAAAAAATATATTTTCATCCAGTTCCGATGTCCAGTCGATGTATTTAAAAAAATGGGTTTGAATGATATGCTTCTGGGTGAATTGCAAAAATATTGTATATAGCTAAAGACTTAATTGAGACAACGTTTACTATCTTCCATTGTTTTTCCTTTGTGTAGCGAAAGTTATCCATATGATATGGCTAATCTTCGTTACACAAAGGAAAAAGTTAAGGATTGTTAACGATTTTCTAATTGAGTCCGTAACTATGTACAATATTTTTTGCAATTCTCCCTTCTAGCAAAATTACCATTTTGATGTCGATGTTCTTCTTAAAATGTGCAAGTACAATTTCATTTAATTTGAATAAAACAGACCAGTAATACGAACTTGTATAATAATTATGTTTGATAATAGCACATTGCAATCAAACCTATTTTATTGTTTAGGTCTTCGAAAGTCTCTGTTTAGTGCTTCAGTGAATCGTTGCTGCTAAAAATGGTTTTTCATTATCAGTAAAAGGAGAAAATTGAACTTATTTGATATAAATAATTGACGATAACCACCGATAAACACGATTTCTTGCTTTAAAACAGTTTAACTACTCACACAGTGCAGCTGCAAAGTGACACTTGCTCAAAGCTTATCGTATGTAAAAATGATGCCTATTTCATAACCGATAAGGGTGTTTTTCAACTCCATTTATCGTATAGGAAAACAAGTTTATTGGTTATAAAATAGGCGTACCACTCATACGTTACGTGAAATTAGGAATTGGTAACGATGTTCGCTTGCAAATCTAAATTATTTTGGAATTTGTGTAGCAGCTATTGCGTTAATCACTATTAAGTTTGTGCCTTTGTCTAAATCGTTTGATAAAAGTACTCGAAATAAGTAAAAATATACCAGTGAAATGTTGGCCATAATCTATAGATTTTTGATAGGGTCGAAGTTACTTAGTCTCTAAGTATTTTTATATACATTGCACCTATATTATTGATATCTACTACCCATTGTACAAACCTGCACTAGGTTTATACTTAGTTTGGAATCAGCACCATTTGTAAAAAAAACCCCTGAAGTATTCACGTACTTATTATTTAAGTGAGCCTTCGTAGCACAGGAAAATCTACTTGTACTTCAGACCCAACACATGTGCAATTTCTTTGCCTTTCCGCCGTGCCACTACGCTTGGCCTTTATCTTCACCCATGCTATCTAAGCATAAGCACCTCTTGTCCATTTGCCAGCAAGAAACAAAGAAACTTCAAATGTTCCAGATTTTATCCGCTCAACTCCCAATATTACCGTCTGGGACTCAGTGTTAAATGTTTGTGACGGGAGCAACATAAACGACATAAAGGGATTCTAGTGCCTGGGCGGAATGTCCGCAGCTGCAAATAAACTGTGCTTTGTAACTTTCGCCTAAGACTTCCAACAAGACGTTCTAAAGATCGCGAATCCGATAGTTCTAGGAGATTCTTTAGTTTTAAAATGGCCAGAGTCGTGCTTGTTATCTGTTGATGGCTTTCATCGACCTACCGCCGCGCTGCAAACTACGAGTATTCTACGTAAAGGCTCGCGCTTAATGATGTCATGTTTTTAAATTTATGGATGTACCTAATTGCTTCATTGTTTATATACTGTTATTAAAAATGGAATAAACGTTCATTGCGAGAGATTTGTGTACCAGTTTTCTATTTTTCTAAGAAGAATTCAAAGAAAACATACTGCTTGACGAGGCTCGCTCGACATTTTCAATAAAATTGAGATTGAAAATGCTTTTATCGTTCAAATATTTGGATATCCTTACGTTTAAGTCCGAGTCGGCTATAAAATTCCTTTTTAGACGTTGAGCAAAATTGCCTCTAGGTAAGTACTGCCCCTTGGCCCGCGTAGTCGCGTACGTGTTCCTACATACCCACCGATTTTGTTTGTGTTTGTATTTTAGTTCTAGCATTTTGTTTACTTTATAGTAAAGTGGGACCCACCGCAAATGCAAATGTTTACATTCCGATATCCTCTCTCAATAAGATCGAAATCTCTTCTCAAAAAGTGTACCATTATATTATTTCCCACGAAGAGGTGTATAGCGGGCACAACTGAGCTCAGGCTGCTCCCAAATATTCATTTCACAGGCGTGAACTGTAAACACTTGAAAATTGTAGATGAAAGCAATTCAAAATTTACAGTTTTATTTAATCATAATACAGTATCTAAGCCTAAAGCACCATGCATCAGTTCAGTAACTACCATCGACAAATCATTGATCAATAAATTATTACCGAGCCTACTGGCCACTTGCCTCACTGAGAGCGGTCACCGTCATCCATAAACATAAGAAATACCAGCACGGTCACTGCCTCTCAATGAATATTTTTATGCAGCCATTTTACACATCATAGTGAAATAAGACTGACGATGACGTCAAACTTATATAACAATACATAAACCTCTTTTTTTTACTCATTCGATTATTGGTCCTTTTTTTGTGTTTCTCAGAAAAATTAAGTGTGACATACAAACATAGGTACCTGACAATAATGTATAACGAATTTATACGGGTTCTTAGTTTTACTACAGAACCCTTAATAAAGTCAAGCAATGTCTTCGGTTGCTATTTTTTCGCATATTATGAGTTGTAAGTCGTTCACAATTCTGTATTACCTACATTATTGTAATTTCGTTCACGAATGAGCGTGATTTCAAGCTAGTGTTTTGCTTTTAGTGGTGTAATGTGCGCGGGAATTAGAGCGGTTTTTGCATTTGTGTGTAAACAAACGACTTTTTTGTTTGTGATAATGCTGACTTCTTTTTAAAACCTTATAAATGTAAATTCTTTGTCTGTCAGACTGTTCATCGTCGCTTAGGGTCTGACACGACTTTCATGCAGTTTTTTTTCATTGTAATGATTTTCCTCCGGCAATGGTCCTAAACTAATAAACAACCTGTTGTCCGATTAAAATTAATCATCTAAAACTAGTTCGTGTAGGGGTTTAGTAGAGTTTTTTAATCTTTTATTTTTACAGTTAAATTCTAACCAGCAGGCAGCGTAATCTAAAGCACTGTGACAGCTCTTATTGAGTGATTGGTACCGGAAGACCCATTCATCTGCGTTAGGTTTTACACAAAAATCATTTTACCTGAA
Organism: Acleris laterana; assembly: GCA_963966035.1. Classification (NCBI taxonomy): domain Eukaryota; kingdom Metazoa; phylum Arthropoda; class Insecta; order Lepidoptera; family Tortricidae; genus Acleris; species Acleris laterana. Next base: position 13,613,096 of record OZ014447.1, read on the forward strand.
ATCTTTGGGATTTGATGAATCACGTTTCACTAGAAAAACCGGGTAAGTGCATGTCGGACCATGTGAACATAGGATTTGGTAGTATAGGGTTCCATCACTGACACTACAAACACAGAATCTATCTGCAAATAACTCAATAGTTTGAGCGAATTTTCTATTTTAAGTTTTGTGTTGATTTCGATTGTTCGGTTATTTGTAAAGGATGGACGAAAGAAGATTGACGAAAGATATATATAGAGCGAAAGTGAGTGGAAGGGTTGGAAGGGGCCGCGCTAGACTTTTTTTTTCGTGATGTATCTTCGTAATAGTTCGTTTGTTGCATGATAATGTAAAATTTCAATATTATTATATCATAATTTAATTTAATGACTGTGACACATTTACCGTTAGTTAACGCAGTTTTTGAAATACCTTGTAGAATAAAAACAGTAATAAATGGTCCCGGAAGTTGGAGTTTTAGTTAGATTAACGAAAAAGGAGATCTTAAACATTAATGACGGAGGTTAGGTTAGGTTAAACTAGTAGCTACAAAAAAAAACTCTATTATGCGGCGAGAAATGCTTTTCGGTGAAATGAAAATTATGCGTAACGATTCGTTCGTTGAAAGGTGTTTCGATAAAATAATAGGTACAGTCAAGGAAATTGATTCTTGGACCATTTTGGACAATATCAAAGTTACACTGTATAAGTTATAAAATCACAAGAAGTCTGTGACGTTTTGATTGATTAAGTCACTATGACATAGTCCAAAATGGTTTAGGAATCAATTTCCTTTACTGTACCTACATTAAACCTCATTTAATTTCACGGAGGTTCATTTATGTTTACGTTGTTGATTAAATTAATCAGATATTTAATTTTCATTACGCATTTGAAGTTGCTACTTACACTTTAACATAGGTACCTAATAACAATGTCGTTAAACATTTTTTTTATTTTCAGGTACGTTTTATCTACGCACACATTATTTCCAGATAAGTTGCGGTTGGATTCTAGCGTTTAAAATATTCCGTCTTATTTTAGAGGGTGATGGCCAAGTGGCTTACCTTTACTTTCTATAGTTACCAATAACTTTTTTCAACTTAAAATTCATGACATAACTTATCCGATGATTTTAGAATTATGGAAAAACATCGTTAGGAGACCTGGCTTTATTTAACAACTGAGTGCGTAAGAGAGGTAGGAACTTATTTGCCATACCTAGCTCTAAAATTGAATAATATTTCAAACAAAATAGCTACCCGCAGGGCCTAGTATCGTTACGGTTGATAAAATGTGGATAAGGCATCCGTCACTCTCGTACTTATAGACGTGTCAAAAAGGGACGGATGTTTTATCCATATTTTGCTACGCGATAAACGCAACCATACTCTGGGCCCGCAGATGGACAAACAGTAATGCGAGTGATACTGTAACCGTTACGGACCGAATATGCGCAGAATGCGAATACCTACATATATGTAGTCTGGAACAAGGCATTGTACTATAGTAATTAGTAGTGGCCTACATAGTAATTGATGCAATCAAGTCAATTGTTACCTATTACATTATAGTTTGTTTAGTTTTGAGTAGTAAGGTTGCAAGAATTAACGACATGAAACCAACACCATGATACGAATAAAGTTGTTATTTTATAACTATTTTATGTTGTTGCAAATTAACTTAAATTCCAACAATATTTGATTACGAGTCAAGTAAATCAAAAATCAACTGGATACGAAAACTTATTAATTTTTACATCGAAATGTCATCAACATTTTTGTGAAAAAAATCTAGTGAGCAGAAAAAAATCGGATCCCTTTGACTGCCATACATATCGTTGGTCATAATCTATTGTTAGTCATACTTTTTTTGTCATGACTTTTTTCAGGCTGAAGTTACAGTTTTTAATAAACGTTTATCGTGTAGATTAGTTAGGTTACGTTAGGTTAGTTTTATAAAATCCTGAAAAAATAACCGTGTCCTGAGAAAAATGCATTATGACTTGTGAAAACTATGACTTAAAACACATTATGACTAAAAATAATTATGGCAGTCAATAGAGACCCGAAGAAAATATTAAGCAAGGAAAAAAGTGACATTTTAAAATGGACCTCCACTTGAAGAGCCTTTATCCCGTCAGACAAAGAAGTCTGCAGTTGCAATTGATGGACCCACCATTCAGAGGACTGGGAACAAAACGCGAGCAAGACGCTGCGACGGCTTCCAGTCTTAGACAAAACTTACTGTAAATTCTGTACTTAGTTGAGTTTGTTCCGTGTATGTTTTGTCTTTTTACTGAGTTGTTTAGGTTTTTTGCAAACAACGACTCTTAGCAAATTGTAATATAGTTGTATTTAAACGTTAACGGCGACAAACTGAAATTACATTGTAAAAGTTAAAGAAAAAATTCTTCATAGAGATTTAAGTTTTTAACAGCTTGTCTTTTGAGGTGTTTCTACGCTTAGACACACTGTATTAGCTGAATCGGTAAATAGAATCTTTGCCTCTATATTCTACTTGGTATGATTGTTTTTAACTCAACCGCCATTACTGTCAAGGATATAAAAGTAAACGTAAAATATACTGCGGCTGGTTTTCATTTGTTCATTTTATTAGGCCATGGTTCAAAATTGACTTTAAAGAGCTGGTTTTATAAAGCTGATATAATTTTAACGAATGGTTTGACAAATATCAGTAACATAACAGCGTTTTATAAAGAAAAGTGAAAGTGAAAAGGCAGCAATAAATTTGACCTTAGTTATAGAACCATAGGTCTGCCGCAAAAGAGATTTGACACTTACAAATACTATCCTTTTTTGCTTGATTATTGTCCGCGGCTAGCCTAAATTGTCTATAATTATGTAGAAGTTATAGACTTACATTTTTATTCGGTCTGTCATATTGAGAGAGAGCCCGTTGACGTTTTCAAACTTCAATAAAGTTTTAAAATTGCGACTCTTGAGGTCGTGATAAAAAGACGTTCAAAGAAATTAAATTAGTAGGCATTTGAACGCTACAGCATTCAATATACTACGATAATCGGGCCTCGGCTTGAATTTTCCTCGTCGGTGATAACATGATCAATGTCACTTGAATCAGATGTATCCAAATTGTTTTGGAAAAATTGTAAACCACTACTTTCTGAAGAATCAGTCATTAATAAAACATTAAAAGATCGTAGGTTATCGACATGTCAAAAAAAACGGTTCGTAAATTTGATCCTGAAACCACTTATAATAAATAAATTATGACAGGTAGACAAATTTTACGCCAAAAAGATACCATAATAAACAAACGGATTATTATAATTTCGATCCGATCAACAACTAACCAGCAAATAAAGTAAAATAATAGTTTAAAAATGTATAAAAACAATATCAGTTTATTACCTATTATGTCAATAATCCGCTAAGCAGATTGAGACGTAGCATTGAACAATTTAATGGCGACCAATTTATTTTCAAGTTGTTTACTTGCTATAGATAAAGATTTTGAGTCTCAAATTCCATTTAAATATTGCGTCATTCAGATAATTCCTTAAATGACGTCGCTAGGAGCACAACCGGCTTAATTTTCAATCGTATAAAATGAAATTCGCCTGTATTTTGATAATTTCTATCGTCAAAGCTATTGATTCAGTGTAACCAGGAGATAAATTGCTGGATCCACAGCGGTATAATTACTGATTAGGTTGTGATGTTTACTGAGGTAATAAATTAACTAAAACGAACTAATTATGATAACTCTTTTGATGTTTGTTTCAGCCGTAATTATAATAATCTTTGCCATGATCTTTCAAGTTGTTTAAAAAGAGGTCAAAACTTCGTTTATACGTTTGCTTTACAGGAAATTATGGTTTTGCGGTTATAATGTGTTTTTGTTGTGTTCAAAATTACAAAATAGCATATAACGTAAAATATGTTATAGAAATCCTGATGTAATTAAATTTGCTTGTAATAACAATGTTATAATATTAAACAGTTCCGATTTTAAGCTAAGCGTAAACATGACATCGTATCTAACAAGCTTGCGAACACGATCTGGAAACTTTTGTTCCAGCTCCAAGCTAATTTGGTCTCAACAGTGCTGGTATAAAGTGGATTTCCGTCTGTTCAATTTATATAGTTATAAGATACGGTCCGCCGATACGTCTTCCCCAATTCTATCGTGACAGGAACAGGTGTCAGGGGTAGCAGCGCGATCATGCGGAACCGGACATCTGAAACGATTCGAACGATGTATAGTTTCGATGCGGCGATGTCGATCTCTTTATACATCTTTTTAGTGTATATCGCGACCACCGTAAAAAATATGGAGGATTTTATTTGTTTTATCACATTACAAGCCCGAAAGAAAAGTTTAATTCAAGACAATAAATAATTTGTGGCTTGATATTCCACCGCAAATAATGCGAGGATACTATATAATGTTAGGTTTCGATTTGCATAGCTGTAATGGTCCCCCTAATTACTTAAGATACAACATTTTATGATGTAAAATTTTTAATAGAGATTAAGTAATAAACATCCAAAATTTATCATTTATAATATTAGTAAGATTAACTATTTGAGGTTTCGATTTGGTTTCAAACGTCATAATAAATTTGTGCATATAAATAAACAAACAGGCATCTCCGTACCAAGAAGTTCATCAGTGAAGTTAAATAATTATGAGGATTAGAGCAAAGTAAACGGTGCTCGGAGCAAAGTAAGCAGAAACTGATCAAGTGATGACGATGTTTAATCACGTGTTCCAGGCTTATCTTTAGGTTACGCAAATGATTACGGAAGGATACTGTGTAAGTTTACCGGTACAAATATGCACAGCTACTTAAGTATCCGGTCGTTTACTTAATAATTACTTAATAGTGTTGATGAAAACCGCTTTTATATTGTTTTTATTTTATATTATGTTATGTCATTAGGCATTATGTTAAATTATGATGTTTACAATATTATAGTGGTGAGTATCATCTTTATACAGGGTGTAATCGTTAAGTGTGTCCAGGCGATTATGTCCCGTAAATGTTACAGATATAAAAAAAAAACTGATAACCGAAGTAGGCACGTTACGTAATGAATAAAATTACATCAATAACTTTTTTTAAATCAATTGAAAAGTATCCAAATTTTTTGATATTAAGTATGAGATTAGTAGAAAGATTTAATTTCCTTATAAGTGGTCTAGTTCTCATTTTACTTTAATCATATTTTATGATTACGTATGATATGATAATAATGATTTTCAAGTAGATACTTGTGTAGATAGACTGGATTAATTTATATTATATTACCTAAACAAGCACACTGGATTTGATCCAACATGTCCACTGGCTATTCAAGTTGACGCCGCAACCAACGTCCACTCCATTGAAATTTATACAGAAAATATACTAGAAATTACTTATTTTAGATTTGCATCATGTAGTGCAAAAGATTTGATTTATATTTAATAACTCGTAAAACAGCACATAATTGCAGAATAGAAAAGGAAAACTAAAACATGAAAATAAACGTATAATCTATTTATACTTTGAATGCTACAGACAGTAATATTATAAGGAGGAAAAGTTTGTGATGTTGTAAGGGGTAATCTCTGGATCTACTGAACCAATTCTTATACCAATAGAAAGCCACGTTATTTGTGAGTGTCATATATTAAGCCAAAAAGAAATTGTTTATTATCCAACGAAGTGGGCACGGGAACAGCTAGTTAATTATAAAACGGTTATAATTTTCTTGAAATCATTACATCCATCCAAAGAAACCTGTGACACGTTTGTTAAAGTTGTTTATAATGTAATCCATTTTATTGTTGCACTTTGAGAGGCTGTTATACGCGGCATAAAAAAACATTGTACGAGTAGGCAAGATCTGTATAAAACTAACAATACGATAACAGGTCAAATTATAATATCGTTATTACTGCCTAGAACAGTGGCCCAGATTTAACTTTACTTAAAAGGAGATCTCATAGCCATGGATGCTGTATACTCGTACATAAGTAAGCAGAAACAAATTTAAATATTTTATACTTATATTTATTTTTCTACTTTTACCTACTTCCTTTTCAAGAACGATTGTTTTATACTTTATACTTTTACAATTATTTGTTATCTTTTAATCTTTGTCGACTTCTTACAATGCTCTGACACATCCATGCAAAGCACAACACAACTTGTGTCCAACTATACCGGGTCCTATGTAAATTTAATTTGCGAGTAATCCACTCAGCGAGCGAGATTGCTGTTGATTGATAGACGCAAATTGGAAATAGGCTCGCGGGCAGTGACAAACGGAGGACTGTTGATGTGGCAAAAAGCCGCGGTAGGCCGGGAGCTGTTGAAATACTTCGTGCTTATTCTTTTAACCGAATAAAAAAGTTATAGCAGCTCCGAATCACTTTCATGGTCACATTTTTGAAGAAGTGGCTGTAGATTTCGATTTCATTTCTGGTTAGGTATCTAAGTTTACCGGTCATCTAACAAATATCTAAAAATGACATCAAAATATACGCCCAATTCTTCATAAATTTGTCCACAAAAGTGAGGCGGTTAAAACGCTCTAATAATGACCCTTTATTCGATTGTATCGTTTCTTTTACTTGTAAAGTTTGAATTTTTAAAGTCTTATCATCTGTATAAAACAAAGTTGCTTCCCGTTTTCTGTACCTTTGTATGTACGCTTACATTTTTCAGAATACGTATCGGATTTTAATGCGGTTTTCATCAATAGATAGAGTGGTTCAAGAGAAAAGGTTTTATGTAAAATATATTCTAGAATATGTACAGGTTTTATAAAAAGGGCGGGTCACTAGTTGTATTATGTCAGTAATAAAGTAGCGTTGGTTCATTTGTATAAAGTACTACGCTACGCTATAGATTATGTACGTACCATCCGCATAATTTTAAAACCATTTAAATCAAACATAGGTTGCATATCTAACTTTAAACAGATCATGTTTTCCGTTGGCAGTAGAAAACTAACAAAGTAATATTCTATCTCACGACGTAATAAGAAAATTAAATCCAGGTTAAGTTCGTACGGTAACTACATAAGTTTTCATTAGACAAACAAATTAAGTTGAAAGAGTAACTTCCCTGACCCTGTGCGGGGTCGTGCACTATCGTGGGGATTTCGACACAGCGCTGCAGCGGGAGCGGGGGAGAAGTCATTAGCGACAGCGGGAGCGATTGCGTTTAACATTTTTTTGCTAGATCATTATAAGTTTAAATTAAATTAGCGTTACAGATAATAAACGACTAATGTGAAAGATTGGCATAGCTTAGCTGAATTTAAACTCAACCTTGGGTCAGCTATGGAGAGACTTCATTACATTATACACCACGGCTATGCCACATGGGCGTCCCACGGCTATGGCACGTGGAGGGAAAGTACCATGAATATTGTAGATGGAACATTTTACTGAAAGGAGACATTATTTAAATTTAAAAAAACAATTTAAACTGCATTCACAGAAAATTAAAATAATTTTATAGTTGAACTGGGAATCGAACCCGTTACACGACAAAAATAGTTACCTTGTAGCTTTATCTTACCGATCGAAAGGCTTCATCATAAGAATTATTTTTTGCTTAATAACAGTATCAAAAAATGAAAGGAAGACCATACATTTTAACATTTTTAATACAAAATTTATCAATTCATTAAATGCTCAAAATAAGTATGTATTAAATGTGTATAAAGATATATTTAAGCTGTCAAAAATTATACCCTTTGTTTAAACATAATTCTGGACAAGAGAAGACAAGGTTTGTTTTAATTTACGTGTATTCACTCTATTAGGTATAGAACAAATGTAAAAAATAATAATAACCGAAGACTGACGGCTCATACGCGGAAGCATTGTTTTGTTTTAATCGTTTTGTTTTGCGTATTTTTATGTCAGGGAGCCTAATATGGCTGCGTTTATCGCGTGACAATGTGCGGATAAGTCATCCGTCACCTTCTGATACGTAAATAAGCCCGATAGTGACATATGCTTTATCCACATTTGACACGTGATATAGACGCAGCCATACTATGCCCGCAGAGATGTCAGAGCGCGGTATTCTGTTACACTCTCCGCGTGCTCCCGTATCTTGCGGCGCCCCCTGCAGCGCACAACTCCGCAATGGGTCCGATGACTCCACAATCGCCTGCAAGTCGCCTCTGTCTTTATTATCCCAGCTTTGTTATTTCACGACCGTCACCGGTTTACGATTCGGACATCTACGTTAACTGTGTTGTTATGGCCAAAAATATAGCGTGCTAGATTCGGAGGGTATTTTGGGTTTGTTGATTTATTGGGGTCACTGCGAACTTTGTTGGACATTTTAAAGAACCTCGATACATAGTACGGTCGCGAGCGTTAATTTGGAACCCATTTAAAGAAATAAGAACAATACATTTATTCACTACAGACACAAGACACAAAAAATGTAAAAACAGAAAACAGCAATAAACAAGTAGAGTGTGTCTTCGCGGCAGTGAATCAGATGTGTCTGTTTTGAGGTTGCGAGGTGATTTACAGTCAATATGCTTAAAATCGTCAATGCCATTAGAGACGTCGTCAATGTATCTCATTGTATGTCATTAGTACAATGTATATCACTAGCCATTTGTAACTTTTAGGAAACTAAACCTTATTGTTGTTCTATGTCAGATTGACTTTGGACCTAAGATGTACATAATATTTGGCCGTTTACTACTTAAGATGGATTAAACAAAGTTAACGCTCCAATAATATATCGCAGTATGCCAAGTAGGGACTATGTGTTATTGTAATTAATGTATTCTATTTGCAAATAATGATGTCAATTATGTAAAGTCTCGGGGAATCAATAAAAAAAGCTCCAAAGAATGTCAGGCCACACCTTATTTACAGATCCGTTTTGCTGATTTTTCTACTTAATATTTTATTGTTTGTGTTGGATTTAGAGTCTAACTTAGTCGGCTATATCTGATAAATTATACAATTGCAACAAATCGCCCTATTGTTGATAACTATTTCAGTATAATTTGCTACCTAATAATGTAGGTATTTTGATATTTGGTAACGTTTTACGACACCAAAACTCCATTTAAAAAACTAGGCAAGATTTCCTTTTGTTTCAAATTCAATAAAAAACACCCTATAACATAAGAACGAGAAAGAATATCTTAAACCTCTTTATTATTACCAACTTTATCCTTCCGCATAATAGTTATCCACTTCCCCGGCATAACATTTAAAAACACCCCGTTTAAAAGTCTACTGGTTCGATCTCAAGTTAAGTACGTAATTTTGAATTTATTTTTAAACTATGCTAATATTGTGCCTCTTACCAAAATCGCTTAAATTTCAACCGGAGCTCGTACAATGGATCGGATGCCCTAAAGTAACTCTTATTTGGTCCTCGATCTGTGGAAAGGAAACTGCTGACGAAATCCATCCGGCCATTAGTAAATAATAAAGATTTACATACTTCTGCAGCGGTCCTTAATTTACCAATTGTTTGCAACGGCAGTAATGTACAAACCATGAGACTCAATTCTAAGCCGTAATTGCGTAGGGTTATGCATCTAAAAGTGACGTAAATATTTTGCTTCTACGATACAATGTATAATGGTATATTTGAGGTTGAAATTGGTTTTAAAATAAGAACATTTTTGTTTAGTATTTCGAGTTATTCGTAGTTGATCTACGCAGTATAAAAACACCTATAACAGGTGTTGAATTTGTATAAGGATATTAAAACTACATAGTAGTTGAAAGATATTAAAACTACATAGTTATTTTGTACCTTTTCAATCATAAAACTCAACGAAACATTTGAATATGGAAATGTATCTAGTCTTTCCACTATCACATCTCGCGTTCATCGACTCGACTGAAATTACGCAAAGTTTGAACATTAATGCGAGAACGTTAGGTCGTATGCGCCACTGTCAATATTAATAGAGGATCCGTCAATTATCGGTGTTAACTGATGCTTAAAATTGCGATCATAAAGCTTGGTGGAGGAGTGTAGGTTCAGACAATTACGTAAACTTATCTACTATTTTTGTACTTTATTAAAGCAGATTTAGCTTTGTAGTTTGTATCGAATGAAGGCATTCAAAGTATGTGGAGAACGGAACTTCAAACTATTCAAATTCAGACCACTTACCCAATTATTTGGCTTCGACGGTGGTGCGCCCTTGCTAAGGTGGTGATTTTAAATATGTTATTGCTGTTTTTTTATATATTTTTCAATTATAAAATTGACTCATTATTAATAAGTGAAAATAAATAAACGTCATTGTAATTACAGTATTATTAAAATTTTATTACACCTATTATAAGTTCAAGCAAGTAAGAAAGTTTTAAAACTAAAGCGCAAAAGCCAAGGCATTGAGACAGTTTTATTTTGAAGATACATTCTAGTCAAAACTCGAAATAAAATTAGTTTCATAGTGACTTTTGTGTGCAATGTAAGTTATTTTGACTGAGTTTCTAAACCTAACATAACCTGAACAAGCTGCGTCACTCCGATGTCAAAATTAAGGTAGTAAACACTACGTTTCAAAAAAGTTTAAACTGTTTTCTGAATATCCCTATTCTAAATACGAGTACATATCCTGCACGTGTGTATCGACCCTAAGTCAATGTGATGTATAAACATATGTAACGGAACTACCCGTTCATACGAACTAACTTTAATAATATTCTGTTAGTTCTCAATTCAACACTGTAGTTTGACAAGTTGAGAAAATATTTATTTTGGTTAATTTAATTAGTTTTTAATTATGTTTTTTATAAGCCACCAAGTTTTAAACTTTTTCAATTCCTATTCACTGGTACGTTTAATGGTTGTTTACTTTAAAGGATGTTAACCAGACTGCTCAAGAATAAACCCAATGTTTTTTTGGATGTAATTATGTGTATGGGAATAGAATTTTAAATTATGTAAGAATAAAACTTTCTGATTGATTCCGCAAAATATAGAAAACTGGCAATAATTTAAATCGATTTTATACTTGACCTAATACAAAGAAAATGTACAACTGAAAAGAGTGCAGCATGATTCGTCGTCGCGGAGGACGCGCGTGCCCTCGCATCAAAATGCCGGCTTCATCCGCTTTCAGGCGCAAACATTTCTGAGCACACTCGAAAGAATGCATTAGCCCTGGTGTATTACCTGGTTGTGATAGCATGTGAAAAACTAAGGCATCGTTGACCCACATTCCGCATTCGGCAGGTTCTATTTTGGACCTATACTGGTTTGGACAGGTTATTGCTGGAACAATTTAATTTGTCGACGTCCATAATTCGTTTATAACCAGCGTTTGCACGGTGGCTTCGTTAATTTCAGATAAATCCGTTTTAGACTTTTTAAGAGTAATACCCGTGTGTTTGCTGGTTTAGAATAGTGCTGCCCGTGAATGTCGAAAGAGAGTAAAGACTTTTAGTCCAGTAAGGCGACAGGCTTGCAATCTGTCACTAATACGCATGAAACATCTTAGCCTAATTGTGCAAAATGTGGTTACAGAATTATCAACAAGTTTTTAAAGTTGTACTACCTTTAACCCTCTCTGCAAATGAAAGCGTGATTTGATGTATGTATACATTTGTAATGTGAAAGACAACATCCAAACATCGTGAAACAATAATTTATAATACTCTAAGAACAGGATATCAAAAGAGGCATTGGATTTTTTCGACCCGTTACCGACGGGTACAAGATTAATGCATCTTACTAGAACAAAGGTTTCAAGAAAGGCAATATCCGCACCAGATAACATGCTAGTTGAAAAAGTGCTTCCTTATTCGTCCTTATGTCTAGTTGATTTTTAAAATAATCATTTATTATTTTGCTACTACTATTTTGTTACAAAAATGATCTACTTTTAATCTTAAGTGTGTCAAAGTATGTAACTGTTAACCTTTTAAGACAGTTTTAGGGTTAGTATGTCTGTCCATCCGTCCGTCCATCCGCGTCTGTCCCGAGTTTAAAGCTTTCTATCTTTTGAACCGTAATGGTTAGTGGATTGATTTTATTTTCGAAAAATTATGTGTCCGAGTCCCAGTTGATCGAGTTGATTAAGCACCACTTGGTACTTCTATACAAGTTAGAAATCGAAACAATCCAAGTCTAACGGATTTTCTAGTGACGTACCAGAAATAATGCATCGGATAAAAGACCGTCTAACGCACAAACTGAAAGTCACCAAAATAAAAATCGATCATTGAACCGATGCGATCCAAACACGGAAATAATTTTGAAAAGTACTTGTTTTGAAGCGCTACATAATGTTTAACAAAATATTAATATTGTTTCACTCAAAAACTTTGAAATGAGCCTAACTTAAAGATTTAGAACTTAAACTTTCTTCTGCTTATTTCAATGCCTACTTTAAGAAAGCTCTACGAGTCTGTACAGGGTGGTATAACGATTGCCACATGGACGGCATCTACCTTAAATATTGGAAATAGCAAATTCTAAGCAAAAGAGACTACGTTTTATTTTGAAAAACAAGCATTACTACATAATATGTATATTTTTTTAAAGTCCTCTTCCGGAATCAGGAATCAAACTGGGCGAATATGAGAAAACAATAAAGTCGTATTTTATGATACAGATCGAAAGGGTCATTGATAGTAACCATATAATTATATCTACCAGACGGGTCTATATCGAATGGCATACAATTATTAGTCTTATCGTTGTGTCGCATAACGTCTTTTGTCCTAATAACGTGTGGCATACACTTTGTTCCGCATAATATTTTTGGTTGTCCGAAATTGTTGCTCCTATTATCGTTTGTCCTAAATATAATTTGTCCTATCGTTTGATGTGGCTAAGATTCAACTGTCGAATGATTGATATGCATAGTTGTAATATTCCTAATATTTAATGTGCTAAAATTGTTTTGACTACATGTCATTAAGAACGTAAATATACCACGGCAAGTGACCGAACGAACAATGTTTTATCAAATAAAGCCATCTACAATAAAAAAAATACTACCTAATGGCAATAGCCAATAATATTACTTTGACGTAATCCTATTAATAGTACTAATAAAAAAACCTATTTCTGATTATATATATAAAAAAATGTTTTATTTACAAACCTAACCTTGTCAAACTTGTTGGTTCTGGCGGCGTTTCGCTCGCTCGTTAGGGTCACAGTTCTACCTAACACTCCTCCTCACTTCGCTCGTCGTCGTACCTAACCAAACCGAAATCTGACCTGCCTGAAGGTAGAATACGTAACGATTCTGACTTCACGCCTACCATAGTTTAGTTTAGGTGCTGTAATTGTAGCCAGTTTAATAATAGGAAAAATAATTATTAGGACAATTCATGTTAGGAATATTATGCTTTAGGTAATTAGACTTTAGAGTTATCAATATTAGGACAAACTTGCTTTAGGACGTTAAATGAGTATGCGCAAAAATTATTACGACAAACGAGTAGTATGCCATTCAACAGTATGCCAAACATTCTCGGCCAAACATTTTTAGGACAAAAAACGTTATGCGATACGACAGGCGCCCCTACCAGACATATTGTTATACCTTTAAATTAAATACATACCGTAAAAAATCCCACTTTATTATTTTGTCATAATTAACCAGTTCGAGTGGTTAAGGCAGACGACTTCCAAAAATCCATAAATGCAGTATTTAATGATTTCAAAAACAAAAGTAAGTCTCCTTTGCGTAGAATTTGCTATTTCTAATATTTAAAGTAGTTTCCGTCAATGTTGCGTTCGTTTTTTCCACCCTGTATTTTAAACACCGCTTCATTCTCTTTGACACTCTTTGCAAATTGTTCTTTATTGAAAAACTCCAGGAATATATTTTGCCAATGAACGGCTACTATAGGCAACAAACGAAAACAGTTCCATAAACAAACTGTTTTTTATACTTCGAATAGCCGGGCAAGAACGTCTTTGATTTTGTGTAACCCGGTAAATACACCCTCTTTACGACTGCGCCGCCGTTATGATTTTCTACATCAAGTTTTATGTTTATTTTTATTTTAGTGTAACGGCTCAAAATATTATCTGGGATATTACTATGGAAGGTTCACTCGGGAGTGACCTTAACACCCGCGATTATAGCACCATAAAAAGGTGATTCAGGCCCCTTTTTTCAATCCTACTCACCTTTTGAGTACTTTGTTAGTGTAATTAATTGAAAAATATATTTAATTAACTTTTACATTTAGTTATAATCTAACAAATCTTATATTAGACTTCCGAAAACGTACTTGTGTGTTAAAGACATTAAATTCTACTCTATAGTTAGTGTCAATCATTGTTATCTACTGTAGGTAACAGGTTAAAATATCGCAAACAAACCATGAATTACTAGGTTTACTAGTTATGTCCCTTTTTAATTAAAAATAGGTACCTAACTAAATAGTTTAAGCGAATCTGTACTTTAAACAGATTAACGATTATCAACGATCACATATTTATATTTAAAAAACAAAGTATCTATACTTACAACGGAAACGGAAACGGAAATGTTAAACTAATTTGTAAGTACTTTACCAGATAGATTAATGTTATAAGGTAGGTTAATAATTAGAACTGCTATGCTAACAACAATTTCCGTCGCTCATTCCCAAAGTACAAGAATTTCAAAATACTACACTACTCTCTGTACCAAAATTCCAAAACGCTAGCTTCTAAATATTGGGTACGGATAATCAACAATACCTAAATTAAAATGTCATGTTTTGCTATCCCAGTAGTACGAGTATATTGGCAATTTGGTATTTAATTCTGGCATTTAGGCAATAAGCGCTTTCCAGTTGTATTACAATTGTGCCCGAATAGTAGTAGTTATTCGTTTTGTGATAGTTTTGTTGTGTATGTTTGTTTCCAGAAGAAAGGCAGCTTGATTTTCAATTGTACAAAAAAAAACACATTAATAACAGTTACGCCAGAGCAATCTAAGCTTTAATTTGTCCCGGCAAATCCCTGGCGATTAAATAAGGAAAAATAGATTACAAACTCGATTTCCGATCCGGCGTAAGACTAAAAACTCGACGAATCGTCCAACTAGTACAACGATTTCGAAGTCGGAAAGCTCTCATTACGTGACTAGTGTTTACTGAAACATTTCAATCTGACAACTTTGTTTTAGCTGTTTGTGTACGCCTCGGCTAGCAGGCCAGGGTTGATCAGTTGACAATAAATAAAATACGAAATGGTATGAAGTTTTTCTCATAAGTAATATTAAGAGACCTCTTAAAAAAAAAACTGTTAACAGTAATTTTGCATTACATCTTATCTCTTACATTTGTCAAGATCGTAGCAAGTGGAAAGAAGTGGTCTCTGCCTACCCCTCTGGGAAACAGGCGTGATTTAATGTATGTATGTATGTATCTTATCTGTTTATCTTTAAACGAGCAATTCTTGTTTATATTATTACATGAATGAATCTTTGAAACGGCTCCAACCATTTTCATGAAGTTTAGTATGTTGGCGGCTTTCGGGGGTGATAAATCGATCTAGCTAGGTTTCATTTTTAGAAAACTTACCAAAAAAAAGGTCATCTAGGTACTAAATAAATACACCCGTTGCACATAGTTAATAATCTATGTTTATGGAATAAAATCAAATTCTTTAGATTTATTCTGATAGTCCAGATTTTGTAAGACTGCTCTTAAAAATGATATTGTTTCATGCCTGGCATCTTTAAAAGTAACCACGTTGTTTAACAATTTTATCACTAGTTTTTAAAATACCTAGCTAAAATGTATATTGATTTTACAGTCGAGCGATTGATTGTTTGAGTTAGTATACAATTAATTGGTTCAAGAAAGAACACAAATAAATATTCTTTTACTCTAAATCGAATGAGAATACCTTTGAAAAAATCTGTAAGATGTAAAATTATTAAATTTTTATGTTAATTAGCTTTTGCTCAAAACTGTGTTCACGCAGAAGTAAACAGGTGAATTTTATAATCATTGTACGTAGTTAAGGACTCAATTAAAAATACCTTATTTTTTTATGTGTAACGAAAAATTGCCTTGATTGTATGACTAATTTTCGTTATAGGTACAAAGGAAAAAGTTAAGGTTGTCTCAATTAAGCCCTTAAGTAGGTATACTTTTTTTAAATCACCCATACAGGGCGACTCACAATCAGAATTTGACGTAAATATTAACATATTGAGAAGTTAAAACTACATTTACCTTTGAACCAAACAAGGTCTATTTGTGTGAGATTGATCCCCGGTATTTTTCTTTTTGCTTATTTGTGTCTAGGTCAGTATAACTTATTGCATTTAATTTTTTTTTTATCTAATATCTATATATAACCGCTTCTCCGGTCAACCCGAACATGCAATATTGCTACAGTATCATAAGGATTTATCCCTAAAATTTCTTTCGAGCCGCGTGGGTAATTTGATTAAAAATTCATTAAACCGCCCGCTGCGCCCGGGGGAATTATTTAGTGCAGCCTCGCAGGCCGACACCTCTGAGGGAACTGGGATAGCTTTGCACCTACGGCCATTTTTTTCACAATGTTATGAACTACGAGAATTCGACGGAATCTATAAATGAAAAGAAATATAATCATTTTTACACAACAATTTCTAGTTTTTTTACTGTTTCATTTTCCCCAATTTACCTTGACCAACCTATCAATCGAGTTCATCCAAAACACATCTACGCGGAAAAAGTTGTGGGCAGAAGCTACGTTGCCTTTAGTGATCACCCCTGCACCCATTTTGATGATAAAAAATGATTAAAGGTGACGTTTGCACGATTTTAATTGTGAAATTCGAAGTCACCTAAAACTGTTCCTATAACATGCAACTTAACTTAACCTTAGTTTGGGACAAGTTTAATTAATGTTCTTATAGAAATTCACACCGGAAAAAACTCAAATAAAATAAAAAACCTAACATAACGGGATTTAAATTAAATTAATAATTGTGACAATGCTACCATACATACCATACATTTTAAGACAACATTTTAGCAAGACTAAAATTTTAATGATCAATTTAAATATTTGATTAAACTTAAAAAGTACACAATCACAACTTCTTCTTACGTATAGTTAAAAGGTGAGGACAGAGCTTGGCTGAATTTAAACTCACCCTTGGTCAGCCATGGAGAGATTACAAATTCATAGTTACATTTATTAAAGCTACCTCATCAATACATACCTACATACATACATACATACCTTTACGCCTTCATTCCCAGAACGGAGTTCTGTAGGCAGAGCTACAGAATTACCAACAATTTTAAAAACTTGTTGTTAATTCTGTAACCACATTTTGCATAAACAAGCTAAGACCACCAATTTTATTAAGATTACTAGTATAAATTAGTGACAGCTTGCAAGCCCATCGCCTAACAATACTTCAAGCCTTTATTTTTTATTCGGTTTTCATATTCATAAAATAAAGTTAAAAATTTTTGGATTCCAGGTCGGTGTCCTAGTTTAAATAATTATAAAAAATCTTAAAATATATAGTTACCCTGGTTTTTAACTGTATTCAATCTTTCACTTTAACTACAATTTCCCAATTCGTTGCAACCTTACTAAAACATTTTAATCTTATTTCTTTACCTCATCAATGTATACTATCATCCAAATTATTAAGTCAAGCTAAAATAATAACAATGTATTGCAAAATACGTGTCAGCGCAACAAATAAACACGCGGGAAATCCAATCAAAATATTCAAAAACGCTGTATAAATTGTGGAAAACCGATTATGAAAGTTTTACTCCGGAAGCCGATACGTGTGAAAACTGGAAGGGTCACAGGCGTAAAATGGTACCTAATTGATGATTTTGTCTTGACGTTTTCATAGAACTTAAGTAGGTAGATAACATTTATTTCAGGGATTCTTAAAATGAAAATGCAAACATTTGCTACTTACAAAGTGGCGATTTTATACAAACACTTTATTACCCGATCCCGTGTTTTGATCGAATTAAAGGCATTTTCAAATTTAATAGCCAATTCTCACTTATTTCCAGAAAAGTACTACCACAATGTACTTCTGTGCCTTCTACGACATTAAATAATTGGATACTTGGTTATATGTATAGGTACGTGTAGAAATCGTACGTGTCAAAGCGATGAATAATGTCTTTTCCATTCGCCGCCATCCTTGCTCCGGTATCAGCGTTAACCGCGCATTGCAATGCAATCATCAAATATTTGCACTTCACTGGAAAAGTAATACGGTTATTAATTTACTCTCAATTCATCGGACTTTTCAGTCACGGCTGCGCGCTAAGCATGCATTCTGTTCTCTTTGGTCTAGTCGGATAGAGACGCATGGTATTTTCAGACACGGTCGGATTAATATTTTTCAATGCTCGTGTCCAACACTTTTTAATGTTTTTGCAGTCGCATTTGAATTTTCTCCGGAGCTCTCTATACGATTTCGCGACACGGCCTGCGGTCATTTTATTTAAACAACTACTCTCGGTAGACTGGCTTAAGCTGGATAATTTTACAGAACTGAGGGGTTATTATGACGTAGCTATGCAGTTCATTTTACGTTGAGCGTAAAGGATAGAGCTATAGGAGTTATAGAGCTCTGTCCTTTTCTCTCATCGTAAACAGAACTGCATTGTTATCTCATAATAATCCCCCTGGACTTTCTAGTTGTCGTTTTGTTGAGTCAGTAGGATGCTAAAATATTATAACCTATTATACTTCAACCCTCACCCATTTGAGTAAAATGCTCCACGGCCTTTAGATTTGTTTCAAAGAAATTAGATACATCTTTTCAACGTTTTTTTTCTCGATTGCTTATTAACAGAAGTCATAACAAGCAAAAGACATTATAAAACGCACGATAATTTATTTGATTGCCTTTATTTTTAATTCAAAACAGCTTTTATAACTTTGCATACGTTAAAGATATCTTCTTTTTTGGATCGACTAATAAGAGAAAAACCCATAAGAACCTATAAGAGCCCATAAAACTGTATTTAAGTATACTTAGACCCAATCCATAACATATGGCACATTATTTAATATAAAGTTTTATAAAGGCCCTATCATCCCGGCTCATAGACGCCTCCGGAGATCCTAGAGCTGGTTCTTACCTGTCCCAAAGGATTGGGCTAGCTATCCAGAGAGGTAATGCAGCCAGTGTTATAGGGACTATGCCGCGCGCGGACCTGCTAGAGGGGGTATTCTTTTTGTAGTGGTGATTTTTATTTTAATCTTTAATTTTTCAGTAGCTTAGTTTTATTTTAATTAAAATAAGTTTAGTTTTTAACTTTGAATTGTAGATACGATTGTATTGTAGTATTACTTTTATCATTTAATATATATATTTAATATATATATTTAAATTTTTTTGGGTTAAATCCCATCCAATCATCATCAGTTCATCACAATTGTGCTTAACACATTATTTTATAAAAAATACTTCTTTGCCCTTAAACATCAAACCTTTTTTGTCCAAATATCTTCCTGAATCAGAGTCACCTTGATCAAAAGCAAACATTTGTGTAAGTTAGTGACGTTACGCTCCGACGGGTTCTGCGCCGTTACTTCACGGATCCTGTGATAGAATCCAATTATTAGCCGTGCTCCCCGGTACGATTGTTCGCCCACAAAGCACACTTTGGTGGCGTTTATTACAGGACAAACAATATTCTAGAAGGAAAATAATTCCATGCAAAAAAGATAAAAGATAAAAGTCATTTATTCAGTAAGTAGGCCGTACGGGCACTTTTACACGTCAAGAATCTACCAGCGCTTCCCAAGAGGAAACACTGCTGAGAAGAAACGCCGCAAGAAACTCAGCAGTCAGTCATTTTTTAAACATATTACAATGGTACTACTTAATCTAGCATTATATAAAGCAATAAATATTAAATTCAATATAATATCCAATAACATGCGTAGATCAGCAGGAAAACATGCCAAAAATCTTACGTGAGAGATAAAGGAAGAAAAAGGAAAAAAAAAACTAAAACCCACCTAAATAGAAGCATTAGGTGTGTGCGCTTACATGTATGTATGTAAACACTTTATTGTACAAAAACAGAAAATCAAGTACGATATTTACAGAATTGGAATATACAAAAGCGAACTTATCGATTTAAGTGATCTAAGAAGAGTGAGGAAACTAAAAAAAGTAAAATGTGGTAGAACAAATTGTTTTTAGGACCGTAGAATATAGTTAAAAAACAAGCCATTTAAAGGAAAAAATTGTTTTGTTCGTTGAACTTCAAGCTGTTCCACGAAGATCGACTGACTGATGCAAACAATAATAATTGTTCTGAAATTAGATTTAAAAAATATGGTTAACCTAGTTTTGTTTCTTTATTGTAGAGTTGTCCCAGTATTATGATATTTATAATGAACGTGCTCTAATGATATTATTTAAGCAAACGAATTCTGGCGTTATTACTCACCCATCGCTTTTAGAAGCATTTCCCGCACAAGACGAGTGTATAGTGCATAATATAAAATACCATCGTACTAAAACCATTGCAACGTTCGATGCATTTTATAGTCAGAGTAGTAAACTTCGAAACGGAACGAAAACGACAATCGTGTACTTAAGTTTCTCATAAACGATATATCACTTCCTGTACTGAACAATGTTATTTGCGAGAATGTTTGCTCAACGCACAGATATTGAATTTAATAAAACTTGTATGTTTGAGTGACAAAAGACGGTTGTTAAACATGACAATCACGATTCATTTTATTGCGTCGTTATGTTTTAAGTGCTTCATGTACTTTAGGTTATAATCATTATTCACTAACATGTTAAGCATATTTCTACATTATTCTCATCATAACTTACCTGCCAATGTGTGGATTGATACGTCTTTGCTATAGCGCTCGCATTAAAAAATATATTTAGGTACATTCTCATTATTTATTTATAATTGCAATATAAAACATAGTTTAAAAAAAATGTAAAAGGTAAAAACAAATAAATTTTAAGTGATGTTGATTACTCGGTAGTAGACATCTCTTTGAAATCATGTTAATTTGTGCCAACCTAACATTTTGTTCTAGTAGTATATTAAGTACAATTTACCAATTATTTTTTTCAATATTTTTCTTTGTATTTAATCATAATTACATATGATAAATAGCAGTAAAACTGCAAGAACATTTTATTTCACAACTAAAGAACCTCCGCTTCAAATAAAGACAAATGAATAAAGACTTTCGTATTCATGGATCCTAGTATCAAGAACATTGCAAAACACAAAACACGTTCGGAAATGCCTTTCAATCAACGTATCAAGCGAGTGAGCATGAACATCGCACGAACAAAATTTAATTCAGAGAGCATGCACCCGATATCCGAACGGCACATAAATACCAATGCGACTGTGCTGAGCTACCTCTAGAATTTGTGTCGAACACAGACAACACAGCGTAAGACCCGTGTCAGTGAAACGCTGCTTTTGTAACCAGGCGGTTCGCTCCGTTCCGTTGTTGGAAAACGTTGTGAGATAGAAGCAAGACGCCGGTTCGTCATGGCGGAGTAAGAAAAGTGAGCTCGGCACACTCGCCCGCATACAAATAGTTTACAAATGGCGTGTTGTCGGTGTGGTGTCGCCGCGACGTCGCTACGTCTTCTTGCAGCTCACGTGTCTCAAGCCATAAGCGGTGGAGCTTATTGTTTGCCAGTAAAGAAATCCTTAGTAAAAGTTTAAATCCATTTTAAATCTTATATGATTCGACTGAATATCCCTGATATTCACTAACAACAACAGCGGCATGTAGTGTTCTTCGACTTTGGCAAGTCTGCGTCATCGTGCAAAATCTGTAATCAACTAACAAACAAGATTAATACAATGATATTTTATATATTTGTATTCTTTGATGCAATTTAGATTGTAATATTACATTGATAAATAAATAAACAAAACAAAGTATTTATTATGTTTCAATCAAACTCTTACTCTACTTAGTCGATAAAGTAGGTCGTAACTTGCAATAAACTTAGAGAAATCTAATTAAAAGTGACAAACCTATTGTTCTATATTTCAATTTAGAATATGGATTACCAGTCCCTTTGTCTATTTTCGTAAAGCAGTTCACGTTATTGAAATATGTACACTTAAACATTTGGATAAAATGGAACTGGATTAGTAGGATTCACGGAGATATTAATAAAAGTAAGAAGAGAAAAAAACAAGATAACAATAATTAAATATATGGACGATCGAAGTGTTCTGTATTTTTTAACGTTTAAATTACCGTAAAACGGGGTGAGTAGGGACAGAACCTAAAATAAGTCATAACTTTTTACAAATTAGAACCAGTATTAAATGGACAATAACGTTACGTCTATTGGATATAATTTCAGTCCTATAATTAGTAACATAATGCTTCATTATAGGTAGTGTCCCTACTCATCCTCTAACCCCTACTCACCCCGTTTTACGGTACCCAATATTACATTTTGAAGTAAAATTATAAATGTATCCGTAAGTGACTTGCACCGCGTACGTCTCGTCGCCCGCTCACCGCAACGACTAAGGGAATTTTTAGATTATCGAATCAACGGCGGGCGCAGTTAATGATAACAAATTGCAGCACTGTCTGCGAGGAAATAACTCGCCGTTGGTTTCGTTATAAGTTATAAGCAAGTTTTGATTCAGTTTTGTCGTGGGTTAGTAAGTGTTCGTTTTAAAATATTTTCTCCTTTAATATGAGTTAGCAAAGAAAATACTTCACAGGTTGATATTATTTTTCCGTTTTGTTTTAATAAAGATGCTTGTTAAATTTGTTTGGTATTTTTTTTCTTATATAATATGAAGTAGTAATGTGTGGTTATCAGTGCATGTACCTGGTAGTTTTTACTAGCTTTTATCTCTATAATAAGAGGCTAACTGTATTCTATTTTCTTCTTAACTCGGTATACCCGCTATTTGTCTGGATTCAAACTAAACGCATAGTTTCCACTATTGGCGGTTGTAATTCCGGCACGCTATTTTCCAGTTAAATTGAACAGTACAGTAATAGAATTTGGTCCATTTCTTTAACAGCTTTTCTGCAACAACTTACTAAGCATCTGCGTGGTTCTATGAGTATTTGCTAAGATACGAGTACATTGAGATGGAAATCATTGCTCCACATTTTGTGGGGTCTGGGATTTTGGAAATTATGGGCAACGAGCTTTTACAGAGCGCATCATCATGGCAGACATAGAAAAATCAGGGTTTTTGCAAGGTTGTCCTTTAAATTTTTAAACATTTTTTATAAAAAATAATGTAGTGAAATATGGGTTATTTTTATTATTTTATAGCGCCTCGCCTTCAGCTTTAAGCAAAACCTATTGGTATTTTTTTTTTCTTGACATTTTTTTTGCTATTAGTTTCCTACATTAACACAAATGTTTCGTATTTTGCCCGCATTTATAAATCATTGAGTCACAGTCAGGTGGAGTGTTTGTTAAGTATTTTCATTATTTAAATACTATTACGTCAACAAACATTCTAAGTGCTAGTAAAGCTTCAAATAACCTGAGAAAGGAACGGAGATATTTTAATTTCATTTAGTGAAGGCGTCTGAAAGCCCGGAGTCAGGTAGTGTAAAAGAAAACTCATTACTTCTTATTCAGCGCGCTAGGACTGGGCTATCGATAGTTTGTCTGTCGATGTAAACAGCTGATTCGCATCGACGTCAACGGAAAGCTACGCAAATAAAGTTTATTTCGCGTCGCTTGCGATTTATATTGGTTTGCGCGGCTGTAAAGGAAGAATGTTTGCTGCTGCTGTGACATCCGCAAACGGATTGAAAATTATTAATAGGTTTAGTTAAATTCCCATATTCCTAACAAATAATGATTATTTTTTATTATCAGTTTATAATACCTTAGTAAACCTTTAATTGAAAAACAGTCGATTAGAGCACGAGTTAATCATTGATTATTATTATGAATGACTTATTTATACAAATTAATTACTAAAACTAATTACTGGGGAGCTGTTTTTTCCTAAACTAGGGGCTCAGGCCCAGTGAAGCCAGGTGATATTTTTGTTTCATACGAACCATGTTTTGACAGTTATAAACACAACAAAAAAAGGCTTATTGCGTATCTAAAAACTAGTCTGTTTAGTGATTTTTTACAGGTCATAATCGTAAACCCCTTTGGCAAAGAAGGAGCATTTCGATTATTCCAATTTATATAAATTGGTAAACAATAACTAAATAAAATTCTATTAAAAAAGTTTATAAAAATAACAGAAGTTTTTTTTTTATAACATAATATAATCATTATCTTTAAACTATATTTAAACAACTCTAAATAACCAAAATATTTTTTTTTTATTGCAAAAAGGTTTAAAGTTTAACCCAAAGCAACTGTATTATAAATACCTACTTGTATTTGGTTGCTATCAGATTAAAAAAAAAATATGTTAGATTAATCTAAAAATATGCTTCTCAGCATTATCTTTTGTGGATAAGTTCAAGATCGTCGCAGTGTATCTGATAGACCCCATCGAGATAATACGAAAAAACTCTCCATTAAATAATAAATTACTTACAATCATTACCATAATCCGTTATCTTAACCCGCATACAACATGAGAACATCAATCAGACTGAGCACACTGACCAAATTGTATCCCTAGACTGTGTGTCTGAAAATACTTATACACTAACGTAATAAAAGCCGACATCAATATAAAATCAAATTCCGTTACGATTGAACCTGTCGGTCATTGAATACAAAACGGACACATTTCAAAATAATTGGCTCTTGCATTAAAAATCTTACTCGAACAGCTTCTAATTTTAAAATGACACACTGACTCTTTTTGGAATGTGTCAGTTTTGTATTCAATGAACGCTGTTTCCTCGTGGTTGTGACCAATATTTGGTATTTTAAAAACAAATTGCAATGTTACATATCAGTATTCTATGCTAGCAGCAGCCGCCAGCCTTGACACGTCAATGCCAATGGGTCAAATAAATATTTATCGTACGTATACAAGTCATAGCTATTATTTGTAGTTAAAAATATCACGAGACTGTAATTAGTTGTAATTCGGTGTTCGTTTTGTACGTTTTACAGTCGTAAAGTTACAGTTTACTGAATGAATTATCAAGAAAGGCTACAATTTAATTTAATAATCTTATTTATCTTGCTAGTATTGCATCCGTTCCATTGTGACAAAACCTTTTATTGTGTAATTGAAGTTGTAGAAATAAAAATCATATACCTCGTTATTGATTTTGTTTTAGTGTCTTCTTGTTTGCATACAAGGTGGTGTATTATTATACTCACAAGTATTCAATTAATGTTGTCATTTATGATTATGTGTCTACGTGTAATATGTGTATCTAATATAATTGGTCAATTATATTTACGTGTTCAGTTAACATGGTTTTATCGAATAATCAACTCATAAAATCGACATAGATTACAATTCCCTAACCCAAGCCGCTTCTAATATTTCTACTATATTGGAAATCCATGCGATCCTCGTCTTGGGGGACGCTTTTCACCCTATTTGCTTCTAGCTTTATTTTACGATACGGAACAGTACTTTTTTTATTATTCATGATAATACGCCCCGTACTTGAGTGGTTTTGTTCCGTATTATTTAGATATGAGAACGCCGCTTATGTAATAATGTATCGAGGCGGTGTCTTTAGCGACGTACGTTAGATAACACGTAAACAATTTTATTCGACTGCTTTTTCGCGAAAACGTTAGCTAGATTTTATGTTTCTTAATCTTTAATTACCTGTTTTTTATTTAACAAGTAGATAGTTTCAACCGGTCAATGCATCAACTTTGCTTATATAAAGAAACTTCAAAATCAATAATTATTGTAATGGTCAATGTGTGAAAATAAATTAAATAACTTACCAAGACATGTATGCTAAGAGTACAGCTTAGTATGTTTACAAGGTCATCAAAGTGAATTATTGTTTATATACGAAGAGGTAAGTATTAATAGTCAGAAGTTTATTCTAAAAGTACCGTAAAACGGGGTGAGTAGGGACACAATCTAAAATAACTCAAAACTTATTACAAATAAGACCAATTATTAAATGGACAATCACTTTACGTCTATTGGAAATAATTTCAGTCTTATAATTAGTAACATATGCTTCATTTTCGGTTGTGTCCCTACTCAACCCTTAATCCATACTCACCCCATTTTACAGTACTAAATATGTTACCGATTTTGTATAAAAACTATGTTTTAAACGAAACTATTCCAAATGCTTTCTCGGATGCAGTGGGTTTCTATTCCCACACTAAGAATATGTCAGTGTGCATTATGTAAAACCTTTCATCGCGACTTATCTAAGCAAATCCCCGACCCGATTCCGACTAGTCCTCTGACCCACTGC
This sequence comes from Acleris laterana, assembly GCA_963966035.1. Taxonomy (NCBI): domain Eukaryota; kingdom Metazoa; phylum Arthropoda; class Insecta; order Lepidoptera; family Tortricidae; genus Acleris; species Acleris laterana. Next base: position 13,639,404 of record OZ014447.1, read on the forward strand.
TGGCATTATACACAATTTTCTCTACGCGGACTGGGGGTGCTTTTATTTTCGACTTATAACCTGTAAGTGTGTGGAGTCCAAAAGTGGAGTCCAAAAAGTAACAGATGATTCGGTTTTCAAAAGTGAACAGCTTTATACAATGTTATGGTGGTTTTTTACATTTGAAACAAAAACCACTACTCCTATAACATAACTGAATGCACAGTAAAGTTCCGAAACCATTTTATTTACTGTTATGTCATTGTAACACATACAGTGTTTACCTATTTTCGATTTTTCCAATAAGTATAATTTTAGTTACGGTTGCATTATTCTAGTACTTTTTGAACGTAAATTAATGTTTACTGTTATTGTTTAACGTTTACCTGTAAGTAAACTACTTTCTTAGCTTATAATATTGTTGATGTTATAATGTAAACAAATGCTGGTAAAGCAAAAAATAAAAAAATAAAAAAAAGTGTGTTAAAAATTGCTTTACAAATCATAATTTTGAACCCAACAATATTACAGCATTTCAGGCATCTACTGCATAATACATTATGTTAACCTGTAAATAGAAAAAAGGAATAAAGATAGTTTCAAACGATAGAATAAATTATCCTACCATTTTTCTTCCTGCTTGTCCTCAAACCATCAATGTCGCATTATATGCGGTTTAAATTTGTAAAGGTTGGACATAATTGGCAATTAATTACAAGTCGGTCTGTCGCGTATAACTACCGAGGCATGCCTCGCTTGTAATGGCGCCCAATTATCGCTGTAATTCATGTCAACATGCTTCGGTTGATTTGAATTTGGGATGAGATAATTGCAGCATTCGTTTTCGGTATAATAAACATGCTACTCAGTTATTTTATTGTCGTTTTTACCGCATCAATTATGGTAAAGAGGAAAAACGAATTGAAACACTGTAATTGTTTTTTTATTCATTTTTTGATACATTTACCTTCGTCATCAAACCAGTAGGGTGGTACCTACCATACTATTGTAATAGCAATGTTAGTGAAACCGACGCTTAGTAGTAGGTGTAAACTTTATATATCTAGCTATAAATCTGTGTTATTAATCAAACTATTCCCGTAAATCAGGGGTTTTTAACTTACCTAATAAGGGTTAGTATTATGCAATGCTAGTATGGAAACCACCGAACCTAATTCAAATTTATTAACCTTTATTGTCCACTTTGGTCATCCTCATAATAACGTCGAGTTATTCTAATCTTAGGAAATGCATGGAGATGTATGAAGCACGCCGGCCGGCGCTGTGGAAACTGATGAGGTGATTTCTATGCATTTGATTTTGCCCCTCACCGCTCCGCGCTCACCGCCATAAGTCTAAAGCACACCTTTATTTCATTTTGTTAAGGCCCTACTTGTTTCGATATCATCATCATATTTTTAACGTTATGGTAGCTCTTATTTACTTGAAAGTAGGAGCTACGATTTATGTAGAAGACAGGTAGACCAAAATGCATTACTCCCATAATGTCCAATTCCCTCGCCCAAAATGTCAAGTTCTCAGAATGTCAAATTCCCAGCAAGTACAACTCCCAAAACGTCAAATTCTTTGAATGTCAGATTCCCAATATGTCAAGTTCTCAGAATGTCAATTTCCCAGCAAGTACAATTCCCAAAACGTCAAATTCTCAGAATGTCAATTTCCCAATATGTCAAGTTCTCAGACTGTCAATTTCCCAGCAGTACAATTCCCAAAACGTCAAATTCTCAGAATGTCAATATCCCAGCAAGTAAATTTCCCAAAACGTCAAATTCTCAGAAATTATATTTAAGTCCCCATTTGATAAATCTAACCAGATAGCGTGTCTATTTAAGTGGGTTGGATGGTTTTCAAAATAAAAGTAACAACCGAAGTGGTCAGTAAAATGCCCTTAATCGCTTCATCTCAAACATTTATCTCCACTAAATGTGAGAATTTGTCATATATAGGAATTGGACAATGTCGGCATTGGTCAATTTGGGAATCGGACAATGTGGGAATTGGACGATGTGGGAATTGGTCATATATAGGAATTGGACGATGTGGGAATTGGTCATATAAGAAATTGGTCAATTTGGGAATCGGACAATGTGGGAATTGGACGATGTGGGAATTGGTCATATAAGAAATTGGTCAATTTGGGAATTTGTCATAGAGGGATTGGACAATGTGGGAATTGGACAATGTAAGAATTGGTCGATTTGGGAACTGGACGACCTGTCAAACACGCACCAAAATATTTTGGAATCGAGTCCCAGTGACTTGCCTATCACTCAAAGGTCATATAATTATCTACAATGATAGATGCACTATTTGCGATGAGATTATTCCGCACCAGCCTTGGGGTGTTATTCTCTCAAAAACAACGGACGGTCGGACGGACGAGCGTAATCGCAGCGGCGAGTTTAAGTAGTCCTGTCAGAAATTAAAAATGTACGCGCTAAAATATGTTTAGTTCGCACTGACGGGACTACTTAAACTCGCCGCTTGGACATCCACTCGTTCGTCCGTTCGACCGTCGTTGTTGAGAGAATCCCTACCCTGATCTAAACCGCAACATATATTTCGTATATCACAAGCGCTGTCACATTTGTTTGCATATGCCACGGCTGGTGATAGTTGTCGAACACTTATTGAAACTGGCATGGTTGAGAAACTCAATCTTGCAATTAGCTCAAGCCTAAGCCGGGCTATAACTTTACTCTCCTGTATTCCTGGGGGGTTATTATGATATAGCTATGCAGTTCATTTTACGGTGAGCGTAAGGGACAAATATAGCCGTTATATAACTCTGTCTTTTTCTCTCAGTGTACTCCCATTTTTGTTATAAGCGTTATGTTTTATGAAGCTATTAATTCGTTTTATACAATTTATTCGTGTGAATGCTGTTAACTATACTAATATTATAAAGCTGAAGAATTTCTTTGTTTGTTTGTTTGTTTACTTGAATGCGCTAATCTCAGGAACTACTAGTCCGATTTGAAAAAATATTTCAGTGTTAGATAGCCCATTTATCATACTCCCATAAACCGAAGCGAAGCGAGAACGGGTCGGTAGTAATTATATAAGACTAGCGACCTGCCCTCCCTCGGTTCTTGTGCTGTCTCCTTCGGTTTACGTTATGTAGCCTATAGCCTTCCTCGATAAATGGGCTATCTAACGCTGAAAGAATTCAAACGCTGATAGGAACAAATGTTTGTTGGCTTATATCTTGGTTACTTTTGTGCCTATTCAAAAAAATATTTTATTCAACTGTTTGTTACGTAAATCGTCTCTTATTGAAGCTATGAAAAAAGTGAAGAATATTCCCTTTTATACCTAATTCCTATTCAAGTAAATTGTATAAAATTTGTAAATTTTTATGCAAAATAAATGTTCTTTCTATCTTAATCAGAGTTTAAACTAATTTAACTATAAAATTTACTAAATAGAGTTTTTTTGTCGTAGTTAATTAACATTTTAAGTACAAAACGTTACACGTAAATCAAAAACATTCAAACTGCAGAGGCAGCTGCACTGAGACGAACTGTAGTGCCGTGCGAGCATGAATTTATTCATAGAGACTGCTCCCACCGTACACAGTGAGCCACAGTCGGGAACAGTGGAACAGTATGTGGGTCATACACATTCGAAAAAACAAAAGTTGTCTCTCCTGTGGTCAATAGTTAAGGGCTTGTGAGCATATAACTTATGTTTTTATTTGCTAGGACTAAAGTGGACCTGACGCCGTTTATGCGGATGGGGGTTCAGCCAGAAAATTAGGCCTTAAACACGTTAACTTCGGGTATGTCCACAGGAAAGACGCGAACCTAAATCTGTGTATGATCCATGTAAGTATCGACCGTGAATAATGAATACAGGATGTTTAAGAAAACAATATTGCCCAGTACTTACTTTTACTAAACCTCTTTTGAAGAGACTAGGCCGGCTAGGAGAAATGTAAATCTCATAATAAAAATATTACATGTTACCTATGTTTTCTTTAAATAAATAGTACCTACACTTACCGCCTGTTTCACAATCGACAAGAAAAGGATATTTGACGGATAAGTTTAGCCCTTTCTTTGTCGTACACTTGAAAATAGACAAGGAGAGAGACAACTTTATGTGACAGATAAATTTACTGGTCGATTGTGAAACAGGCCCTAAATTAAATAAATTATTAATTACATTATAACAAAATAAGAAGTTACCTACCCAATATTAAATCTAATTAACATGACTAAGCTATTAAAGTTTAATAATTATAAATATAGTACAAATACATGATAATATTATAACGTTTTATTGTGTCCCACTGTTGGGCAAATGGATTTCCAAACCTCAGTCTTTTTTTTATGGCATAGAAAAGACAAACGAGCACACAGGCCACCTGAACCTGGTAGTATATATTCGCATTCACAAGACTGCAATGCAATCCTAAGACTGCAAATGCATGGACTAAGTTGGAATGCCTCTATGCTAGTCATTTCACCGGCTGTTTTATCCCCAAACCGGAACACAACAATGCGAACACAGTAGCGTAGCGTAGCGATTCGGACGAACTCTGCACAAGGTCCTACCACCCGTAACCAATGCGTTGCGTTGTCTCTTGCAACCTCCAAAGTAAAACATATAGCCATATCGCTGTCACTACTTATTAAAAATGTATTAATATGTTCTTCAATTAGAAAGCTTAGTTTTCTAAGTTCGTTGAATTGTGATTGAGTGTTACATTAAATTGTAAAAAAAACAATTTCGAATATTATATTTAAAAACGAATATTATCTGATTTTATGTATTTTTATATGTTTTCCTACTTAAATACTTACCGAACTAATAATAGCAAGCAATGATTTCGATCGCTTTGACAGCAACTCTATGGCAATATGACGAGATTTATTTGTTCTTAAACACCTATGGCATGTTTTCAAGGAGAAATCCATGATATTACCTTGCAAATTCTGAACCGACACAAACGCAGCAACTGAAACTTGGTGCCGGTGTCATTGTGACAATTTGATTAATATTGTAGAGGTAATGTATTTATTTAACTAGGTACTTGCTGTACCTTGCGCGCGTTGCTACGTCGTACCAACTCAGAAACATTCGTAGGCTCATGCACAACACTTTGCTGAAGATAATCACATGATCAAATGCATAGTTTACGATTCTACAAAGGACATACAGACAAACATTAATTTTTATATTTATAACTATTTTAATATTATTGAAAAAACATCAACATTGACAAAACTGAAATAACATTGTACTGCTTTGATACTGTGAATACTGCCGCTATACTCAAATTATACCGCAGTTGCTCTTATTTGTCGTCTCAAGAATTCAGTTGAGATTTTTACATAGCTTTCTTATTTTAATTCTTTTGAAAATGGTGTTCGTCTCGCTTCCCCGGTATATGCAAACTCGCTTGCTTTTAATGATTTGTTAACCACACTTATAATATAAAACACCAATTTATTTTTCTCTTTGTGGCTTTATGTTTATACATGAATCACTATTTTTATTATTATAAGATGCATTATGTTTTGAATTTGCTTAGTTTACTTAGTTTATTTAATTGTAATTTATCGTTATTTTTGATCTGTTAAAAGTATGGTTTATTTGGGTGCACATTTTATGTACTCATAGTTATCCAAATTAAGTTTTTCTAAAATCGCTGTTTTTATCTTACTAACTTATCGAAACAGGGCATTAACATTTAATAGGCCATAGATCAATTATTAGTAAAAAGTATAATAATAAAAGATATCCCAGATTTTGACAAAAAAAATACGGCATAAGAAAGCGCCTTCTTTACCGGTCCTGAAAATAGGTACGATTTGAAATTCTAAAACTTGATATTTAATACTTAACGAAATAATAACGCGTTCAAAATAAATCCATGCAATCTAAGCCACTAAAGCATTTGTCGTTTTTTATTTAACAATTAATTTTGAGCCTTAGCGCCTACTGATAAAAAGATGCTTTACATTGAGATGGCATATTTTCTTATACTTTAATATTTACTAAAAGATTTGGGACACTCTTTTTAATGAAATGAATTAAAAATAGCTATTTCTATGCCTTATGCCATAACTGAATGTTCTTTATTCTTTCTCATTACATCTATTACCTTTTATATACACTCTTATTCTTTATATGAAGGATGTTCTATAAGCCTTTTCTATAAGTACAATAAAACGAACAACTACATTATTATTATAGTCACGTTAGGAAGTGACAAAATATTTTATAATACCATACCACACATTTATCAGTTTTGGACACAAAAATTAGCGGGTTACCTTTGTATGGGCGAAATATGTTTGGCGAAAAGTACCAACCGTTTCGTTTGCCAATCCGTTTTTTTTCTGTAACCGTCAATATTTCAGGATTTTTATAACCTAACCTAACCTAACCTAACCTAACCTAACCTAACCTACGGGGCTCTACACGATGGTACTGAAATAAATCCTGAAATATTTACAGTTACAAAAAAATGGGTTGGCAAATGAAACGGTTGGGAAACGGCACATTTTGCCAAACATATTTCGGCCAAAAGATAGGATACGATAATTAGCAACAGTAGCGTAGGCGTTGAAGCGGTCTTACAGCTTGACGGGAGCACAAATTAGAGTGCTACGCGAAGCAAAAGCGTAGCACAGACATCGGTAATCGCGTAGCAAGATAGCATAATAAAATGGAATGCCCCAAGCATCGCCCTTCATTTTGGCAAGCTACTGTGTTACTATACCAATATTGATGTTGTGCACCTTAAAAACCGGACAAGTCAGGCCAGTTGGACTCGCATTCGAACGATTTCGTCCTATTCTTGTATGGGCCCCTTATTAGGGTTCCAAATTCAAAGTTTGTTCATCTGTCCGTCTGTTCGCGGTTTAACTCGGAGTTTCTTGGTACTACAAAGCTTTTGGCAGTTATACATTTAAATTACACCAACAAAGTTATAAAACATAATATTGTAAAAAAGAACTTTGGTTACATGTCAAGCAAAGGTTTGTATTTTTCATTATAATATAGAGTAAGGTAACAATAAATAAATAGCTCTTAAAAATATTGATGTCAATGTAATTATTATCAATTTTCAGATTGGGGATGTGTTTTGGAACTTTTTTACTCAAAATATTATGTCATTTCCGCTAGAGTTGCATATCCCCCCTCCTACAGTCAAAACTACAAGCATTAAAAATCTGAAAAATATTTCTTCAAAACAAACAAAACATAACATTTCTAAACTCTTACAAAGTATCTATGTATTTACGCAAAGAAAAAACACAAAAGTGTTTCATAACAAAGGTAAAACACGCTTTGTAAGGAGCTTAAGATACTGTGTCGAGATATTTTTTAAAAGTTCTGTTTAAACTGACACCACCGTGCTGGTACAAATAAACTCTCTTTTATAGAGAACTCACCTTTCTGAATAGGATGGTAATAAGGTAATAACAGCGCTTGAATTCCACTGAATAATTTACAACAATGACACAGATTGTCCAGGTGTCCTCGCGTTTGTCTTTTCTTAGCACCCCAATTCAATTCTAAATTATGATTACTATCGTGCCTTGACTAGTTCGTTGTTTTCAAACGTGAACTTGGTAAAGCTTAAGAAATACATGAAATAGATTAATAAATCTAAATATTTGTAACTATTAGAACACAATTTAAAATCCGAAATGTTAGTGTTCATACGAGCACAGTCTTAACCACGTCAGTCCGATTATATTAGATTCGAGGACTAAGGGATGTATAGGACTTCTTGGCTGAGATGCCCGTCACAAGATACATCAACGAAAGTCGAAGAAATTAAATATTCCAATATCTATTATTGTTATTGTTAATATTTGGACGCTAAACTAAATGACGTATCATCCAATATATGTACCCAAAATTGTCCAGCAAAGAAATGTTACTATAATTGATTCATTCCGATCCTATTATAAATGACCAGATTAACTTAATGCTAAATTAATAACACTAGTCCGAATAAATAACAAGATATTGACTAAGTCCCTAATATTGATAATTATAATAATTTCAATCATTTTTACGATTCCCATATTTTTTTATTTACTGTAGATAATCAATACAATCTTAAGACTAAATAAACAATTGCGGATTAGAAAATGAATGCAAAACTACGATTTATATTACGTAACAGACCTATTTTTTTTACGTTATAAATACAAACAAATTGAGCCTGATTCCGACTTATCAACTGAAGTCAACATTTAATCTTGCTTTTTTCTCATTGTTTAAAAATAAACTAGCTTATAAATGTACCCGTGACCACCGTTATAGAACTTGTTTGTCGCATTTTTCTGGATTTCTCATCATTCAGGACAAAAAATATCTTCCAGCATTTCCCGCGACTCAAGCTGCCAACTTTAATCAAAAGCAGCGAAAACAATACAGGGAGACAAACTCACTTTCGCATTTGATGATATTAGGTTGGGATACTTACTTTATGCAACGATCTGATGTGACCCACCCGACCGTTATCGGAGTCGGCCTAAACTTCCATAACGCTCGCTTCAAAATAATTCTACTCTCTTTCCAACTGAGTTGTTTCTGTGAATGTACGCTCGCCGATGCGTTGTTAAGTTGAACGCTTTAATTTTTTTGTTTTATTTTTAATCTGTCCAGTGGGTTGCATGGAGTAAGTCAGTACTTAGGCGTACTACTCGTGTTTTTGTTATAGATATTATAATAGAAGTAGCAGAAGTTAGGTATTTTGCAGTTCGGTAGGGTTTACTGGAAGAGAAGGCTTCTGTAAACCAAGGCACAGTAAGAGATACTTTTCGAATTAAATATTTTCTAAAAGCGGCACAACTCTAAAAAATCTTGATTATCATCCTCGTAATTAACATTTTTTAAAAGCTATCCAATACCTTGCTTAATGTTTAAATGTACAAAAAAGCTTCTCCGTCGATATTCAATTTGTGGATGCCATTTATGTTACAATTTTTCGGTTAATATTGAGGTACAAAAATGTATTGATACTTATAAAACGTAATTGGATGTTTTCTAGTGCTTCGGTCTTATTATAAATTAAAAAAATATTAAAGCGAAATCAACTACAGCACACGAAAACCCCTCAAATAAAAATGATTTTAATTTATAAAAAGAGGAGAAAACAAAAAGTGCGGAAATTCTTTAATTTTCTTAAGGAAATTCCTTTAAAGGACGTTCGAATTATTTGTTAATAAAGCTTCCAGTTTGCCGGCGCGAATTCCTTTGATGGCAATGAAATATTGCCAACTAGCGGGTCCAATCCTGGGGTGACGAGTAAATCCGGGCCTACAAATAAAATGAATTCGCCCTGGAGCAACAGTAGAAAATTGGAAATGTCATTTTCGCCCTTTTTTAATGTTTGTGGCGTCGCGTCGTTTGAAACGCTGGGATTACCGGCGGCGCTACCTGCCTCGCTTGGCTGTCGGAAATAACCAACCACCCAATCGGTAATTTAAAAATGTTACATATTTCGAATTTCGAACAGGCTGTCAGTTATAAGCAATGCCTGTTGCAGGCACGCTTTCAGTGATACTGGTATTTAAATAATAGGTACACTGATTTATTTCTCTGTGTTTGAATATAAATAAGGAATAGTATGCACATTATTTAACTTAAGAGCTAGGCTCTTGTGGGTGGTATAAGTAATTGCCACTTTTCTTTTTCACCTCCTGATATGACACGACGTGGGCCTTCTCTCTTATTTGGCTGAAGTAAGTAACGTTAAGTCTCCCCACTTTCTATATTTCCCTCTACTTTGCCGTCCGAAATTTTCAAAAAGAAACGGTCCTGCCGTATCAGGTGTCCCATCATCTTTCGTTTTTTACATTCTATGGTTTCTAAAATATGTCTTCTCTCGTTTACCGTTCTCAAAACCTCTTAGTTGGTTTTCTTTTCCGTCCTTTTCTGGGTAAACAAAAATAATGTCGTACAGCAAGTATATTTTTATTGATTTAAAAAAACGGGTGGCAGCAACAGATAAGGAAACACATTAAGTACACGCGGTTCCTTGGTTCAAACATACTCCCCACCCTGGAAAGCGTAATAAGTTATTTCCAGCATTATTCTTGCAGCAGCAAGATGCGGTTGATTGCTCGTCGAATGATGCCCCGTGATGTAATAATGTCAGCCACTTGGAAGATTCCTTCAGGGCCAGGATACCTTTTTTAACTTTCCCGAGATGCCAACATGCCGTGCAATGTCATAGGGTATTTTCATAATGACGAGGTCTTCATACTTGAGGACCTTTCATATTATCGTCCTCTGCTGCATCTCGCAAATAAATTATAAACTTTAGCACATCGAAAAGTGGTTGGTTTAGGTATTTGCAAAATATCTATTCGGTCTTTTTATAATTAGTATAAAAAAACCAGACAGCATTATTTGATACTGTCATCGATACAAGTTAAAAACTATAAAACATAAAATCCAATTGAAAGGTTTTTTTTTTTAGAATTGTGTGTACCCAGTGATACTTGCGCCATCAAGACGAATATAATGAATGATGTATAATTTGTGAAAATCGTTTGATCCGAGTACGTGGGGACATAGAAACGGACATACATACGTATGTAAGTCAAACACATAACCTCACTTTGGCCTTCGCTGCAATCGGGACTAGTATTTGACTGTCTCAAACATAATTTAAAACATCAGACTTAGTTGCAGTGTTCTTGGTAATCTTAAATTTTGGAAATTACAAATGTCATTTCTGTTAGGGTCGTTTTAATAAGGAATCGAATAACACCTTATTCTAAATGTCTCGGGTGCAGTTTATAAATAAATAATTAATGATATGGTCTTGTTATTGATAACGTCTAGTCGTTTGTAAATTAATAACGTAAAGTTCACAATTTGTTGACAAATATTTCTACAACTAACAGCAATACATACTATACATTCATTAAACTTGTCATCTCGTTACAATTTACATTCAAAAGTCGAAAATAAACATTCTATCGCAAATTAAGTTACCGCTGCATTACTTTACTATTCCCGAAGATTGAGGACTTCCCCGCAATTTTAAGACTTAATAGGGCTGTCAAACGCTTACGTTGTCGGTTTACTTTGTATCGCATTTCACTTTCAACTAAAGAGAAAACAAAAAAGCTCTTACTCAAGTTTAAAACTAATTTTCCGTCACACAGCGTGATGCGAGCGAGCGAAATAGCGAATATCCGTTGAAACTCCGCGCAAGGAAGTGCATAGCGACGGAAACGAACGTGAAGCTAGGAGCAATTTGCGGAGTCAACCCCGGCATGTTGTGCTGGTGATATATCGTCGCATGAAGACCACACGGACGTAAGTGGCAACGAGATCGTAGTTCAACTCGTACCTTATGAATACATGACAAAGTTCACTTTTCAAAACAACTGATGTTACTTATGCCTAGATTTAATTTTTTACTAAGACATTAGAACTTTGTTTGGAGTACCGGGAATATGTACAGGTATCGCTTAGAGGTAACTTTTTGACTGAGTTTACTTGTATAGGTTTTGTTTAGTGTTACTTCGAAATTGTTTACGTTCGAATTGGATTTTGATTTGAATATTATTTGTATGTACGATAAGATCAATCGCTCATTGAATACAAAACGGACACATTCCAAATTAATTGGCTCTTGCATTAAAAGTCTTATACGAACGGCTTCTAATTTTAAAATGCAACACTGACTCATTTTGGAATGTGTCCGTTTTGTATTCAATGAACGATTTGCAATGAAATTGCTAAATAAAATTTGTTATCACTAACGTATAATTGACTTTGTCACTTTTCAGATGAAATACTTCATAACATAAGTCATCACAAAACGTAGATCTAGCATTTGATCAATATTTCAATTTCGCGATATTTGCAAGACAGATCCTGGTTGGAGGTCTAAGAGTTAATTGAGCATTTGTATGTTAACTTAGAATATTTTTTATTTTTGTTCGCCGATAATAAGTTGAGTTAAATTAAAAATAAGATGAGATAAAAGTTATTTTCATATTCGGTAAAGTGGATCTAACAAGGCCAAGAAAATGTAGCTCTATGGAGTATGGTATAAATGATAAAGGCTCGATAGGCACAGTCAACCAATTTAATTCCTAGGCCACTATGAAACTCAAACCGTATGAAGTATTTTACAATTTGGTTTGTTACGTCACTTTGAAATAATTCCATAGTGTTACAGAGATCAAATTGGTTGACTGTACATTGCAAAACTATTATCAAAATTGTTTTATAATAATTATGTACCGATCAAAAAGATGTAAAAATATTTAATGCTTAGATATCATGAGGTTTCTCTTCCGGGCGAACCACTTAATTTGTGTTTGAAAAGTACAACCTGGGCTTCTTTTATACCGGGTAAAAACCATATTGCCTTTGACATGTAATGGCAGATGAATTCGAAACCATTACAAGTCAAAAATTAAATGGCTTTACTGTTTTTGTATAGAGGCCCTGTATAAAAATCAATTGACAAGTTTTTGTTTATTTTATGATAGAGACTTGAATAGTACACGTGTTTTAGGAAAACTAGCTGTTATTCCGATTAAAATGATACAGTTGTATGAAAAATTAACAGCCAGAGAACATAGGCTTATTGCATCAAATACTATTGCAACACACTTGGTTAGCAACTGGCAAATTTTGACTACTACTTTGGACTATGTCAAAGTGACGTAATCAATCAAGACTTCTTATGATTTTATTAACAGTGTCACTTTGACATAGTTCTGTACGTCGCTGCTTTTTACCATAAGATCAAAAATAAAGGTAATCACAACCACCACGGTAACAACAAAATTATATATTACTGTGCACTTCCGTATAAGGCCAATAATTTGAAGCCGAAATTGCCTGAAATTGGGTTTAACGTAATTTGCTCCGTTAATAAAGTGGAATTTCAATTTATATGCAATTTATTTGATCCATTACTCTCCAATGTTGGTTGGAAATCTTCATGATTGTGTTAGCATACATTTACAATACAAGACAAATTGTTTTGGCGTTTATTCGAAAGTGCTTATTTTTTAACTGTTTCTTAAATAAACAATAAATAACATGTAAGTATAATTAATTAAATATCAAGGGACAATCATTAGTCAATATCACACAAACTAACCTAATCCCAAACTAAAAACTCTAGGCTTGTACTATGGGTTCTAGAGAACTATAAACATACTTATATGAGAAATACATACTTAGGTAGGTACCTAAAAAACATCCAGGACTCAGGGACAAATACTCGCGCTCTTCACGCAAACATTTGCCCATACCGGTAATCCAACCCTAAACTGCTAGGTTCGTTACTAGGCTAAGTGCGTCGTCAATAATAGTTTGCTATCGTTATTAATAGTATTTTTTTTGTTTCAGGTAAGACACTCTACTCTGCGTTTTTATGTCAGGAAGTACTGCACAAAAGTACTCAAGCATGAAGTTTTTCCTTCTATAGAGTAAATGGCGTAAACGTAATGTTATCGACAAACTTAGTACGTCGATTGGTAAAAGCGTCCGTGTTCAGTGCAAAAAAAAACTAGCAAGTTGGTATTTTAGGTGACTTTCATGAAATTTGCCATAGGCTTTCAGTAGTAGGTGGTATTCCAATGTAATGCTGTTTTTATTTTAATTTTACACAGTAAGATTGCATTACAATAAAATGAGTGCTTCTGCGGGCCTGGCTATATATATATATATATATATATATATATATATATATATATTATATGGCTGCGTCTATATCGCGTGTCAACTGTGGATAAAGCATCCGTCACTTTTTGACATGTGTACCTACTTATTTAACTATCAGAAGGTGACGGATGCCTTATCCAAAATTTATGACGCTTTAAACGCAGCCATATAAGGCCCCCTGATGATCTAGGTATAGTAAAAAAAATATTCGATCGCAATATAACCAGGCCTTCCTGGTTTTGTCTTTGTAGATTGACTTAACCATTTAACACTCGCCGCCAAGCCCAACACTCGTTCATATCGGGTAGCAACAGGTCCCTTACAAGTAGAAATATTTTTATCCCCTATAATGTATCACGAGCGCGTTCGGGCTTGAGACCAGAGATTCTTCGAACGCCGTGATTTGTGGCTCACCTCGATATCGATTAGTCGATATTTCAAATAATTCGTCCCCAAATATTTATGGCTTCTCGTGTAAGCGCGATATAAGGATTTTATTGGGCCCGCCCTATCTGTTACCTTTCAGGTTTTAATTGAATTTTTAAGTTACGCTTCGTGATTTGTGACTTTTTACGGATGAGGGTGCGATTTGGATTGGGTTCGGAGATTTTTTTTTTGTATTCTACCTAAAATGTACAAATCAAGATGTTTATTCTTAATAAGAAGTAATGTTTGCGTTTGACAATATTAAGTTGCTTTCACAATCACACATCTGTTTCTTGAAAAGAAAAGATACCTAAATAAAGTACAAAATGAAAATTGAAGTATAATAAACATAATATATCGTAAAAGGCGAATATTTTTATCGTAACAATTCTATAAACTCTATTTTTCTATCATTATATGCCTTTTACATAGAAGGAATTAAAAATACAGCAATAAAGTAATAACAATATTTTTCAAAGCTGTACACAAGACTATCGATATAGCAGGTCCCATCACTACAAGTAACACTCATACTCGTAGCACTATTCGGAATGAGATTTCACGTCTGCCACACATCTTATTCGTGGGTGGGGAATATTGCAACTCATTCTATTATTATATTCGAACAAAGAAAACACTCGTATAAGTATAACCACGTGTTGCCAGTTTGGCTTACGTCATGCCGCAATATTGGAGCCAAGGGAAGCCACGGCATGCTATGGCGGAGGAGATATATAAAACAGTTTTCTTGTGTAGTTTAAAAACGAACTAAACATAATAAACAAACGTGGATGTATACATTTTATTGCGACAAATTGCATTTTTCGCAGCGGTCAGAATCTTGTGGAAACCTAGTATGTATCTACTTACAATATTAAATATTATAATGTAAATAAAACTGACGCTAAATGAAATTTTCAAGCTACAAGTACAGGTAAGTACTAAAGTTATTTGACGTATAATCAAAATATCGTGTATTATCAATTAAGTTATCACTTGTCTTGTCCTATCAATTTATTTATTTACTAAGTGGTGGAATGCAATTTCAAACATTAAAAACAGTGGCGCATTAATTACATTATTTTTACATAGCACTGTTACAATAAAAATACCAAAGATATTTATTTACTAAGTAAGTAAATCAAAAATCTACCAGCGCATCTTAAGAGGAGACCACTTCTGAGACAATTACTGATTTTAGGATTTCGTTGAAGATAGTTTGCCTTTTTTAACACAATAGAACATTGATATAATATTTTTTGCTCTAGATAACAACTACTTAAAGTAAATGACGTAAAACTCCGTCACCGGTTCCACACCGCCATAAACCGAGAGCTCTCTCGGATTATTCCAACGAAATTAAACTTACGCCGCCCGCTCAATGACTTAATGGTATTTCAGTGTTGCCTTTCAGATTTCACTTTTAATCTGAAACCTTCTCCTGGAATCTGGAAATGTACCTAAGCTTTGCATTGAACAACGCTTTATTTTTCAAATTAAATTAAACGGATCAATTATTTAACGATAAGGAATTTTTAACCCATTTAACATTTAAAAGAATTTAACATTTGAAGTTCGTGAATTTGAATGCCTTAGCTATAATATTTGAAATGTTTTGTCATCGATGTATTAACTAGTATTATAAACACTTATCGCAGTACAAAGCTTACAAACCCAATCCGTTGTGACAAGGTTTGGATAAAGGCATCCGTCACCTTCTGACACGTAAATAAGTACGAGAGTGACAGATGCTTTATCCACATTTGACACGCGATATAGACGCAGCCATACTAGGCCCGATGGTAATAGGTGGCCTAATATGCCTTCAGTTTCACAGTTCATTTCCACATTTCGTCAAAAAAATACACTCAGTGAATCAAATAAAAGTTTTAGGCTGACTAATGACAGACATAAATTTGATGAACGCTTATGGGAAAACTCAATGTTTTCACTCCGGTATACCTTTTTTTATGAAACTTGTAACTATATTAGGCCATCATCCGTAATGAGGGTTATTCTGTTGTAGATATGTACATAGATTCTTATTAACTTTTTTTATCTTTACTCTCGAAGTCTCTTAAGAGCCACTTGGACAAAAAAAATAACACTGGGTTAAGACACTAACTCGAGTTAGTAAACGTCAGATTCATACGAAAACTGTTATTTTAACTCGAGTTAGTTTCTTTTCCCAGTGTTAAAGTTTTATTTTGGTGCAAGTGGCCCTAAGTGACTATGGTAATGTTTAAACCTAGCAAATATCCAGGTATCCGAGTACGCCCAATTGAATTTGTGGTGCTCAATCACATTAATAAGTAGGAAGAACACTTCCGGGTGGAGCTGCACTGCTCCTAACTGGTTTACGCTGCTTCGAATCGGAATATACTGACTTGGGCTGGTCCGTACTGGCTCGCTATTTGTGGTTACCTCTAGGGATGCCAACGTTCTACTTTGTTAGGTTTTGAACTCTCATTATTAAACAATAACGTTTGAGTACCTACTCAAAGGTTTAGGTTCTCAAAAATATCTAAGAACGCTCTATTGCCATAACAATTAAGCTGAGGTCCAATTCATAAATTGATCACATGGAGCCCTAACAAAGATCAACCCACAGTTGCTTCGAAACATTATAATACATGACGCAACAATGTTTCAAATCGGTTTAGGTGGAATGTCTTGTCAGTTTTCATTTCTCAGAAATTGGTTATAAATGAAGGCTAGCTGTCTTTTTTGTAGATAAAACATAACACAACTTAAAATAAAAAAAATGCCACTTAAAGTAGATGTCTAGATCAGTCATGTTAAACACCATCCCTAAATTAAATACAAAACGAAAATACTAAACTAAATACAAAAAAGACCTGTGTCTATTTGAAATCATGAATCTTCCATATACGTAAAACATTTTTAATACATACAGTGGGACTGGAAATGACATTTCACATATAAAACCTGCTCTCCCCCTTCTTGATAGAAATAAATATTTTTAAATTTTAGTGCTATTTTTCAAGATTGGTCAAACTACAGCCCTAGGAAAATAGTGATTTAGACTTAGTCGTGAACAGAAATTTTGTTATGGGTAAAATTATTTAAGACACCGTCTGCTGTGACTGGAATATGTAATGTGAAAATATATTTGACGCTGTGTTGCTCCTTATCAGTTTGTAGTCATATAAAATCAAATACTTTTCGTTGTGAAATGTGTTCTAAGTAATATAAACTACTAGCCGTTCGTACCCGGCGCCGCCCGGATGTATTTTTTTAATAATACAAACCTTGACCGGATAATTACAACAAAAAATTAATTATAAAAAGTTGGACTAGCCATTCTCAAGCTATGGCATGACCAATGGAAACAGGGGTTAATTTTGATATATTCTACAAGGTAATCTTAAATAATAATCAATCATTCATTTATTTCATCCACCTCCAAAATTAGGTATGATTGAAATATTTATTTAATAACTTCTAAAAAATTATCAAAATCTATACAAAAATTAGCATCATAATCATAACAATTTTTACTTTCATGATCGAGTAGGTAGACCAAGCTTTAATTATTGTATCACTACGGCGAATACTTTATTACTTACGAGTATATCCTTACTATTATAATAAATGCGAAAGTATTGTTCGATACGTCTTCAAAGTTCAACACCTCAATCAATCGAAGTGTAATTTTGTTCAGCGATCGGTTATATCCCGGAGACGGACACATTTTTTTTTTAGTTCTGGTGGGGTTACGCGAAAACGAAAATGTTGGGCTAAAGCGCGGATGCACTTGCACACGCAGCAACAAAAAGCCCTGATATCTTACCGTACCTACCCACCTTGTTAATATGTCCGGGATTTAAAATGGCCGTTCATGCTTTTATTAGGTTCAATTTAAACTTGTAAGGTTAGTTTCGAGGGCCAAAGTTTGATCTTACCTCCTCATAAGGGGATCGAAGGTCGAAGATCAGGGCAACAAAACAAATAAGCAACAACAATTAAGCAACCAATTTTTTTATTAATGGTCGGTGGAGAAATTGCCAACCCCTCCGGTCTTCTGTCAACTGCTTGACTCTCAGGCATGACACGATCTTTACCTTGGCTTTTTTTTACTCAAAGTAATTTCTCCATAGTCTTCCCCTGCCTCTTTTTCTTACTAATTTCCTTCTATGATGTTTTTAAGGAGAAAGTCATGCCGTAACATCATATCACAATTCCTCGTTTTTTTTCTTTATTCTTTTATTCTACTCAACACTTGTTCATTCGATACCCTTTCCGTCCAACCTCCCACACCACATTTCAAAAGCCTTTAATCTCTCTATCTCTTTGTACCAGAGTCCACGTTTCACTAGTGCACAAGGTTATGCTCCAGATGTACAATTTAATGAAATGCTTTTAAATGCCAGTTGAAACTTTTGATCCGAAAATGGGGTTTTTTATTGCAAATATCTTGTTTGGTTTTTGCAATTCTCGTGATGACATCCTGGCTACAGTCACATCTAAAGTCAAAGTTAATAATTTTTCCGAGATTTGTTTTTTTTTTAACTTAGTTTATAATTTCTTGGGTACTTTGATTTTGAAGTGGTTAAAATTTTATTTTTACTGGCATTGATTTTGATAAATATTTGATTGAATACTGAACTAAGAGTCTCGGTTATAGGTTAGTTATAAATTTAAATATTCTTTCTCACTGTGGCCTCTAAATACAATCTGTATCTAGTATATATATCTACTGTTCTACAGTTGTATTTCCCCGGCTGGGCTGGATCAATTTCACAGGTGCAACCAACCGTTTTATCTCATTCACCTCGCTTGAGACTGAGGTCTCTAGTTCCAGTGCAATCATGTGGAGCGGAGAGACGCGCGTTGGGGGGAGTTGTCATCTATAAACGCATCTTGCGGTTTTGTTTAGGTTATGGAGATGTATTATGTTATTATGTTATGTATGTAAAATGTTAGAACACTAAAGCGATAAAAGGGGTTTGGAATGAATATAGGTATTGCACCGGGAGGACATTGGAAACTTTGTATCCCGAAGAAAATTACTGTTTTCGAGGGAATAACGATAAACATCTTCTACGCAGATGGAGTCGCTGGCAACAGCTAGCAACGAAATAAATAAATAAGTGCTCGATGAGCTCTTTGTAAAGCTGATAAGCAGCTAAACCGATGCTCAGGGTAGTGATTCTGTAAACAACGCCGGTCGTGCGGACTGTCGAGTGATATCCAAGCGGCGAGATTAAGTAGTTCCCGCCAGTGCGAACAAAACACATTGTAGCGCGTACATTTTCAATTTAGCAGCACGATGGGTCGAACGTATAAGGCTGCTTAATTGAAAATGCACGCGCTACAATGTGTTTTGTTCGCACTGACGGGAACTACTTAATCTCGCCGCTTGGATATCACTCGACAGTCCGCACGACCGGCATTGTTTACAGAATCACTACCCAGGAAACTCAACTGAGTACTAACCCGGAATCCAAACTCTTGTAAGCCTTAGGAAATACTAATTGGATCGGATAAATTTCAACACCAGAAATGAACGGACGAGTAGTACTGACAAAACATATCTGTTTGTTAAATTCAACAAAAAATAATTACCAGAAATTATTAATTAAAGTATAGTGAAAAATAATACAAGTATTTTGATTTTAATCCACAAAAACTCGCCTCTCAAGTAAAAGTTTTTTTTTTGTTTGACTTAGTTTATTGTTAAACAATGTTGAGGGACGTTTTTTTGTGCTGCTATGCCGCGTCGCCATCGTAATGATAATTGATTAATTATAATGGTGAAATGATGTAAGTTTAACGTACATGTCTAATTAACGTACGCTGTTTTTGGCTGTACCTGTACTAGAGAACGAACTAATAGGCATTAACTGTGGCTCCGCTTGGGAGCATAGTCTACGTGGCTGCGACGTAGAACTCAAAGGTAGAAATATCTAATGTAAGATAGTTTTTACTATGGAAATGAATGTACTAGTGTTGTTTATTGTGTGCTGAAAATAAATATAGTACCAGAACGAATGCCAATACAAATATTATTGAAAATCGAGCGGGGCGCGGGAGCTCGCGAGAAGGATTTAATTACCTCCCTCTCGCACTTTAGGTAGAACGCAAAATTAATTGAAATAAATTAAACCACTTCCCTAATTATTATTATTTTTGTTATTATCAAAGTAATCATCATCCGTACATCAATTTCTATCAGGAAACAATTGCTAATATTGTATCTAGGTACTTACTAGTTCTAAGTGGCTCCGCTTCAGAGTAGGCTCCCCAGCGGAGCCACAGTCAGTGCCTATTTTTCGTTCTTTAGTACAGGTACAGCCATAAATAGCATGCGTACACTTATGTTCGTTCAACGCATGTACATTATTTTACGATACAAATAATTTATTTTCATTATGTTGTTTTTTTGTAGGTTACTTTTTTAGGTATTATTAATTCTGTAGGAAATAACTGACCGCTACACCCATAATTCAACTTACATAATATCGCATCTTTAGAATTATAGTGACTCAATTAGCAAATTTTGGATTTCGAGTTAGGTCTCTACAGAAATAAATTTATGACTCGAAGTCGAACGCTGAAAATTTTGAATTAGGTCACTATAATCCTAAAGGATATTATCAATTTTAAAATAACCATAGCAGCTACAGTTGCAGCTATAATCTTCTAATATTTTCTAGATTTAACAAGAACGTCTGTATCGAAACATAAATACACATCAATGACCTATATGTTAATTATAAGACCTTAACTCGAAGCCGGATCTTAACTTCTCCATGTCATCGAGTAATCCACACGAGGCACAGCATGGGCGGCATGTCAAAGCCAAAGTTGCTGAAACATCAAAATATATGCCGAAGTACTCGATAGTCGAATTACTGAATTGAGTTTCGGAATCGAATTCAACTATCAAAACAACTGTTACTGACGAAATAGTCGGTAACAGTTGTTTTGCCGTGTTTAACCTAACTGGATTATGTCACGTGTATGCCATAATTATAAAGGATTAATGTGTTTGGTAAATAAACAAACCAGGTTCTATTTGTACTGATTTCCAAGCGTTGACAAAAGATTGATTGTTAACTGTACTGGGGGGTTATTATGACATGGCTATGAAGTTCATTTTACGGCGAGCGTAAAGGACAGAGCTATGGCAGCTATATCGCTCTGTCCTTTTCTCTCAGCTTAAACTGAACTGCGTAGCTATGTCATAGTAGCCCCCTGACCATATGAAACGAATGCTTTGTACGTTATTTATGAAAATTAACTGGATTCAATAGGGCGGATCTATTTAATTTTGATCAATACTTTCTTGCTAAAGAAAACACTCCAAGATTTTTAAAGCTTGTTTTGTTTTCAAAAATGAAAGGAAACTATACTTATTATGAAAACTATACTTAGTACTTATGTTTAAACGTATAAAACAAGAGTTTGAAAGGTTTTGTAGATCACCAATCATTTTCAATTATACTCACTAAGAGGTTGTCATTTTGCACAGGCAGGGGAAAACAATATAAATCAGAACCAGCTTTACCGATGTTTATACTGATGATTTGTCTTTATAAAATAAAAAAAAACAGTACCTCAGTATACTTGAAAGCAAAATGATACATTAAAATAATTGCAATTGTTAGTTCCATTGCAATGGTTTCATGCCTGTATCAATAATTGTTAAATTTGCTACAGTAAATTGGCCCGAACTATCTCCATTATACAAAGCTTAACTATATTTGCTCATATTAAATGAAGTTGGTCAATACAATGGTTTTTAAAACATTTGGGACCAATCAACATTACGTGTCACTTTTCTTTTTTTTCAAAAACTAGTCATAGAATTTAGTTGCGTTCCAAGTATCTTGATGTATTTATCTAAAACACGTTACGTTTTTTTTAAATCAAAATTCCACCATGTTTTTTTCGCACTTTTTGTGCGGTGTTCTTTGATATATATCATTAAACCTCAAGTAAACTATAATTAAACCAGCACAAACAATAACAACGGCGCCATCACTTACCGACCCCCGCACACATAAAAATAAAACAAAATATAAAACACATAAACGTAATGCCCACATGACAGAGCCTTGCATTAACGGGGCTAAGAGAAAAAAAACTTTTTTGTAATATGACACAAACAACATCGTAATAATAAAACCAGGAGCTTCTGAAGCTTTCTGGCGCAGTCTGATTCGCGCTTCCTTTATTAGCCGACATCCGAGCTTTATGCTGACGACTTTTTTATTTCCGTTTATTCGCCGTGCGACCCGCTGGCGAGGTGTAGGTAGAGGTATGATGAACTACCTATTTTTATTGCTTATAAATTG
This sequence comes from Acleris laterana, assembly GCA_963966035.1. Taxonomy (NCBI): domain Eukaryota; kingdom Metazoa; phylum Arthropoda; class Insecta; order Lepidoptera; family Tortricidae; genus Acleris; species Acleris laterana. Next base: position 13,661,831 of record OZ014447.1, read on the forward strand.
TTAATGTTACGTTTTCATTCACAAAGGATTGTGATTGAAAATAAATAACAAGTTTTAAGAGTATGAAAACAAACATTCTGCGTGAAATTAGTACAGTCAGGGTACAAAACGTTTGTCACTTTTCGAATTTCAACGCCTTTAGGGTCCAAAAGTGACGAACCTTTTTTTACCCTGACTATAAATGTCTACATCCAAATCCATTAATAATAAGTCAACTTTTATCTTTAGCTGATCACTTATCACAGTCAATTATAATATTATGGTGTTTTTTTTGTTTTTTGTAAGACTTGATATTATACCATTTTTAAACGTTCATATTCCTTTCAGCCTGCTACCTGCCATCGTGTTTCTGTATTACGTCCTTTTTAAAGTACTCCTTTTCCGCTGTAAAATAATTTTCGTTGTAAACATTGTTGGGTTAATAAAGTGATCTTGCGGGGTTAATGCAATTAGTACCGGAGCTTTAATAAGCCGTTAACATTACAATGTGTTCCTGTAGCTAACAAGTACACGCCGGAAGTTTTGGGTTGAATTTTACTGCAGATAAGCGAGCATAATGATAATTATTCTGACGAAATATGTATTTATCTTCATACCCAATCAGAAACCAGACATTTCGCGAAATTTCAAGGAAATTTGCATGTACCTTGCAAATAGTCGAACAACTTGTTTGTGGTAGTAATAATTGTGTAACTTGATCAGTTAAACGAATTGCGGCTTCAGAATTAAACAGTCATGAATACATACGGTGGTACGTCATTTTGAATAATGGCCAGTGTCGCTATTGCCTAACGCACTCGCAATGGCAATCGGCTTCAAAGCGGAACAATTGTTTTCACTTTGTATGCAGACAAACCTTCGATTTTCAAAAAGAAATCGATTGCGATTGCCTGTGCGTTAGGCAATAGCCCCTCGGGTCAGGGGTTTTGGTGCCAATGACGTCAGTTTGCGTATACGATGATTAGAAATGAATAACTAGTAATAAAATATTGGGGTATCACGGAACCGGCTCTGCATAAACCCTTTATCATTCAGATATAGAGGCGATGGCAAAAATCATCAAGCCTTGAAATGGCTCATAGCTTTTAGATTTGGCAGTATTGAATTAACACAATACAATACAAAACACTTTATTGTACACCAAACAAAAACATTACAGAGAAACAGCACAAATTAAAAACAACACAGGTAAACAACCCAGGCGGTCTTATCGCTGATTAGCGATCTCTTCCAGACAAACTTACTAGGGATAAGGTGTCAAATGAAAATATTTTACGAGGTAGGTGGTACAGACTTCACGCGAGCAATTTAATTAAGTCCATGTTTAAATCAAATGCGGGCAAGCATACATACATACATACATACATACATTTAAAAATCACGCCTGTTTCCCAGAGGGGTAGGCAGAGGCCACTTCTTTCCCTTTGCTACGATGCCAAGCCTGACAAGCAAGTTATACAAATTTGATAAATTTCAAGCTGATAGATTTTATTTGCTGTGAAAAATTGCTGTGACAGATAGACAAAGAAGTCATACGGACGTCAACGCACACCTTAAGGGTTCATTTTTCACCAGTTTGGTAAAGAACCCTAAAAATAAGCTAAATACTTTATTTTTGCTTTAATATTTATAGCCTAAAAAACATAATATATAAATAAAACTCCCAAATAACATGCGGTTAGGCGTTTAATTCTACGCGAAACAAACAGGAACCCCCACGAACATAATAGCCAAAAAGGCTCCAAATAGTGTTCGACAAAATTTATGAGTGCGTTCTTACTTTGTCCGGCTTAATTAAACCTTTCCTAGTACATTAATATCAATTATGGTAATCCACAGAGAGTGGATTCAACTGCCGACCTTACTTGAGCGCGTGGCGCAGACCGTACTTAGGTCACTGTTCTTTGGGAAGCGATCCACGAAATTTCGAGATAGGAATATTATTCAAGGTACCACAGTTAAAATTCTAAACATTAATGATCAAATAAAAACATGAATGATCAAAAAAAATTAAATATAGGGTTTATATTGTTATCCGACTAAATAAAAGGAGCGTGACCTGACGTACGCAATTTTAATTTAATTAGCGATAGGAAATGCCCATCCCCAACAAACAAGTGACATTTTAGAAGCTAAATCAGGTTTAATATTTACTTTTCACATTTTTTATAACAAATTATTGGTGATAAAAAGTTTCAAGATACATAAGTATAATTAATTTTATATTATAAGACTCGTAAATTCATGCTTTTTTGAAAAAAAACGTTTAGAAGGTTTAACACATGCTATGTATAATTTGGTAATTTTGATTAATTACACTTTTATGAGACCTAATAATACATTGAATAATGTGCCTACTTGAACTTTTTGCATACAGTCAACTTATTTTATTCCTAGATGGACTATGTGACGTGAAGTTAATAAACCAAATTATAAGAAGACTAACGTTTCGGTTAACAACGTCACTTAAACATAGTCCATAGTTGCCTAGGAATAAAATTCACTGTCTGTAGCGGTTTAGGCAGGTAAATTAAAAAAAAATGTTAGGTAACATTACTATTCAAAGGTTTGGTGGGACACAAATAATAATGTTTTATGGTGCCCCACGTTGGGCGCCAATGTGGGAGGGCGGTTGTTTTAGACATAAGATGCACACGCAGCTTTGTATACCTTGCTGTTTATTGCATTTACAATAACAGTGGGTTGTGGATTACAGAATTTCTTATGCAGATCTTATGTGGAAACTTATAGGAAGCTTGTGCAACGTGACGCGTGGCGAGGAGAAAAGAGACAGGGCGATAGCACGCAGACGAGCGAGAGAGAATAAAACTTAGGATGCGTCCCGTTTTAATTATTTATGACGCGTTTACGTTACAATAATTAGTACTTTTTTGACGTTCATATTTTTGCCATATTTCTTTAAGTGTCCGAAAATCCTTGAAAAATATTCGAAAATACATCTTTTTTTTATTAAAATATACTCCGAACTCTTTTCTTGCACCAAACTCTTAGCTTTTAAACCTACATAAAGGTAAATCGTTTTGGAAATTTTACCCAAAGAAACTGTTCTTTAAGGCGCAGTCCGTTCTTTTATTAACCAATCAGGACCCGCGAACTTCGCCTTTGAATAGTCATTTACAATTACAAGGCATTAAGTCTGATTTGATTTGGTTTTATTGGAGTGAGAGGTTTAATACGCGTTATTATGACTTTGGTAGGTTATTGTTTAAAGTTTATAGACCCAGTACTGGTAAAATCGTAGTAAGGTGTAGCAAAAGCGGGCATAAGGAGTAAATAAAGGGTTAGTTTAAAGATTTAAAAAAGGAACTTATTCGTGTTTTTGTGACATTTTGTCATGGTATAAAAACAAATCACAAAAACAATTGAATATAAAAACGGAAACGAAACATAGAAATAATTTCACGGTGACAAATTCCGGTGCGATTGAGACTGCGGTCATGCTTCGGTAGTTTTTGCTCGGGCAGCACTCACTGTGCAGTACCGTGACATCTGTATCTAGGTTTGTGCCATGTGCATTTTTTTATGGGATAATAAGGAATGTTATCATGAATACCGTCGTTATAAATCTAAAATGGGACATACCTCGACCTTTCAAGCGTGTGGCAAAGGTCGTGGTTACGAGCAGACATTTCGTTATCATGAACTTAGTTACGGCGTAGAAAAATACACACACACACAGACGTACATACACACGCATGCAAAAATACTTAAAAAAAACCTTTTTCTAACACTTGTTATATTTATCAAAAATAAGTTTTTTCTATTGTGTACGGTATTTGTTGGTAACAGTCAACATTCTTGTCGACTTTAAATAGTTTAAAATTACAATTTGGCTACAAAATAATTGGTGATTGTTACATTTTGCACAACACCATTCAGTTGTAATAATATAATTGAAGGAATGTTACACGGGGGAGCTCAAACTGACGACACTCGAGCCGGTTTTTTATTGTACTCCACCGTGCTGTCTCTACTCTACTTAGAAGGGTACGTTTTATGTCTCTGGTTTGATTTAAATGCTGGGTTGTAAAGGTTTAGGTGTTTGATAGAATTGGTTATTTAAACACACCCTTGTGAACAATATTATGAGTTTTTAGCAGTGTTTGCAACTTTTAATATGCCGCTAAGCCGCAGTGTTAGTATTGTTGTGTGCTGGTGTAGGGGCAAAACAATGACTAGCATAGATGAATTCCATCGTAGTTCTCAGAATTTCCATGTGCTTATCGATTATTTACACTAAAATGACATAGTTACACAAATTACTTTGTTAAATTTAACTTCTGATTTTAAAAATAAAGTAAAAAATGAAGCAACTTTGCAAGTATCATTATTTAACACAAACAATTATTGTACCTACGTCTTTTAATTCACCTGCATCCATGCTTCAAACATTTTATACTATGTTACCATCGAGCTTTTACACGAGAGTATAAAAACGTTTTGCAGCTGAGTGCCTATAAAGATAATGCAAATATTCAAACAGATAAAATCCGAGTACGGAACTCGTATAAAGACAATGGTATAAAAATAAAACACCGTAAGTATGCATACGCTGTTCTGAACGTATTTTTTAGGTAGTTACGATGTTCTTCCCGGAACAACAGAAATGGCCCATAGTCAATTTGAAGTAAAACACTTTAAAGTTGTTTGTTATTTTAGTAATCTGCAAATATATAGCATTTACAACTGCAAATATATAGGTGTGCTATTACGAACAATTGACACCTTTAAGGCATGAAACATTAAAAAAAAACGTAAAGTATGAGATTCATAGCCATAGCCTAAAGTTATTTTATCTTGAAGCTATATGAATTGATGGCCTTTGTTACGGAATATTGCATTATATATATCCTGTTATATATGAAGGCCATGATGTAGTTTTAAATGTTAAAAAAGTATTTTATGACATTTCTGTTATCCTCCTTTAATAAACGAACGCAAGTACAGTAGATTCATTCAAGCGTTGAAGCTAAGTACACTCGGAATTCAGACGCAATACAACTTACCTAGAAGAGTGGGCACGAATTATAGAATTACCTGACTCGCCTTCAAGCCTGGCTTAAGTTACAAACTCGTAGCCTATGGAAATTTTTGGAAATGAGTTTTGCGTAGTGTTTTATATCGTGTTTTATTTTAGGACCGTAATCACACTGTGTGTTCGTCGTTTATATTACTTAAGTTAAATATTTTATTGAATAAATTAGTTTGTAGTTTATACAAGAAGATATCACCGCCATAGAGTTAGAGATGTAAGAGAAAATAGCAAGATTATCGTATATATCCTCGTGACGCCCACGTCAAATTTCGTTAGTTCAAAAAATAATCTTGTGTCAGTCAACTAAAGTCAAAAGTCACTTTGACAAATATGTCCTAAATTTAGGACGTGGTTAAATAAAGTCGGTTTATGAACGATAATTTTACGTGATAACGTCATTAGAAAATACCGAACACTTTTAGACGTCATTATCGTGCCTATCTATCGCTTTTTCCGCGCTCTCGCTTGCACACTCGGCTCAGGCGGAACGTGACAATGAGGCGAAACGTCACACTTTTTTGTGCGTGCGGCAAAATTTGCCCTTTATGTATGTCACATAGGCTGTTTCACATTTGTATGGAAAAAATAAAAATAAGTCTTTATAATGTAAAAAATTAAAATGTTTAGTTTCAAGGTAAAAGAACAACATTTATAGGTTGCACAAATTGACCATTTAAGCTAATAGCAGACTTTCTTTATTTTTATTTTTTTCCATAATCAAACAATAACTAACTTTTCAGTCAATTTATGTCACACAGTAATGATATCGACTATCATCTCCATTTTTTCTGGCTTCGGAGGATTACATAATCAAGAAAATTTATTCAAAAAGTGGTCAAAATGTGCAAGCCCTAAATACCAACTAATTTTGTTATAACTTTGATTACTGGTCTTATAAGTATGAGCAAGAACTCGAGCGAAGTCATTACAAATAGAAAAAAGTGGAAATTAAAACAGCCTAGTGTCAGAGTAGGCTCGCCGCTCGCTCCCGAGACTCCGGGTCGGGCGCCTCTCATCCCGCGGGTCGGCCGCAGCGATCGTGCGTAATTCAGTGCCTTGTCTACCTCTATCCCTCTCACAGAAACAGCCGCTTTTCAATTCGAAGCGGACCGTTTACCCCGCCTTCTTTGAAGCTTACTTTTATATTTCCTTTAAATGTTAAGTGTTTTGGATGTAGGTGTTTTATTTATTCATATAATAACGTTGACCGGTTTCAAATTCACTTAACTTTGAACATGGTTAATGTTTGCCAGTTTTCATAATAATAATGTGTATGCCAGGTAAATACTTCGATCTAGTTTCTATGAATTTTCTGTAACACCCGTAAGTATGTGAACCTGAATTTATTATACCTACATAAAAACCATGCGTGCTTTTTTTTCTAATTGATGGCGAGACCGCATGAAAATGCGTTCAGTAGTTTTTGACATTACCGCAAACATACGGATAGATAGACGTGGCGGTCTTTATTTTAAAAAAGGAGTGTTAATATAACTCCAAAAAGTCTCCTCTCCCTATAATAACGGTTGCTGCATTTATACCTCAAAATTCTCTTGAATAACGATGTTTGAATACGTGGAGTATTCTAACCTATTTAGAGAAGCTTTGATCCTTTGACATCAGCTCGAGTTTAGTGGTCATGAAAGTTTTAATTAATCTACTATTTGCTGCCACCGTAGACCCTCTACGAGCGTAGCACTAGCTTCTACAATTTTCCATGTGTCGTTTGATACTTCAAAATGCATACGATATAATCCGAGGAGGAAGTTGATTCTCGTTTCTTTGATAGCGGCAGGAAATCGAAGTTGCGATTTAGAAGAGAAATAAGAATGGCTCACGTCGCGGACGGATTGGGAATGGCTTTTGATTTGCAGATGAGTTTGTGGATCTGACGTCAAAGACTTTTAGATAGGATTTACTTCTGTTAGTGGAAAATGTTTGGTACGACAAGTAATACTTAACTTGAGTTAATAGCTTCAAATGTTTTTTGAGATTATTTTTTTACCTTTCTTTTAGTTACTTACCAAATATACTTACTAGTATTTGGTAGGTAAGTAACAGATGCGTCATCGTTAGGTTTTTTGCGTACTAATTCGTCTTCGTCGTTTGTCGTCGTCGAAAATCATTATTCCACAAGCATGCCTCTTCAGTATGATGTCTGGGCATTAGATCGTCTGGTATTTGACACAAAACTATTGCTTGCAAATGTGTTCAGGTTCCTTTGCAATGTTTATACAAAAATCACTTTATAAATGATTAGCGACTCGTCCTCGCTTCGCTTCGGTTTATTTATTTATTTATTTATTTATTTATATAAGGAAAACCAACAGCTTAAATAAATACACTAGAAATATACATAAAGTCAGAAAGCCAATTACAGGTTCTCGCCGATAGAGATACAATATCAACAATAATTTAAGCAGATACTAGTGCATCGACTTAGGATTATCAATATTAACCAGATACATACAATTACTTAGCCTAGATAATACCTAGATAATATCTACTACGCAGGAAGGGTAATAAGGGGTGGGGAGGGTAGGAAATAATAACTGAAAAAACTGAGAGAGGGTAAGTGAAGGGACAAGCTCACTCGAGGTAATTGTTTATCAAAGCACGTCTTAGAGTCTGGGTATTAATGTTGAAAACATCAATGTCGAACTTTTTTGACAATTTGTTTATATTCTTACTCGCGCGAACAAGAAAACTGTTCTGCCTGTAGTTAGAGGATGCAAGGGGAACAGAAATGGGAGGGAAATATCTTTTTTGCCTATTAGGAGTGATGAATGAGAGACTACTGAGCAACTCCGGACAATCGATACTGCCGTTACAAATTTTTAACAAAAATATAGTGTCTGCGATTTCACGACGCTCAATTAATGGCACTAAATGGTGCTTTTTGCAAATTTTTACATAGTTGGAAGAGATGTAAGGGTTGTTTAATTTAAAGGAAAGAAATTTTATGAACCGTTTTTGAATACGTTCGATTCTATCAACATAGGTACTATAACAGGGGTTCCAAATTTGAGAAGCATATTCCAGTTTACTTCTTACATAGGCACAATAGAGAATCTTAAGTGTTTTGGCCTGTGTAAAGTTGGCGGAATTGCGCATTATGAAACCAAGAGACTTATTGGCACTTTTAACAATACTGTCAATATGGACATCGAAAAGTAATTTAGAATCATGAGTGACACCTAGGTCTCTTATATAGGGTGCCCTGCACAGAAGTTGGTCCTTAAGTTTGTAGGTAGCATTGATCGGCGAACGCTTCCGTGAGAAGGTAACGACAAAACATTTGGATGGATTCAGATCTAACTTATTGGATTGACAGTATGAGTCAAGACGCCCGAGATCAGCCTGTATAAGAGCAGAGTCCTGTACAGACCTAATCCGAGCGAATATCTTCATATCATCAGCGAAGCAAAGCAGTCTTGAGAAAGTGAAACATGTGCTGATGTCATCAACAAATATATTAAAAAGGAGGGGACCAAGCAAAGACCCTTGTGGGACGCCACTTGGAACGGTAACCCATCCAGAAACATAATTGCTCATGACAACAGCCTGCGACCTGTTTTCAATGTATGACGAGAACCATCTTAGCAGATCACCGCTAATTCCCTTGCGTTGGAGTTTAATGATAAGCAATTTGTGATCAATACGGTCAAATGCCTTACTGTAGTCCGTATATATAACATCTACCTGACCGCCACTGTCCATAGCCTTAGTAACGTAATCGTTTAATAGCACGAGATTGGATACCGTAGATTTGCGTTGCATAAATCCATGTTGACTGAGACTAAAAGAATTTTTGAGGGCGTCATAAACTTGCATATACACTAACTTTTCGAGAACTTTGGATATAATGCACAATTTGGAGATAGGCCTATAATTAAGCAAATCCGTTTTGGACCCCTTTTTGTAGACGGGTGTAATAAAAGCAGCCTTCCATATAGACGGTACCATGCATTCAGCGAACGACCGCTTAAACAGGAGTTCAATCGGTCTTACAAGACCTCTAGAACAATTAATCAAAAACTGAGCTGGAAGATCATCCGGACCCGCTGATTTAGCAGGATCGAGATTGATAAGCAGTTTAGAGAGTAACTCAGGATTAACCTCGATACTTGATATTTGAGTTGATGAGTTATCGGTAATAAGGGATAGACTATCTGTATAACTGCTTGGTGTCGAAAAGGAGGTGCGGAAGTAATCAGAAAAGGCGTTACAAATATCAACACCATTATTCACCAGTCTATCTCCGTACTTAAGGCTACTAGGTATGCCGTGAGAGCTAGAGCGTGATTTGATATAAGTCCAAAACTGCTTAGGGTCGCGGGCAATGTTGTTTTCAATGCGGTTGATATACGCAGCATAACAATCGTGTTCCAGTTTTTTTACTCTGTCCCTCTGTACACAATAAGAAATAAAATCGGATTTGTTATGATAAATTTTGAATTTTCTCAGATACTTAGATTTTTCTTTAAAAGCTTTTTTTATACTAGGCGAAAACCATTTAGGAAATGTATCATTGTTGACAACTCTACATGGAACAAACTTATTCCTTAGGTTTTTAAATGTACTATAAAAAAAAACAAGACATTGATCTAAAGATAGCTTCGAAAATTCCATATCCCATTTAATTGACGTTAGTTCATTGTTAATAGAAGCATAATTACCTTTATTATAAAAATATTTGGTGCGGGAAGCAGGTTTTATGCATTTCAAGTTGGCATATTGTAAAGATATAATCAAGGCTTCGTGGTAAGGATCGATTGGAACTAGGGGGTCGCAACACTTATTAACGCATACAACGTCGTTAGACAGAACAAGATCCACTGTTTTACCATAGCGATTGGGGATACCATTGAATTGACAAAGATTAAGTATATTTAAATCATCGGTGAAGCCACGCTCGTCACTGTTTGTGCAATTAATGGGAATAAAAAAAAATGATTCACGAGAGATCCATTCTATGTTACTCATATTAAAGTCACCACATAGCAAAAACTTGTCATCGGGATATTTCAGTACGAAGCTTTCAAGTTTATCAGAGAAATTGGACAATTGTTGTGAAAAAGTATAGCCCATATTTTGCTTACACAAATATAAAACGCAAAGGTGTACTTTAATTGGCATGTTAGAACTATCGTTCAGGGACAATGTGACCCATAAATCCTCAGCCGAAGAATGGTACTCGGTCCGTGGCGCGACTGCCAGGTCTCTGCGAGTGGCAATGAGGACGCCGCCACCGCGGCTCTGGCCAGTCAGGGCCAGGTCCCGGTCGCGCCTCCAAACCACGTACCGATCGTCGAATAGCTCAGTGTCCAACACTCCATCCAATAGCCACGGTTCGGTTAGTATAATTATATCATAAGAGGCTAAATTTAAATTACGGAAAAATATTAACGTTTTGGACCGCAGCCCCCTTACATTCTGATAATAGATTGTAGGATAACTATATATTAGGTCGCTCATTTTATTAGTAGCCATTTAAAAAATATAGGTATAAATAAACCATAAAATCATAATATTCGTACAAGAAAGAAAGGCAAGCGACAGAATAATTAGAATATTCTTTAACAGACATAAACAGTTTCCCATAAGCGCGAGCGAGCGAGTCATTAAGAAGTACAACAATTGAGTGCAATAGACAGAGATAGATATCTTTTAGCGAGTAAGCCCGTTTTAAAACTAATACAAAGAAAGGAATGCGATTAGCGATAAGCCACCGGTTTTGACCATAACAACTCGGCGCGGGTAAGGCAGAGTTTCCCAAAGTTTCGCCACTAAATTTAAGTATTAGCGTGAAAAATACCAATAACGTTACTAAAAATAACAATAACTCCAATAGTAAAGACATTAAAATGTATAGGACACTGATTAAAGTAATTTGTTTAAATCGTTTTCGCTATTAATAATAAAAACCCTGGAGTTATCATCCCTCCGTACATGAATTTTAGCATATTTGACCCATATATAAGCGTAGCCTTTCAGTTTCAGAGAGGTTTTCGTTTTTGTCAACAGCTGCTTATATATAGGAGTCAGGTGATCATTGGTGAAAATCCTCTGCTGGCTACCCTGGAATCCAATGTCATCAGCCGCAATCGTCTTCCTTAGTCGCGCGGAGGCTATGAAGTCCTCCTTAATATATCTATTATTAAAGCTGACAATAATAGATTTGTCATTGGAATTCTGGGTTGGGACCCTGGATATGTAATTAATGTTGTTCCTATCCACTGTGTACCCCACAACACCACAATTTTTTTCCAAAATTGAAAATAGATTTTCATTTTTCTTCATTGGCACTCCCTTTATTTCCACATTGTTGAGGCGTTGCCACTGATCCTTGCTAGCGAGCTCATTTTTTAGATTAGCTATTTCGTGGCTTAAGGATTCTACTTTGCTCTGCAGGACTTCAAACTCCGCGACTTTGCGATCAACTTCGTTTAATCGTGAGGTACACTCATCCAATTTCCCACTAGTGAAATCACACGCTCCTTTTACTTCCGAAAGTTCGGTCTTGATCGTATTGACATCTTGTAAAAGAGTGGGAAGGCACATGAGGTGCTTTTTCATTTCGCGTAACTCACTCATTATTGTTTCCAAATCAGTTTGTTTCGGAATAATTGACTTAGGAGTCAGTTCGTCAGTTAGCTTAGTACCCGAGGGAGCTGGTGAGGTATCCTTCCTGCATCCCAAGCATCTCCAGGCAGCTCTTCTATCAGGACCCAATTTCCTGTAACCCTGCTCCGTAATATTGGCACAGCAATAGCCAATGTGTTTTTTACATGCACCGCACTGAGGGGCATCGCTCACGCCAGCATTACAGACACTGCACCGCATATCTGAACTATTAATAAAAAAATAAAAGTTTGAGAACCACTGCACTGGTCAATACAAATAAATCCGTGCACTTGCAACGTGCGACTCTGACGAGTGTTAGCGATGGACTGCGAGTATAATATTATAACCTATAGCCTTCCTCGAGAAACGGGCTATCTAACACTGAAATCGGACCAGTAGTTCCTGAGATTAGCGCGTTCAAGCAAACAAACAAACAAACTTTGAAGCTTTATAATATTAGTTTAGATGATTTTGTTCAAACGGGTTGGATTTCATCGTGCTGTTGTCTATATAGATGGTGCGATGCATTAAAAGCGTTCATAAATCACTCTAAAGCTTTTATAGATTTTAGTCATCGTTGAGTTTTTGTGGGTCACATCTTTTTGTGTACAGTCAGCCAAAAAGGTGGGCTACCATCCTACGGTTGAAGTTCATTTGCACTTCATGAATGTCATGATACAACATGTACGATTTTCCCTTGCGATTGTGACAGTGACAAGTTTTGACAAAATTGGTAGACCACTTTCTTGACCGATTGTACATAATTATTTTAATATTATTACTTAGCAATTTGCACATAACTTTTTCAAGAACTATGGGGACTCAATCCCTAAGAACTTATAAGGCATGCTGGCACGTAAATTTTACTCTAGGTGAATCCCAGATTAACCGGTTAATTTGTTAAAATTGATGGTACATTTATGAAACTGACATTCTTGAATAATTTAATCTGGAGTTAACCTAGGGTTCAATTAACGTACAAGCGGGCCTTGCGGAGAACAAATTTACTTAATGAGTAATGACGTCCCTACCGCCTTTAACTCACACGTGTATTATTTTCCACAAAAACCTTGTTGAAAATTGTTTTCTCGTGCACAGATCAGTTTTATAAAAGTGGAGTGGCGAGGCATGCGTCCCTCAGGAGCGGTTAGGGCGAGGTTAATGCATAAGTAATGGGAGTCGGTCCTCGTGGACAACCTTTTAAGAAAATTCACCTTCAGTTGGCCAAGAAAGCGAAGGTGCGTGTGTTTGATGGGTAGGTAAACTTAGAAATCTCTAGGCTTTTATAAGTTATATATGTCAAACAAAATTTTGATGTTTATATTGGGTGGAGACTGCTTCAAATTTTTAAATTTTTGGACATGCTTGAATATTGTTAAGGGAATAATATTTACTCGTGTCGTCTCGTTATTGTGTTTTAAATGAGTATTTTTTGCCACCTTTATAAACGTGAATAAACATGAAACCTGCCTTTACTTATATTTTTGTTCAGAGCACTTAAGATTTTGACACGGATTTGAATGATTTTGTGCGAATGAATATATCTTTAATTTCATTGTAATACCACTCTTTATTGCCGACTGTACTTCCAACACTGATAGTAAACTTACTATCCAAAGATGAGTCAAATGAGTACACACTCGACTTCCGTTTCCATCATCAATTCCTGCATGATAGTACCATAGTATGCCAAAAAACTCAATCCGACAATTAGAAGTAAGATAAAATTGGCTCCCAAGATTTGATTACCATTGTTTTGTTAGTTCGTGTGATTGATTGTTAGACAAAAAGGGGGGGGGGGGGGGGTAAGGTTTGTAATTTAATATTAACAACATTATCAACTACTTCATTAAAGAAGTTATCACCACCTTCATGTAACTCAAAATACATCCACTTCTGGACATAGGACGGAACCGTTTACTCCCAGAGAACGTCGAAAAATTAATGACAATCTACTCTTATCACTATCAGAAACCAAATAAAATGGCATGTACTGCTGTGTCTACTGATGTGGATTTTGATAAAGAAATTAAATCTGTTTCGATATAACTTTACACAAACCTAATGTATTTTATAATATATTTATATTTATTTGGTGGACCATTATTTATTTTACTATCGATATCGATGAAAATTTATTTCTTACCCTAGTAAATTTGCGACAGTCTTTTGTTTTGCCGTGAAAATTCCGAACACTGATTATTATGTTTTAATTTATCTGTTATTAGCTAACTCAAATTAAAGATGGCGCAGTCATCCATATAAAAGTATTAACAAGGAACGAATTATTGACATCTCGATTTAATACTCGTTCACTAGGAAATTAATTTTATCACTCGACTAATGAAAAAACGTCCGTCGTCCGTATTGCTATTGCATTACCTTGGGCCGAGGAGGCTGAGGAGGCATTACCGGAAAAAACGACGGCCATCTAAGCACTAACGCAATTAAGTGCCCGGCCTTTTATTTGGTTTTGATTCAATAATGAAGATTGACGGTAGATGGCGCTAGTTTTATGTCGAAGTTACGATCGTTGGCTTCATTTAGCGTACAACACACGGTTCTAGAAGACGAAGCAATATGAAAAAGAGAGTAATATGTTTGTATTATTTTACTTTGAGTTTAGTGAATGTATGTCAGTAGAGGACGCTCTAGAAATTTACGATATATTGAACAAAATCGACAAACAGCAAGAGAAACTGAAAGAAGTACCTTTTTATGTCTTTTTCACATTGGGATATGAGTGAAAAAGGTACGTCTCTCAGTTTCCCTTACTGTACGTACATGAAGAAGTTAACGAATGTAGAAGAAGTAAAAGTTGAATGGTTGAAGGCGTTCCATAGTATCTGCCTACCTGATTGGAGGTACGTATATATGTATTTTACTTTCCTCGGCCAGAACAACTTACAGTGGACCCATTTTGTTAATAGCGATCGGCAATCATCGTTTTTCTATGACACACGAGTGACAAATATACTGCCAGTGGCGAGTGCAAGCGAGATAGCGATGGCCAGCCGAACGGTATTAGGAAGCTGGGAATACTGTACGAGTATTACTAACCGAGAAGTGAAAAAAAAAATGTTATTATAATATCAATTAATGATTTTACACGATTATCATTGTCAGATCTCACTCTGTTATAAAATATTAACGGTATCAAGTAGCTGATCTGTCTGCAAGTGCCACAGAACAGAATCATCATCGTATTTAACGTAAAACTAACTCATTCTCAATCGCATTTGACTTCAAAGCGGAACAATTGGGATTGTTCATATTTTTACAATTACTCCAATTTGAAAACCATTTCGAGGAATAGGGTTTTAAAGCCGTTCTGCATTATTAAGTTTTTGAAATATTTATCTATTTGGATATTTCGACAAAAGTATTATTTTAACCTTTGTTTGACTTTCGTTTTCGGTTTGAAGCCCTCCTAGGTGTATCTTACGGGTTAGGCGAAAACAACTTGAAATAGTATGTCTTAATACACTACACTATTATTGTAATTAAACTCAATTAACTTTTTTTCATTGGATATCATTTAATTGTTGTAATTTATTAGAAAACGCTATCCCAAATTTAAAATAATCATGTCATCCATAAAATGTCCGCTAAATAAATAAAGATATCAAAAGAAAACTATTGGGTCAAATACAAAATTAATGAAATTGGTGTCTTAAAATTTCCTATTCTTTCAAATGAGAATGTAAAAACCTTGAGTTATTTTTTTTGGTCAATCCCAATTGTTTGCATTTTGTATGCAGACCAGGCATTCGATTTTCAAAATGAAAATGATTGCGATCGCGAGTGCATTAGCCAATAGGCCCTCATAGCAACTTATTACGTTTTTAAATAAAACTTAATTCCGTTCTACGTTATAACATTTTGAATATGTCAGCTGTCAAATTTTAACAGTCCCTATAACTACTGCGGGTCTATTCGGCTCACGCCCGCGTTGAGACTTCATTTCCGCCGACTGATGGATGGACCGTCTTCAATTGTGTTCGGCGACGTGTGGACGATCGATGCGTTGTTTTACATTGTGAATCAGTAATTCCGAATGATCCAGAACTTTAAATTTTACTTTACTTTTCTTTAGGTTTTATGCAACAACAAATCACAATAGTATAAAAAAAGTCGCTTCCCGCTGTCTGTCTGTCCCTATGTAAGCTTAGATCTTCAAAAATACGCAACGGATTTGGATGCGGTTTTTTTAAAGATAGTTTGATTCGAGAAGAAGGTTTTTATGTATAATAAATTCTGTTGTATGAACGGATTTTATGGAAAACTCACATAACCCGAAGCGAAGCGAGGGCGGGTAGCTAGTTATTAAATAAAAAGCAACGATATATATTAAAAGCATTAAATACAAAAGTTCGCTGAAATAAATATACAAGTTTATTTTTAAATTACATTTTTTTAAAAGAAATACCTAATAGTGATACTTTTACTTTTAGTGATGAATAGATATATCAACAACAACAAGTTTTTAGAGTTGTTGGAAATTCTGTAGCTCTGCCTACCCCACCCTGGGAATAAAGGCGTGAGTTTATGTATGTATGTATGTATGTATGTAAAAAAATGAAACATCAACCTTTATTTATTTACATAAAAAGTTGCGGAAGAGAAGAACAAGGAGATGGTAGACGAAATTTAACTAATGGTAGGCCTACACTGGATAATTCCCCAATTTATCCCTATTAAGCTCGAACTTTTGTAAAATTCTTGAGCATTTCTAAATACGTCACTACAGGAGCACACATGTACGATTTGACTAGTTGACAGTTAAAAACAAAACGCTTCAGGCACCTTTTTTTAAAGTAACAGTTAGCTGATTAGAAAAGAGCGGTCATGAAGAGTTTATGGTTAAAGAAACTGTATTCTCATTCGAATTACAATTCTTACATGAGAACATTAAAAAAACTAAGTTAGTATGTAAGGTTAAACGACTTTTATAAAATAACATGCTTTATTAACACACAACTTATGATAGTGAGCCTTATAGCAAACACCCTGTAACATGAGCCTTTACAGTCATCAAAATAGTTCCAATATTTCGTATAAAACCGCTTGTATCGTACACCTTTGAATAAATGCAGTCCGGATGGTTTCGAACACATCACGAACAGCATCAATCACACGAAATAGACTCTGACACCCGGTACACCAACCAAAATGAGTTGATCCCTCCGCTCCATAAATCACATGAATAGAGTAAATGTGACATAAGTGCCTAGTTATAGTGGCTAAATGCGGATGACGATATGTGGTAGGTACTATTTAGTGACAACCACGTCGGAGTGTTTGTAGGTAAACGGACCGTGATTTCTAGATTATTTGTTTTGTTTCATTTATGTAGTTAGCGTGTAGGTACAGTCGTGTTCATAAATATGTATACACTTTAGTACCATGCTTATGCAGTTAGTAATATCATGCTTAAACTCCCATACATGAATTGTCACAACGATTAAAGTGACAGTGATTAAGGGGTATACATAATTATGAACTCGACTGTACCTACGTAAAGTTAATGAGTGAAATAAAGGTGTGACCCCACCGCTGCGTATAATACGGTGTCGTTGCGCAAACAAAAGACGGGGTCATAGTAACAACATAGCGCCGTTTTTGACGCACCGTAATATACGCACCGTTAAGCAGCGGTGCCGTCGCAACTTTAATTGGTAAACATTTGAAGGCGGTACTTATTATTTGTATATTTAATTTTAATGATCTGTTAATTTTTATTTATTTAGGCAGCTGTTGCATTTCGTAAAGTAAAAAAAAATATATACAAACAAACATACTTAAAGTATCGAATTTTAAAAAATCTTCAAAGCCGTTTTAATAAAGATGGCAGAATGATTACGAATGATTGGTTGAATAAGTATTAAGGTCCTCAGGTACTAAGGGCCCCAGCACGGCGTAACGGGAATCCACCTTTATGCGTGACCGCTGTCTAAGAAAGTATTATAAGGAAGTGACCACCTGGCTGATTGAGCATTATAAACAACCGCTGGCTTTTGTACACAAAATACCCTTAATTTGGCGATGTCCGTCAAAGCGAACATACTATAGCCATTTTTGATATATAAAATGTTATAAAATTACTATTATTACATTAAATTACTTCGCAAATTTGCCACTTTGAATAACTGTTTTATTTTTGATTCATTACATTAAATGCTTTCGCAAATGTATTAAAAACGTTTTTTGACACACGTGCGGAACTGTCATTTTCATTCGTCCCAATTGTTGTACCTTGGTGCACTCACATCAAAATGTACTATTATTTTATTAGGCGTATTTAAGGTATCAACAGCTGCGCAGTATGAAATTTATTTTAGATAAAAATAGAATTGGATACAATAATAGTTAGTTAATAACACAAATGTTAACATAACCTAATTGAGCGACTAAAGTAATTCAACGTTAGATTAGAACTGTATTTTCATAACTCGCTTATTTTATTTTAATAACTAACTATCAAAACTCTGTTTATATGAAATCTTAAATTAATGAAGGAGCAAGATAAGAATTTAATAAGCTAGGAACTGCACGTGAAGTGCATCTTGCAAGATAATACGTGTAACAAGAAACTGAGGAAATTTAATATTCATCTCGTCTGAGAATTTTGCACGGGAATTCTTAATCAATATGTTACACAATACTAAAAATTTGTTTGTTTAAAACTAATAGTTAACCAAGTTCTTAAACTAATATTAAAACAGCTTTTTAAAGTAATACTTAAATGCGTACGTTTTTTAAACACTCGGGACCAGATTTTTGTTTTATTAACTTTGTTTCTCCTAATATTATAAAATTGGTGTTTTTACTTCTGCTGCCTCTCAGACCATCATATATTTTATACTTAAAAAGAAGAAGCCAACTACTGTTATAACTATGTACTTATGCAAACTAAATAAATAATTTGGAAAAAAAATGGAGCCGTACCGTAAAGTCAGTATACTTTATTTAAGCAGACAATTAACAAGAAAAATAAACGCTGTCCAAAATCTTACTACAACCTAGGTATATAATAAATAATACTAGCTGCCAAATATAACTCATCGCTAAAAATAACCTTTATGTTCCTACAACCCGCCCCCACATCATATTAATAATGTCCATCCATTGTTTTGTCGCCGCTTTTTACCGGTTTCTTCAGGAGTAATTCGAAACATTAATTTTCCTAATGGACTAAAGCTTCCTAGAACGGGACGGTGGAATACTTCGCACGCAGGCAAGAAACAGTAGGAATACATACCTAAATAGTTGGCAATAGGTTTTTTGTTTAATGGCAGCTTAGGCGGGAATTTTGTTTTGTTAATATGTAAAGGTAAATAATTGTCGAATATTAATAATGTAGGTACGTTACCATCGATTTTACCAAACTGGAATAAGACTTACTCCGAGATTGGTATATACAAATTCGCCGTTTTTAATCTAGGTACGTCTTGTCTATTCTCGTTTGGCAATACGTTACGGAATCCAATTAAAATCGAATAACCAACGAAGACAGTGAATTTTCCCCATTATCACCGATTGACTGTAAATCAGCGCACTGTGGAACGTTAGCCTGGAACTAACGCGAAGTGTCTGCTCCGTAAGTAAATATGACTGTTGCGCTTCTCAGCAATAGGTTGGGGCTAATTTAGAGCGAGTGGTGATTCTTTTGATGTAATATTTTCTTTCTTTATTTGAAATCTCTCGTATTTCGCCGCAGGTATCTGAAGGTAATAATGCTTTACGTTTTTTTACAAGTTATAGGGCATCTGTTTAAATAGTATAAAATTACGAAATGTAGCCAGAAATATCTAAACTCACTTAACACCATTTGAATACGTTTGTAGTTTTTTTTTCTTAACATAATTATCTCATGAAACGAAGATATTTTTTTTAATAAGAAATATTTCTAGAAAACTTCTATCATCATACTTACTTGTATTAGATATAAATATAATATCAGTTTATACATTTTTGTAAACATTGCTTGATACCACAGTGTTCATTATTTTTTCCTGTCCTTTAGTACATACTGTAACTCCCTTATTCATAAACGCACTGTAAACCTATTTTAATAAAGTATTCCTTGTGTTTTTAAATGATAGGGTGCCTAGAGTTTAAATAAAAATGTGACAGCAAAATGCAAGTTCCTTACCATCTCGCTTCCCGCTGTATTTTAAGCCACCTCCTAACCACCTTCCAGTCGCCCCTCTAATGAATTAAAATGCAAACCACCTACAATAGTGAGTTTAGCGCGGCTCTTACCGTCTTCGCTTAGTCTACTTTGATTTATACTTAATTTTTATCGCAATTTAAACCTTGCGGGATTTCTTTAATCAACGAAGAGCCCTGAAAATAAATGAGAAATATTAAAGGTTATTTGTAAGGGTTTTCTTTTGTTTTACAAATAGTAAAGTTTGTTTTTGTTTGAAGCTGTAGAAATTACGTTGAATTTATTCACGGAACAAGTATTGATATATAATACTACGTACATTAATTGTTCTAAATTTTTTTTTCTAACATATTAACATTACATGAAGAAAAATAATTTTCTCAAAAATGTTAAGTATATTTGCCATAACGACTGTAATATGGAGCTAGTAGGTTGAAGTTCCTACGAACACAACTACGAAGTATCCAGTGAAGTCCAGTGATTTTGATTTTGGAATCAATAAGAATCCAGAAAGGTAGTATTGCACAATATTTTTACTCCATCAGGATCTTAGCAAAAACAAACGTTTAAAAAAATTGCTTTGTAATGAAAATACTCATATTTACGTAACATTTTAATTTACATAAAAAATATAACATTTAGTCCTACAAAGGCTGGCAGTTTGACACTACAACGCTGGTCTTTTTATTAAAAAATAAATTGTGAGGACAAGTTCAGTATTGCCAGAATGAATGCTGTAAAAAAATCCGGAAAAATATCTTATATTTTGTGGCTTATTTTTACGTTTTTGTACATTTATTAATTCAACTTTATATTAAGTAAGTACACTTTTCATACAATCAACTTATTTTATTTTTGAGAAAAGTATTGTGCATTCTTCAACCACTATGGGCCATCCTGGACTAGTATACATATATATATATATAAAAGCCTCGTTTTAACTCATACTCGTCCAGAAAGGCTCACTTAGTGGTCTTTGCAGTAATGTGCTATCACAAAGATCGTAAAAACACCTTCATTCAATTATCAAATGAAGAATAATTAGTAATTGACGAGGCTACTTTACCTGAAACTTATCGGGGCGTAGACAAATAGCAAGGGAGGCAGAGAAAGCTTGAAACTTAGGAAAAAAACATTAATTTTAATATGTAAATCTATATACATATACAAAAATGAATGTTTGTCAGTATGTTCTTTAAAGAATCGTAAACTATGCATTTGATCATATTGTGATGATCTTCAGCAAAGTGTTGTGCATGAGTCTAATAAGGTTTCTAAATTGGTACGACGTAGCAACGCGCGCAGGGTACAGCTAGTATAACATAAATAATAGAAATAATGTGATAACCATTGATTGCGATAGGTATAGATTAGATCCCTGTATCACAACCCGACGTCGTCGGTCAATTTTGTTTAATTAATGTACGTTTGCTTTTTTGTCTCAAAAATATGGGGCATGAAAATAAATATTATTTAAATATTATCCGTGGAGGAGCAAAACGCTATAAAAATTTATAACCAAATCATATAAATAAATAAAAAACATTAAAGTAAAATGTAAATATCATATCCGTTTCATGCAGTGCCTTAAAAGTAATAGTTTCACAAAGAAGCGAGCACAGGTTACAGCACCGTCCCCCAAACGCTCTCAAATCAGAGCATAAGGGCCCCAGCATTTGCATTAGAGTTGCGCAGTCTGGGAGAGCCGCCTTTCGCACAACCTCACCTTTTGCACAAATTGTATCCTGGAGTCGCGGCGTTTGTCAATAGAATGAGTCTTTCTACCTCCGTTTTAGTAAAAATATCTGGAATAGCCCTTTGAAATATTTTAGTCTTTTTATAGTTGTTAATAAGTCTAATTGTAAACTTGTAGAAATGTCAAGACTAGTATTTTGTTGATGGAAAAGTTTATTGAAGTCTTGTGACGTTAACAATGATTCTATTGTTGTGTTATCTGTTGTTATTTGATCACCTTCTTGGCGTGTTTTTTTTACTTTCACGAAGTTTACCAAATTGAATTAAATACATGGTTTACTTTTAAAGGCCACATCTAGTTGCACTAAGACTGCATTCTTTGTGCAATGCCACTCCGGAAAGCGACGTACTAAAAGACAGACTACCCGAAACCGATGCTCCATACAAATTAAGTAAACGATTAATATGTTTATAGTTTTTTTTAAAGTTCACGTATCAAATTAATTTATCTTTGCTTCGAGTTTTATAAATTAAACATCGGATATCTGCTCAATGTCTCGTTAAAAGTTTGTCTAGAATGTCAAAATATTTATTAAGGCAACAAAAACAGCATCTTCTCTCATCCAATTAAGAGCCAATGGAGATTACTTTCATTGATTGAAATAATTTAATGGCGCCTTTATTCTAAGCGATGGAATTTAAATCGTATTTGACCCGAGGGCTTGTTGCCGAACGCACTCGCAATCGCAGTCGGCTTCAAAGTGAAACAATTGTTTTCATTTTGTATGCAGACAAGCTTTCGATTTTCAAAATGAAAACGATTGGTATTGCAAGTGCGTTAGGCAATAGCCCCCCTGTTATGGTTATGTATTTAACTTGGCCGCCATTACTGTCAAGTAAATAAGAGCCATCAAAACGTTGACAATACGGTAACAGGTCAAAAACGATATTGTTTTGGCCCTGATTTAATAATTACAATGAAATTCTTGACCAAGTTGTATGTCAGTCGGTGTCCGCAAACCACTCGAGCGCAGCCTACGCCGTAATAAGAAAAGGAAACAGCGCGACAGCCCGAGCCCGATACTGACTCGAAATCTCTTTGCAAAACTTTTGCGCGTATTTTAAGCAAATGGTGAACGAAAAAACTAAATATTTTCATTCTAGATGAATATATAAGAATAAAATTTCAAATGTGTCCTAATAATTTTTAATGTAACTGATACATAATGAACCTTAAGAGCTGATTATGTACCGTTGCATACATAATTTTTTCTCCGAGCTTCAAATGATAATGTTAAAAATTAACAGTGGCTAACTTTTCTTGTATACTTTTCTTAATTTTTCTGCTAACAAATGACTTGTCAGCAAATTCATTTAAATTAATTCGATCATTCTAAAAAAAAACGTTAGGTTGAACGATCGGACAACATGAGGTTTTCTAAGCTAAAAACTGTCAAAATGAATGGTAATGGCACAAGTGCTTGACGCGACCGTCCGGCATCTTACGTCAATTCTCTTCAATTTTTATTACAATAACGTTCGCGAAATGCATCTTGTCTAAGGCCACAGACCTTTTTAAGGTGTGCCGTACCCAAAGGTACCAAATAGGACCCTATTACTAGGCCTACGCTGTACGTCTTACGTACTTACGTACCTTTAAAGATCTGTATCTTTTCTGCCTTAATAAATGCTTTTGATAAATAGCATATTGTTTTTTGTACAGAAACATTAATAAGTACAAAAAAAAACATGAGGGGAGTTCCAATTCTTGAAAAGTTTTTTTTGTTCTATCGTTCAAATTAAAATTGTCTATAAAACTCATAATATTTAAACATAATTCAAAATTACTTTTTTCGTTTAGTCTCTTGAAAAGAATGTTAGCAATTATCTACGCCGGAATTTAGATTAGACCTTTTACGAGGCGGCAAATTTTGGGAGTAATTAAATTTTTCCCTAATAATTATGTTAAAATTGACGAGGCATAAGACTTATTTGGATAATTAATTATGAAAAACTCTAACTGAAATTGGCTTATAGAACAAAAGGAGTTAGTAAAAAAAATCTTTAAAACCGGTTTAAACTCAGATACGTGTGAATGATAACAGCATAATATTCACTAATAGGTGTAACACCACTTGACAGACTAGTTAGTTCGAGTATGGCTAGAGAAAACGCATTTTACATTCGATAGCGGAATCGAAAACCACGAGTTTTTTACATCTATTCCATACATTCATTTTTGAAAATCATTTACCTTACCTCTATGCACCTTGTCTACGGCTCCAGCGATACCATAGTTACTCCTGCACTCTTTTAAACGATTATTAACAACAGCCTGGCAATACATAATTATTTATTATTATTAAAATACATTGTCATAATTACTACTCATCATCCGTTACAAGATGTTGCTATCCAAGGCGCAGGGACATTTATTATTAAAGAGTTCTACTAATAAAAAATAAGTATAAGGGTATTAAGTCATTTTGATGTGCTAATGCTAGAAAAATTTAAAGTTTATAAAAGCTAATAAATAAATGTTTTTTTTTCTTTCAGGTAAATATTTGTCATATTTAAAAATTGCTGACTGTGGTGAGTACAAAAATCTAACTACGTTAAAAAACAACATTGGTGCGGAAAATGATCGATGTAAACCTCCTTCCAATTCTTCTCTCCCTTATGGTAAGTCACCCTGCCAGAGCTCGTCTTCTAATTACGTCACGTACTAAGGATTTCCCTAACTTTCAACTAAGCCCAGCCCTACATGAACCGCGCAAACATCACGCCCTGCTCAAAGATATGCGCTAAGCCTACTCAAATGCCGTAATGCCATAATCCTGGAACAGGCGTTCTCCTAATGCGTTCATAAAAGTTTTAAGGCTTTATTAAATTGGTCAAGACAAGATATGCTGTACAAAATTGTGAAGATTCTTTGATGAGTTCAGTAATGAAGTTTTATCCGAATCAAATAAGATTATTGCAGTTCTAAATAAATCGATTAGCATTGTGAGTCGATAAAAAGTTACATTAATTAGTAGACGAACAAATTCACTCTTCGAAAGTAATTTGACATTGCTAAAGTGGGTTTGTTTCCAACAAAAGAAGGCTAATGCAATTCAAACAAAAACTAAATCGAAGCACGAGAGCTGTGTCAATCCGGCGAGTTTTGTTAACGAGTCGAGCAAATAAAAAGTGTTGTCCGTCACAAGGCCTAACGACCCGGTGGCCGACAATGGTGAGCCGTGGACCTTATTTATCACACCTTCAATTAAATTAATTGGTTATTTGGCGAATGAGGTGTGATGTTGGTAGGCCTGGCTGGGCATATTTAAAAAACAATATTCGCAATTAAACGTTTGTTTGATTTCATGTTCAATTAACTCTGGCTCATATTTTAAAAGTTGAACCGGGCTTGAAATTTTGAGGTAATATTTCTTGGATACTGTTGGGGTAAACTCAACAATACATTTTTGAACTAGCCATAATCGGAAAGAGAAGGAGGAATGCTACCTGTCGGTATGTTGAATATTTTTTTTATCTACATTGTGATATTTTCCCAGAACAAAACAGCTACCCCCTTCCTTATAAACGTGAAATAAGCTTGTAATAGTTTATGCCATGATTTGTCCTTATCTGTTATTGTGACATGTGCATCTGACAGAAAGTGACAAAGCATGGCATAAACTATTTCAAGCTTATTCCACGTTTACAACTAAGGGGGTTAATGTCTCTTGGTGACCCAACTACTAGTTCTATTAATAGTTGAGATCCTTAGCTCGGTTTTGTTGTCAAATGCATTTCAGTGCTGTTTTTGGTGTCCTTAACTGTGTCTACTGGCAAACATTTCGCATTTTTTTGTATATTAAACAAGACCAAGTGTGGGTAGTAGAAAAACACGCAAAACGACCACACGTACAGCCACCGTCAGTCTTCTCATGACCACGGTAGTTGTAACACAGTCGAAATGTCGACGTAAATGTATATTTTATTTCATTACGTGATTGAGTTCTGATTTATACTTCTACTGGGCATTCCTAAATCAAAACTAAATTTTTATCTTCTTTCCAAGTATCAATCTTGCGTTGAACTAGGAAAATACCAGGTAATATAATATATAATATCCCTATTTATTAAGTTACAAAATGAATAGTCTTGTACTTTGTTGATGTGCCAATAAAATAAATAAAGGTCCGTTACCGTCTTGATAAGCTTTCAACTACAATGAAAATCGTCTTTTACAAACAACCTAACCTCTCTTATAACCGCATGTTATCATACTGAACGCCGAAGCCGAAACGGAGAATGTTAAATTAATAAAGTGAAGCCGTAGACAAGTAAACAAATCAAATGGTGTCGTAAACGAAATTATTTTGTTCGAAAGTAAAACAAACGAAAGTAATTAAAACATAATTGTAAGTTACGCCGACAATGGTGCACACTAAAGTTAATTATTGAACAAAGTATCTTTTTGTGTAGGAGGTGGCAGACAAGCAGTGTTTTTGAATAGATAACTCTTTCAAATATCTCAAAATATCTTTTTGTAATGTTCTTAGGGATTAAAAAATACATACAGTGGAACGTATAACCTCCTCCTTTTTTGAAGTCGGTTAAAAACTATAAAGACCAACTCGACTGCTTAGTTTTACGAACAGTAATAGTTACGTAATCGTGAAATGTTAAATCGGTAATAATCGGTAAATGTGGTAGGGCGCACCGTCGTGGCTTAATCTTGGTCTTCAAAGTTGGCAATCTTGAGATAACAAACAATGGTCGTGTGCCTTAGAACCCAATAACTATCGGATAGACTGCTCCAAGCTAAAAATGTGGCACATTTATACTTTATTCCGTCAATTCTACACATTTGTCATCCTGAGTTCTATTACCACCGTGCGACTCTATCATCAGATAAGCAGCTAACATATCATTAGGCCTAAAATAATTTGCTATTCTATAATTCCATAAGATACAAAATCACATGCTATAATCATTAACTTGCTCTAAGCTTCACTTCACATATCTATCATATTATTTTTAAAAGAATGGCATACTCGATTTTTTTATGAAGCTATAAAGCTTTATAAACTTATTAACGGCGTTAGCACATAAACTAATTTTGAGGGTGGAGCTCTTACTTCTGTAAATTTTGGCCCTCCGGCCTTACTGCAAAACAAACGTATCCGAAACCTACATCTATTTTTAGATATTATTAATGTTTTGACTATAACATGAACTAGGACAAATTAAATCTATAGTTTTTGATTTTCAAGATTAAGTTTCGAGATTAAAGGTAGTGTTTATATTAATTGCGTATTATAGATTTTGAACGTCATAGATTCTTATTTATAGCATGTGTAAGTTATGCTATGCTACAGCTAATGAAAGTAGAGATTATGCAATTATAGCATTTGATTTTAGATCAAATGAGGGTTTGGTTTGTCACCGAAGTAGCATAAGTTTTAATGCCAATTTCAGATGACCTGTATACATAATTTAGTAAAAAATTGCTAAAACCAAGTAATCCTTTCAAATAATTTAGGACAACAATGTTGCGCTATAGGTAACCGTGTTGTCTATCATTGTATGTAAAATGCTTGAAACATAAAAAATAACCAAACAATACCGTAAAACTCAAATTTCTCGGAGCGTCTTCGTAAAATTCATTAGAGACTGTTCGCCGGCCCACTCACGGCGGTTTGAATAAAATATGGAGTGGGTAAAGTGAGCCTTTTATCTATTAAACGCATTTGCTGTTACAAATCTTTGCTCTCCCGGCGTGTATTACTTTGCTGAGCTGGTGTTGAAACAGTTCACAGCGCTTAGCTAAGTACATATTATAATATTTCATGGTCTCTTTATACAGCATTATGCTATATGCAGCAGCGAATTGCGAACTTTGAGTGGCATTAGGCTGGGCACATTGCTCGCAGAACTGATGGCCATTGGAGCTGTTGGAAGGTGGACCGACGATCTGCTGAAGATTCCGGGAAGCCGATGGATGCGAGTAGCATAAAACCTGCCGTCGTGGAGATCCTTGGAGAAGGCCTATGTCCAGCAGTGGACGTCTTTCGGCTCATATGATGATGATGATATACAGCATTTATGGTGTCCCTTCTTTTACCGACAAAATATTCTACGAATGTATCATTTCACCTAATCTCATTTTATCTAAAGCTGTTTTCTGCTGAAACCGTAGTATTCTCAGGTTATTGTATATATTCATTAGGTACGTATGTTAGGTTAAGTTAGTCTTAGGACTTTTGCGAAATGTTAACTCCTGCCCTGCACTTAGAAAAGCCAGTATTTACTAAAGAAAATACATAAGTAAATATTAACATTGCAAAGTAAGAAAATATGTCTTTTGTGCTATAAGTTTTTTGACACACACACAAAGTCCACTTATATATCAGCAAAGTACATAAATAATAATGTAATACCGTACCCAAACTAGTTATTAACGGCCACCTCGAAATGCAATCGCATTTCCCCGCGAAGTAGATTTCAAAGGACAATACACTGCTTACAATACCGCGCGGTATTATTTGCTTTCCATAAAATGTGTATATTTTGCAAATAAAACAATATTCATTTATTTCCTTTTTTAATTTTAGTACAATTTTAAACAATACGTATGTGTCCAAAATAAATCTCTTTCACAACATAGTTTGGGCAGTTATCAATAACAGTTGTAATTCCTCCTTGTTCTTCAATTTCCATTCGGTATTTATGTTTTATAAATACCGAATGTTTACCAAATATTGCTTCTTAATTAATTATTTTTTTAATTTATTTTCAAAATCTGCGTTTCATGATTAAATATTAAACAGAGCTTGTGCAACGAACGTACTAAACTCTAAGCCTCTCGAACTCACACACAAACACACTAAAAATCATCAAAGGAACCAATTAAATGATTGATGAAAACACGATAGCACACTGAATCGTTTTAAACTCGTCTAAAGCTGCCCCCGGGAGCACCCGGGTTCATTAGATGATGTAGGCATGTCATTTGCGTCCCCCGGGCATGTCGTCGACGTAGTTAGCCCCGGTTAAACCACGGTTACACTCAACGCTGGACTAAACGTGATCTAATGAGAATTCTCGATTACAATACTGTCTGAACTATGTGTCATTTTGAAAATAAGTAAAATTTTATCGACAGACATTTGGAATACTTTTTTTTTTCGTTTTTTCTTCAAGACATATATGTAATTATATAATTTTGTTTTAAAGTAATATGTGGTTAATGGTACTGGTGGCACAGTAACTTAATATATGCTTAAGTTAATCTAGTGATAAGGCCTTATTGTGATCACTGTTAGTTAACCCGAATAAATAAATAAAATAAATTAAAATAAACACATTCCACTATGTCATAAGAACAAGAATAATTTATCCATAATTATTATTATTACTTGCAATTAGATGAGCCTTTGTTTAATTATTAATACATTACAAACAATAAGCTGTCAGTATTCGTATTTACTAATTTTACTATAAAATGTAGTGTATTTTTTTAGTTTCGTTTCATATTTTATATTAACATGTAAAATAGGAATTGAAACACGGAAGCCTTTTTTACAAGTCTCTGTATTCCTTCTCGCTCTTACCCTAACTTAACCACACGGTGCGGTTTCGCTAAAACACCTTTATATTTTATAAGGCTAGTTTCACCTTACATTACTAATTATTTTGGTATGTCAAGTAGGTAGCAAAAGATTTACATGGAATGCTTGCTTTAGATTAGATCAATGTACGAGTATGTTTTTAAGCTCAGAAACAAAATCTGGTTTTGTGATGAGCGCGAGTATTTGATACGCCTTGCCCTCGGCACACAAACATTCGCCCTTACTGGAAATCGCTGAACCTGGAACTACCTAGTTTCTACTAACTAACTGATTTGTTCCCGATTCGCTGTATTCCTGTTTCGTCGAATTCCTGTTTCGTCGTATTTTCAATATTGAATGAAACTGCAATTATCGTGGCTTTACTCATGTATTAAGACTGCACCGAGCAAACGTCGAGCGTCCAGTGGCGCCCTCATTACTATTATTGTGTTTTCTAATAAACTAAAGAATTCCTTGGAATCAGACGATACGTTTTTGTAACGCAAGTAAAAACACAATTTATGGGATACGTAAGAAACTTAACAATTACCCTTTGAATAGTCAGCTTAACGGGAAAAGGTGGCTACTTTTTATCCGTTAAGTTGATAACTCGAAGGTGAATTGTTATTAAACTATGTGATACGAGCCCCAATGCAAATGAGTTCGTCCGCCAGACAAAAAAATATTAACCTAATTTCAACATAAAATTCAGGGAGACCTAGATGTTTAGTAGAAAATCTAACATAAAAACCATATAGATTATAAATAATATTTTATTTTCCAACAAAAAAAAATATAACATTCCACGGTAATTAAAAAAAAAACATTATTTCGCAAAATGTAACACCCGCAAAAAAGTTCGTCTTCAGTTCAACCGACGCAGAATAGAACGTCTACCATTTGGTGGCGTCACCTTTTGCATCTAAAACGGCTTTGATCCTGAACGGCATTGAATCTAGTAACTCTCGACACTCTTCAGGAGTTATTCCATTCCAGACACAGCGTAGTTTCTCCTTAAGATCAGCTTTTGACCTAGAAGGGTCCTTTCGCAACTTCTTCTTCATTTTCCACCACGAAGTTTCTATGGGAGATAAGTCTGGGCTGCTGGACAGCCATGACATGGTAAGGATTTTTTTGGACTTCAGCCACGCCATCGTTGTCTTGGCGGTATGGCATGAGGCACCGTCTTGTTGAAAAGTAAATGCATTTCTAAGTTTCAACTTCGGTATAGACGGCAGCAAACTCTCTTCCAAGATGCTTTTGTATTTCTCGGAATTGACGGTTCCATCTATAAATTGCAGACGGCCTACACCCTGTGCCGACATACAGCCCCAAATCATCAAAGATGCCGGAAACGTCACCTTTCGCTTAAGACAGTCATTATGAAATGCCTCTCCTTTTTCTCGAATGACTTTACTTCGTTCGTCGCCAACTGTGACGTCGAATTTCGATTCGTCGTTCCATATTATTCTTGGCCACTGATCGGCAGTCCAGTTTCTGTGTTCTTTAGCGAATTTCAACCTGTTGTTTTTCTGTTTTTGAGTAAGTAACGGTTTCTCTTTAGCTGTGTAAAAACCGTAGCCCATTTTCTTCAGCACTCTCTTGCAGGTGTCGACTGATATATTCTTTTTAATAGCGTCACGCCATAGTACGGTAAGTTCTCCTGCTCTTGCACGACGATTTTTCTTTATGATCTTCCTCAGAATCCTGTTTTCTGCTTTGCTAGTTATTCGTGGATGGCCAGTTTTCTTTAAACAGGAGTGTGTTCCGTGTTTTCGATGATGCTCGATGATCGTTTGAATTGTAGATCGTGGCAACGACAGGTCCTTGGATATTTGGTACGTCGATTTGCCCTTATTGTTATGAGAAATGATAATTTTCCGCACTTCTTCGGGGACTGGTTTACCTCGTGCCATTTTTATAAAATAATGATTAAGAAGTAATGATAATTTGCTTGTAATTGGGCTTTTTATATAGCCCGTTGACATATTAGATGACAGAGAATATTCTTTATTCAATTTGAACTATTATTTTACATCATACCACTTAAAAAGCCGTTTTTATTTTAAATAGACGACCTGTTTTGCGTCAAATATGAACTAGACGTAATTTTTTGCTTACAAGATGATAACTTTATGATAGAATTACATTAAGATCGTTAAAATGATCACACTTTGTACAACACAAGATTAAACTAGGTGTAATGACCTCGTGTGTAGCGTATTCCATTAATCATCAAAGTCAATCCGAGATTAAATATCTGTCTTACAATTAAATATTGTATTTTGAAGTGCAACTAGACGATCTATTATGCATTGGGGCTCGTATACCCTATAAGTTGTCTTTTCATTTGTAGTACAAAAACCATCGAACAACTTCAAGAAAATACTTTACTTTATTAGAAAACACAATAATAGTAATGAGGGCGCCAACTGTACATCCGGCGTACGCTCGGCGCAGTCTTAAATAAATCAAATATTTCTAACTCACTCAATACTCACTCAGGCTCAATAATTAAAACGAAAGAAAGCGATAAATAAACAAGTACAGAAAAAAATATTAACAAACAAAAACCAAAATACAATTAAAATTCGTGATGGCACATACCTCCCCTCCACCCCAAAATCTTAACCGTCCACTTTACATGATAGATTTTATGTTATATAAATAATTTCGACGAGACAAAAATACGACGAAACAGGAATCCGACGAAACAGGAATACGATGAATCGGGAACAAATCCCTTTTGTATATACACATATTGTAGTTACTTATAGCTACTGTAACATTCTCTTTTGTTGTACATGTAATAAAACATGTACTCATGGTGCTTTTGCCTGATTACCTTTGTTTTACAACGTTCGTTAAGTATGTCGAGTGCACGGCTCTAGCTACGAACGTAAAGGGAGTAGATAATTAAAATCAATCAATTAGCCGATTGCTTCGTGGAAGAGACTTATTACTCAAGGGTTTTTTTCTTAAAACTTACAAGTAATAAGCAGTAATACATTTGTCGGCTTATAATATTATTCAATAAATTAATACTTATGCATTTACGTTTATACATTATTTTTAAATATTCTCCTCAATTACTTGTTCAATTATTTTATTATTTCAAGTAGTTTTCGCTAACTTGTTGTAACTCTCCTATAATATAACTATTAATATTTCTGATTATCTCTTAAACGGCCCAATCGCTTTTCATAAAGCTTATTTTATTTTATTTATTTTTTATGGCATAGAGTAGACAAACGAGCACACAGGCCACCTGATGGTAAGTGGAAACTGTGACCCATAGACATTCGCATTCACAAGAATGCAGTGCAATCCTAAGACTGCAAATGCGTTGCCAACCCTGAGGACTAAGATGGAATGCCTCTATGCTAGTCATTTCACCGGCTCTCTTATCCCCAAACCGGAACACAACAATGCGAACACTGCTATTTGGCGGTAGGTTAATGGATAAGATGGTGGTAGCGATCCGGACTTAGCTAAGAACTATCTCGATTATACTAGATTACAAAAAGAAACCGCATCCAAATTGCTTCATCCGTTTGAGAACTATCACATACACAGATACACAAATATACAGAGCCAAACAATAAGGACATTGATTCCTAGATCACTTTGGACAATGTCAAAGTGACACTGTAAAAAAACATAAGAAGTCTCTTACGTTTTGATTTATTACGTCACTTTGACATAGTCCAAAGTGGTCTAGGAATTAATTTCATTGACTGTACATTATTATACATACACTCATATGATAGACATAACTTTACACCTGTTTTAAACTTTTTTGTATCGGGGATTAGAAATACTTTACATATTTTTTTTCCTTTACCTGTATGTATAAGCTGCTTGAACTGTAAAAGAATATATTTAATGGAACAACATAAAAAATTGAGATGTCGCTATATCAAATATGGTTACCAAGTCATAATATTACATTTGCTTCACTAAAGTTACATACTTTATTTATTGTTTATCGTTGTCAAGTACCCATAGTTCAAGCCTGGAGTTGAATTTGGTACAAGTTCAAACCAAATGAGATGGTCCTGTTTTATTCTTACACCTATTTTAGTGTAAAATAATAAATGCATTTTATCACTCCAATGCTTTTTTTAGTTTGTGCAATGTTCATGGTGTAAAAGGAATTTTAGCGCACAAAAAGCGGTGAAAAATCTACGCTTCAAAATTGAAAGAGATCCGTGCCTATGAAATTGACAATTAATCAAGTTACTTGCGTTACGTCCCCGGGGTGGTAATGCCAAATTGTGGAGGTGTGCGTACACCGCACACTTTGATCCGGCCCGGATGTATTTGCAAATTGCTGTTTTATTTTTCGGCTAGTTTTGGGGGTTTTAAAAACTATTTAATACTTGCTAAAAACAAAAATATAGAATACTTACACATCAAATATACCCCCACTTCTATAGACAAATCACTATATTATTCTTTACTCGAAAATCTAATTTAAGACCAAAAACATAACCTCAACGGGCGCACATTCGCTGAGATTACTGTATTTTGGTTTAAGTGTAGGTATTTTTATCAATAAAACTTACCCTAACATTACTGGTCACACGAGATCTCATTCATGTTTTTATGAAATAATGTTAAAATAACGAAATAATCAAGATGGAACTGTCAGATTTTGGTCTTTAATTAGATTTTCGTGTATAATGACATGTCTGTAGTGTCGTATAGGTTCTGCGAAAGAAGAAATAGGTTATCAGTGGAAATCAAATTTATACGTATGCATACGAAATTGCACATCCTTTTGTAATTGAATAGGAGTTATCATGTTGCTCTGAGATTGAGCTTTCTTTTGAAGTCTGTCATCAGCGTCATTACAATAAATCGTCACTGGTAACACACAGTGGTAAACAAAATGGTGGTTACTCGATAATTCAGTTCTTTCAGCTGAGATCATTTCATGATACATCATTGAAATGATTTAATACACAAGTGTATGTTTTGGTGAACACATTTAAATATTTATTTAAGTATATCCGGCTTCACGTAGCGTCTCCCGCACTGCGCGCCGATCGTCAGTCGAAAGCGGTCAAAGGGCCAGCGTACCGCGGGCACACAAATCCAATTTGCCTTCGACTTTCACAAGCCTTGTGCCAATTAAACGGCGCGTAAAGTGCGTCGGTGCCCTTTTAAACCCTTTTTTGATCGGCAATATCGCGTCCCCGCTGCGGTCGAGAGGGACCAACTATTAGGGTTCACCAACTTAGATAAAAGCGGAATCTACATTGCGAAGCTAAATTATGTTCCTGAACAGATTTGAATTTGATATTTGATATGATACGACGTGTTATGATTATCTGGCACATATAAAGGCCGTGGAATTAATTTAGGTATATTTTAAGTCGAATATAATTTTATTTGTCGATGTCGATATAATACTGGGCCCTAAAGGACTCAACGAAACGAAGTTATGTCCTCACATAGGGTACCTATTTCTTATCTTTCAACACCTTAGAATGTTTTAAGAAGATCATGATTTTATTGCTCTAAAAACATAAGTATATTAATGGGTTCTGCTTACGAATATAACGCGTAACAGTATGGTTTTTTTTTCTCAAATCAGTCATAATTTTCTTGATGTTCTAAATATTTGTGCACAATAATCATTGAGAATGACGTCAATAATAATAAAGCAAGACAAGCGTCAGCAATAACATAGTAAAACAAATAAAACATAGTGTATAAATAATAAGTAAGAAATAACTTTTACACCGAAATAAACTCAGCATTTCCAACTAAAGAAAATTTGCAAAAATACGACAAGTTTCATTTGGCAATACAAAAAACAATTTAATCTGGAATAATGGCTTAGTTTTGGTAAAAGTGTTACATGGTGAGTGGTTATAATTGGAAACGTCAGGCGCAGTGTGACGCCCCGCGGAGCGGTGCGGATTAGGGTCCGCTGTCACTACATCCCGCTCGGGGCGGTGAAAGCAGGGGGCTGTAGCGGGCAGGAATGGGACATGAAAAGTTAGTCACTTGGCCTTTTGCAATCGATTGATGAGCTTTCTACTTACAAATGCCATACAACCAGCCTATTTCACAATCCTAACAATGACAGGTGACATTTCAGTGTACATGGCGCAGCTATATGAATCCCATTGATGTGAAAACTTGTAAATTTTGCAATGTATACTGAGTTGTTACCTGTCACCTGTCATTGTCTCGATGGTGAAATAGGGGGTATTACAAAATAGTAAATAATACGGCCATTGAAATAAAGATCTAGTGCAAAGGAATTAAGTGGAATTTCATTCGTTTTTATGACTAATGGTCAAATTAGAAAAT
Organism: Acleris laterana; assembly: GCA_963966035.1. NCBI lineage: Eukaryota > Metazoa > Arthropoda > Insecta > Lepidoptera > Tortricidae > Acleris > Acleris laterana. The sequence continues at coordinate 13,697,313 of OZ014447.1, forward strand.
TTACTTTATTTCATTCCCAATAGATTCATATTCCATTTTCAAATTTTCTTGTACAGTAGGCCTTAGAAGGCTAAGAAAGCAAACAAACATATCCGATGTTTTCCATTTCTCTTAAATAATGCATGAATAGAGATAATGAACAAAAATATATAGAAAGAAGGTGTGTGTATTGATTTTAGGTTAGGTTAGGTTATTTTTCTTTGTTTTTAGATTGTTTTAAATCAACGCATCAGAAGAAAATAGCTTTCTATGAAACTGAAATTCTGCGAAGTGATATTCTATGAAATGAGTGTGAGTGAAACAAGGGTAAACCAAAACGAAGCCACAGCAGAGGTAGCCCCCTTTTCTTAACGCACTCGCAATCGCAATCGTTTTCATTTTGAAAATCGAAGGCTTGTCTGCATACAAAATGAAAACAATTGTTCCACTTTGATGTCGATTGCGATTGCGAGTGCAATAGACAATTAGGCCAGCAGGTTTCACTTCTGTTAAAACATCACTTACGATTTTCTATCACTTTCATCAACATTCCCGCCATAAAAGACACCGCACGGAATGTATGAAAAAAAACATCGGTGAATTATGATTTTATGATAGAAAAAATATACGTTACGTGTTTTGATCAATGTATAAAAATACTTGGAGGGCAATAAAATGTTATGATTAGTCCATTAGACTTCTTTTTAGTAAAAAACCACGTGGAGGCACATTTTTTTCTTTCATACACAATCATCATAATATGTCTCTCATGTGTCTTCTTGATTTTTCTATGAAACCGATATCGACATGATTTTTGCTACATACTTTTTTTTTCAAAAACTAGTCATAGAATTTTATTGCCCTCCACGTATTTTTATGCACTGATTAAGACACCTAACATATATTTTTTTAAATCTAAATTTATGTATTTTTTTCCTCCATACTTTCCTTTTAAAATACAACAGATTCATGCTCCATCTGCACGTAAGACTAGGCAACTATATTTTAAGCCTTTTTGTTCTCAACCTGAAGTTAAGTCAGGAGCAGAAACACGGGTTCTTATAATTATCTTCTTTATGTTGTTTATTACTGTGTTGATCGTACTGCAACGACCGAAGGCACAAGCATACTAGAGAAGCTGTGCTTATCTACTTAATACCTGCGAGTTTTGTAAACTCAACGCACTTGGTATTTGCTTTATCGGAATACCCATCGACGGCCATTCATTCTCACATCACAGTATCCGGGTAAAGCCACAGAGTTTTTCAACTGCTTCAAAAATATTAACGAGTACCTTCAATAAAATTATACCTTGTCCATAAAAAGAAATATATTCAAAATCATTTATTATAATCTCTAAATTAAAACTAGGTGCATTTATTTATTATTTATTTATTTATTTATTATAACATATTAACAAACTTAGTTCTATAACAACGTCCCGCAAAACTGTTTTCACAGTTTGACTGTGGGATCCGCGAGTCTTAGTCTTAGTATACAAGTTACAGTTTACAAGTTACAGTTATTAAACATTAAGTAGATAAATTAAATTTAAATAATATTAAGGTAATGCTTAAATAAAGCTCTCTTAAATCTATTTTTGTTACGTTCTAGTCTCAAAGCGGCAGGTATGCTGTTGAGGATGTAAGGCAAGCGCTTCTCAATAAGCCTGTCTCCATAGTAGTTGCTCACTCTGGGTACAGCATATTTACCAGCGGCTACTGACCTGGTGCCATGTTCTTGGCTCAATTGCGATAAGTTAATCTCTTGATTGCCATGTTGAGTAACTGCCAGTAAGTACTTGTGTCTAAGCGTCGCCGGTAGGATTTTGCATAATTTAAATAATTTATAATAGTCGTGCTTAAATTTATTTTTAGTTTTATTGTTCACTAGTAGTTTTAGAAATTTTATTTGCATTTTTTCTACTTTATCCAAATTTGTTTTAAAGGTCAGACCATAGCAATCAAGAGAGTAACAAATAATTGATTCAACCAATGACGTGTATAAGCATTTTAGGTGCAATAAACTTATTGAACGAAATAAAATGAACAAAAAATGCTTCAAATGACCTATCAAAGCGCAGTTTAAAAAAAGGAACGCTTCATCTCCTTACTCCAACCGCACCCGAAGGAAATTATAAGACCACGTTTATCTTTTACCGGCAAAGCTACATTGCAAACTCATTTTTAATCATAAACGTCTTGCTCATAATGTTAGACGTTAACGATCGTGGTAAATGATGTGACAAAAACAGGTGCGTGGTTTATTTGACGGACTAATATGCTGAAATATAGCGCGAATATACACGGATAGTTTAGTTTACTAAACTTTACATGTATTAAGTAAATAAACGGCGTAATACAACTGCACTTTGCCCTCTGCTGGTAGAAAAGATATTTTCAATTAGAAAAATATCTAGTGCCCCGTGTGGTTACCATGTTAGAATAGTGCCACTCCATGTCCTCCCGTGGATGTTGCAAAAGGCGACTCAGGGAATAAAGGCAGTAGCACTGTTAGGCGATGGACTTGCAACCTGTCACTAATACGCTGCTAACATTTTAGCCTTATTGTGCAAAATTTGGTTAAATAATTATAAAGTTTTTAGAGTTTTAGGTAATTCTATTCATATCAGGCGTGAAGGTATGTATGTAAAAATGTCTAAAGTGCCATATAGGATCAAGGAGAGAAATGCTTGGCTTAAACTAGAAACCACATAAATTCTACTAGTCATCTAATTATTCCATCTGCGAGCTATGCATGATATCTTATTAAATGGTAGATTTTTGACGTTTAAAAGTACCCGTGCGGCCTACTTACTGAACAAAAATTTTTTTATCTTTTAATTAAATATACTGCTTGATTAGGCGTTAATTATTGTTATAAGTAATGTTCGTTTTTTGTTTAGTTTTTTGCGGCGCTTCTTTTCATCATGCAGTGATCTCAACCTTTATCTTTTGCAAAAATCGATACCAAGGAAAAATCTTACAATATCCGGTAAAACTTAAGATTAACATGGTCTTAAAGGTATAAAACACCGAGACAGTTGTGAACTAATTTTATTTAATACATTGTTAACAACTGGAAAAAAAACAGACGGATATAATTAAACTGTAAGGGTTAACCACGGATCCTAAAATGAATACAAAATGACCCAGTTTCACGATATATTGACGACACGTTAGCCTGGTTGGAAGTGACCCGGGTTCAAAATCCGGTAAGGGCAGATGTGTGATGAGCGCGAATCTTTGTTCCTGAGTCTTAGATGTTTTTTATATATTTCCCTGTATAAGTACGTTTGTTGTTGTCTAGTTAGTACCCACAGTACAAGTTTAGAGCTTATTTTGGGATTAGGTAGGTCAATTTGTGTGACAATGTCCTCTGCTATTTAATTTTATTGCGGAGGACATGTTTCAGCCTGAAGTGTCGAGTTGAAACATGTGTTTTATATGTTTTTTTGCAAATATCTATTTCAATGTGTTTCATTTTAGGAATAAAGTTTTAAAATACAAGAACATAGGTATGCCATCTTTTCCAAATCTCGCGTAGCGCTCTAGAGTTCTCCCGTGTATAGTTATTTTTTTCTTTGAAAAGTAAAAAGTTATATTTGAATATGAATTCTGTTTTCGCGTGCGCAATGTTTGTTTATGTATATAATTAAAGTAGAGCCGCCATACTCATCTTGATCAGATTATTACGAAAGCCCTTAAAATATTAAAGAATGAAAAAAAAGAGTCAAATCATGACTAGACTGACTCGTAACCCTTATCTTCTTTATTACATTATAATAAAAATCACAAAGTCAAAACAAAAATATTAAATCTACCTTATTTTGTTATGGTATGATAAACAAGTAACTTCACTTTTGGAGAAGAAAAAGGGATACCTTTTTCGGCTTGGATGTGCAAATAGTCCGTATTGCTTGCCAAAACTTAACTCGCATTTCGTTGAAAGTCTAATACAACGAGCCTGAAACACTTTATTATTGGGTATCAGTCCAAAAAGGATTACGACAAGAGATACGCTTTTATTAATATCTCAGTTAAAACAAAGCGTCGCGTCTATAGCGACAAAGCAATTAAGCGATCGGAGCGAATGCGTTCCGCCGCACAATAGTCATGTTCCTTTATTATTTCCCTTGTGAGAGTCTCTTTGGCAAGCAATAATAATTGTTTTTGCTACCGTATCGAAGTTAGTCGATTCTTAAAGAGATACTATTTTTTATGGTCATAAAAGTCAAGTTCACTGTTGTTTTCACCCTTATTCTACTTTACCACTTGTGGTACTTTTTATTTCAATCCAGCTTTCTTAAAATACGTTTTTTAACTGATTTAATTTAATTAGTTAGCCTTTAAAAAAAAGAACGTAGCTTCAAGCAGCATTTCAGTCAACGGCCACTTACTTATCCACTAAAGAAAGAAGTGCACCACATCTCTCACGGCGTACACACCGACAATGTTGCTCAACACGCTCTGAATAATAGAGCGTGCCAACAAATAAGCCGAGCCTCGCTGCGCTGGCCCGCCACCACTTAAAGCAATGAAGTTCCATTCTCTATTAATGCTGGCTTTTATTTTGGGCCCTAGAAAGTAGAATGTCACGGATTAACGCTAACTCGCTACGTGGCCCTTTGCCCAATGTTCGTGAATTAACGTTTGTACTTTATCTTTCTTAATGTAATTATTTTATAGTTTCAGATAACAAAAAGCATGTTTTTTTTCTAGGGCGAAAATTGCAATGCAAAATTTCGAGTAGGTGACTGTCGTATTATTTTTGTTTATTGCATATTGTCGCAGTCAGAAAACCCAATTAGGAGCATTGTGTTAAGAACTTTGTACGGATAGATTGCATTCATGTTTTTAGTACAAATCTTCAAACCAAGGGTCATGAATAGTGGTGTAAGAAAATTAGGACTTTTTTTGAACATTCAATAACCAATGACAGGTGCATCGTATGCCTTTTAAATGAATATGTCAGGAATTAATAGAAAGTGTAAAGAGAGGAGATACTTGGCATCAGGCACCCAACAATTCGAAAATAGCGATGCCGCAAAGTACTTTACTTCGATTTTCTATGAAAAGGTGGTTCTTACCTGGTCAATACAGTCTTTAGGTACTGGAACCAGTAATTGACATCCAATATGGACTATTAATTTTTCTTGGTACGTTGCAGATAAACCTGAGCATATAAAATGAACATTCTATCGACTGTTGAATTACAAGTAAAGTCAAGATGATAATTTTGTCAAATACAAGTCAACATAAAAATTCTTCGAAATTTAGGCCGTTAGCTGAGATAAATCACGTCTGACATGTTTTCGATGCCGTCACATACGCGAGGCATTTCCTCGAATCGTTCTAACTAGCGAACTCGTTCGTTAGTATCCTGGACAAGAAAAGTTCGTAAGTTTCATAGTGGTTGATGCACTTGCTCTACCATCTCGTTGTTCAGTATCTCTATTTTTATACCTTCATATGTTTAGCGAATTTTTAAATTAACGCTAGAAAAAAAAGAGTTTTAATTATTATAATAGTGAAGTCAACCAATGAGAGGCTTAGCTCTACAACATCTAAAAACCGGTCAAATGTGAGTCGCACTAATGCACCGAGGGTTCCGTTTTTATGATAATAATAGTTGGAAAACGCAAAAGAGATTACGGTTTTTTTTGTACTTAATTTTGTATGCAATAAGGTGAGTAGCCTAAGTTTTCGTACAGATAATTGTCTTGTAAGTCGGGATTTTTTTTGGGTTTTTGGTTCATGAACTTCAAAGCTAAGGGGGGGAGGAGGGGAGGTATTTTTTTTGTATATTTTCGGCTGTAAGTTAAAAATGAACGTTATGGAAAATAGTGATTGTTGCTTTTTTTTACTAGATCCAGATGCGGGCACGTAAGTAACTGTTATAAAAATTGCTCTAACATACAGACAGTCAGACACCGAAGTCTCACGATTAGGGTTCCTTTTTTACCATTTCGGTACGGAAATAAATAGAAATTAAGAAATAGCAAAAAGGTACCTTAATGTAGGTACCGATTCGTTGTAAAACTACGACTGAGTAACTTAGGATAACGCCTTATTTACAAATCTAATAAATTAGTAGATTTCATCTACATATAGTCAGAAGTTTTTAAAACTTAATTATAAAAAAGCTTTTCATAATTTGGCCCAAACTTGAACTTTAGATGTAAACATAATTGTTTTGAAAGTGGTTTAATATCGTTTTATGACTTACAACTACGCATAACGGTAGCTACATAGATGAAAAATACACTGAACAAAGAGCCAAGAACCTCCTGTATACGCCGGATCAATTTTCAAAGTTGAGCTTCGATCTTAACTTTCATAAGCTTCGTGTACACTTGTGTTTCGATCAGCCGTACACAATTATGCCAAATTTTCCATTACAATGATTTAGGTTATCTACCCACGATCAAAAACGTGTGTTAATTAAATTTGCATGTAGACTCTGTCAAAATAAATTAAGTAAGTACTATTCTTGTCGTGTTACAAAATAAGGGTTGTAAGTTTGATTTGTGTTTAATGGTAAATTCATGTGCTTTTTTGGTAATAGTAATTTATAGTATACGTAATTACTCGTACGAGTATGTGTGATTTTGGGTAATATTTTGTGTGGTTTGTTACGTAGGATCCATTACACGTCATGCAATTATAAGTTTATAACAAAAGAGACAAAATCAAAATAAAATAAATATATTCTAACAACTTATTTTATTTTTCAAAGGTTAGGAATCTACTGTGTTTTTAGCCCTGAGTCAAAATATTTTTTATTAAACAATGTAGTCAATGTAGACGGAGCTTTAAACACAAGCGTCTGGTCTGTAGGGAACTTAACCATCCACTTTATTAGCAAACTTCTCGATGGGTACAGTCTTTCAGTAATTAGACTGGCTTATATTATTCGGGTGACTGCGTTTCGATCTCGCGAACAGCCGATACTGGCTCTGGCTTCGTAAAGGAATAGGTAAACTTCTTTTGATTGATAACATTTGAATCTATTTGATTTTGGATTGGCTATTGAATGGATAATGACGATACAATATTTGTATTGATTTTAATTTCTATAACGTTGGTATGCATTGGTCTATTTAACAAGAATGATAAGTCTAAATTATATTGCTGTTGTTTGCATTTTCCTTGTTGAAAAGTGTTAAAATCATTACAGTACAGTCATTATGGCTCAAGGCGAAAAAGAACTTCATCTTCTTTCACACTTATTACTAAACATATGGAAGGAAAACATAGGGGTTTTTAGTTTAAAAATTCACTGGTATCTCCGTCATGAAACGATCAAAACGTGCCGACGAAAAATGGAGGGTCAAAACAATTCCCAAAAGCACACAACGTAAGATATCGTACAACCCCGAAAAATCAAAATACATTTGGTGCCTACACCCGTATTGTGTAAGCATGTCCCGAAGTGTGAAGAGCGAGTTGTCGGACGCAGCGCCGCGCGGCGACGAGCGCTCCGCAAACAGGCCGCGCGCGTCGAGTGCCGGCCCGACAGAAACCGGTAAAACATATCTACCGATTTATTGCTAACCGGTTTTAAGGTTTTTTTTGTAAGTTGAGTGTCGCATTACTTAAGGCGGATTTTGTTGTGATATGGCAGCAGAAGGGTAGTGACGAAATACTGATAAGTACATAGCATAGAGGCATTCCATCTTAGTCCTCAGGGTTGGCAACGCATTTGCGGTCTTAGGAGTGCATTGCAGTCTTGTGAATGCGAATGTTTATGGGTCACAGTTTCCACTTAGCATCAGGTGGCCTGTGTGCTCATTTGTCTTCACTACCTATGCCATAAAAAAGGTGCAAATTTATTAAGTAAAATAACTTCGTAAATTATATTTTTTTATAATTATTAATGCAATATTACGTACCTTTTAAGTATGCAAAATATTTGTATATGAGTAAATTCTGAACCAAACACAAATAAATAACCCAATGAAAAACAGCAACATACGTAACATTATTTACTCGATACGTGCAAGTCGAATACAGGAAGAACGCTTTTTTTTTCAGATTGTAGCTTAACAAAAGATGTTTCCGTTCTGTGTCTTTTTTTTACTAGGTTAAACTTTAAAAGAAACAGCGATATAGAAAACTAATCGATTAGGAAGAAAGTTATCTAGGGAAATGGAAAAATGAAAATTCCAAAAACCCTGCGTACGTTATTTAACTTAATCTGACGTGTAATTTGACATTATCAGTAAAGAAGGTATAAAATGTTTAAAGTGCAAACATTCGAAGTATAAATAAACTTTAACAAAATGTTTAGTATCATGAAACTATACAAATACTGGGAAGAAACAATTTTGACATTTGAAAAATTAATGAACTGAAGACGGCACATTGAAAGGAAATCATGATAAATGTGCGCGTCAATATTTAAAACGTGGCACGGGACAGGTGCCGGAGCCCTCCCGAACACATTACACGCAGTAGGTAAGTATTGAATTTGTAGAATGTTGAAATATTTCCCAGGCTCTGGACCAAGTTGGTGGCTCTCGAACTCCTCACAAGTTTTATTAGGATACTTGTGAAATTTCCGCCTATTCCGCTGGAAGTGCTCTCGCCTGATTAAACAAGATGAATTGACTCGAACACGGTTGAAAGTACGCAAGAATTTAGTTATATTTTTCAATTATATTCCCCCTTCCAAATTATAAATGAATTCTATCTAATGTTTCGCTTTTAATTAGTGATTATTATTTAGCAATTAATAAAGTTCAATATTAATATGTATATTAGTAAGTATGTGATAATATTTTTTGTGAAATATTAATTATTTCACAAAATTTAATTTATGCGAAACAATTACGAAATAAAACAAAAATAATTTCCGATAATTCACTGGTATCTAAAATAAAATTGTCTATTTAGTAATTTAGGATCCAATAAAAAGTTACGTTATTTTAGTCGTGTCCATTCCGTGGGATATCGATTATCGCGAATTTGCTTTTTTTGCGATAGATATGCTCGCCTAATAGGCAACGATCTCCGCATTATGAACATTTAAAACACCAATTTTTGTTTTTCTTAAATATGAATACTTAGTATAAATATCTCAAAACAATCCTATCTTGAATTTAAGAACGATTTCTACACTGCAGTCAAATCCAACTACGATGAGTTTAGATTCTTTACCTATTATCGGTCAAATCTCGGTTCTTTTATGCAAGTACACACTTATTGGGCTGCGTCCAGACCGGATTATTATGGCTCACGGAATCGGGCACAGGGATGACATTCTGATACTAGCTAAGCCTGAGTCTTACAACTTATATTAGAACATTAATAAAATAATTCAATGAACAACGACAAAACACTACATAATTGGCTATTAATAAAAACAAAAAAAATGAAAATATAAGTGCGTTACTTATGTTTTCATTTGTTTTGTTACAAACGAATTTATTTTATAAAATAGGTAGGTACAGACCGCCAAATGAAAAAGAAGACGAAATAGCTAGTAGCTAGGTGAACAGAAAGGGCGGTAAAATGGATGTAATATGGAGAAACACTGCGAGTTCTCAGTCCCTAACCAGTGCCTGCAGTGAGGCAATTCGAGATTCCATAGAAGTGACGACATTCGAATTCCTATTCAAGATTCCATAGAAGTGACGGTGTCATTCCATGCAGGTTCACGATAGAAATTAATCTCAAACGCGCTGACATCTGACATCGCACGAATTAAAATTAAATATATAAACTAACTTGAGAAAAGGTTCGATAGGTAGTTTTACGCATTCATTTAATTGCTTTATAGCTGTTATACAAGTCGTTTGTAGCAATGGATTTTTCCATAAATCATAATGGTACCCATTTGGAGTTCAGTCATATATTTCTGAATGCCCTTTAATTAATTTTAATTACATTTCTGCTAGAAAACTCGTATCAAAACTGTCTGTACATTAATTTCTAGAGCGGCTAAGTGAGAGCCTCGCGTTGTATGTCAGATGTGAGCATCGTGCATGAAAACTTATTGTTCTATAAGTTGATAAGAAGATTTGCATGCTATGCAACAACACACAAGAGATGTAATACTAGAGAGGAACCAGCAGAGATGAAGGATGCCCGGTGAGATTAAATTTAGTTACAGTTAGCAACATAAATGCAGTGATGTGTTTAGTAAACATTTAAGTTTACAAATGTTTCGACTTAATGACGATTTTTATAAAGCAACGGGAAACTAAAATTATGAAATACTTTAGGGACTTATCGGGTATCGGGTTAGATTCTCAATATTGTCAAATTTGTAAGATAAGCGAAAATATTTGTTGCTGATTTTTATGTACTCTTATCTGCGAAATAATAACTATTACTTTATTACAGAACAATCACGTCTCAGAAACTTTAATTTTTTTCCAAGATTCTGCTCGGCTTGCATTGTACTTAATACCTGCCATTACACACGAATATACAGAAAGATGAGATATTCGCGTGGCTTAAAATGCGGTGAGTTGCATTGTGGAGAGAATCTAAGGTATAGAAAATTATAATCATGGTCTTGTAGCGAGATCGACAAAGAGGCTCACAGATTCTATTAAACTACTTTATGTATCCACTATTCGTACTTTAAATTGTAGGTAAGTATTTCATTTTATAACGCTTAGTAGGAACATAAACAAAGTCATTATTCGTTAACTTGTTTCCTGCTTTTACATGTACCGGAGGAGCCCTGTTTTTTTTTACTTTAATTATTAATATGTATATGTGTACAAAATTTCGACTTTGTGACTGATAATTTCTGAGAAAAGTGAGTGTGACATACTCGTACCGACAAACGGGCAAAAGCATAAGGGGCCTAGTTTGACTAACGATTACAAAAAACTGTGACCTTTTTTATTGAAATTAGGGTTACTTTACGCCTAACATAGTATAGACAAGAGGGTATATAAGAATTTCAAATACTACTTTGCAATTTGACATTTAAAAATGCTTAATAATAATAATACCCCTCCAATTTATGGAGGTAACTAAAACATAGTGACACTCAGCATAATACTAAATAATCATATTTTGGAGACGAGTTTTTCAAGGATCAAGCGTATGAAGTTTTAAAAAAAATCGGATATACCAAGTTTTTTTTTTCTAACTTCTTTTTAGGTGGTCAGTTATATTTAATGTAAAGCGTTTTCCTTCTAAGATTAAATTGTATGTATAGATTACTTTCTCAAAGTTAATTGAAGTGCTCATCCCTGCAAATTTGTGTAAAAAAAAGTATTCATCACGGAGTTTGAAGAAAATTAAAACTCGGGCCATGGTAACTCGGTAATTTTGGCAAGTGAGGTACTAATTATTTCAGCAATTAAAAGCCTCCCCAAACGGAACCTAAATTTTTCCACCATCGTTTGGCAATCGCCGCTAAAAAAAATCTTAATTATCCAACTTAAAGAAAACAAAGGCAGCTTTCACCTTTTTGCGTAACATTTTTTTTCCTTTCACTTTGAAGAAACTCTGCCAAATTGGGAATTTTCGACGGGGTGTATTTTTTGTGTCAGAAGTTATTCATTTGCATTGAAAGTTAGTAATTAACATTACGGTTTCTTACAAACTAAGCAACATAGATACTTGTTACTCAAACTGGTAACAAAAACATTTTTACATCATACTTGCTCGTATAAAATAGTGTCCTTATATGCTAGATAAATCGACCGTAAATCCAAAATAATACCCGCGAGCTTTTTTTACCATTACGCCTTATCGTGTGTAATAGCTTTCTTTTGAAATATAATACGTGGACTCAAACTATCATAATACGTCAGGATCCCAATTCTTGTGCCATTCGATAAATGTTGTTGCATATAATTTTAGTAAAATCTCGCATATAGGTAAACTATTGATGTCGACTGTTACTAGAATCGGACTCCTGAACACGTTTGACATTATCTGGGGTAGGTAAGTCAGAGACAATGATGTAGTGTGCCGCTAATTTATAAATACTGATTATAAACTGTGTCAAAGTCAAAGTCAAAGTCAAATTTATTTATTTGCGTAAAATGTGGTACCTAATCTGGTTAATAATTATATGTTTGTAGTCCCACACATTTTGCCAACAACTGGCATGCAAACAGGAGACAAGATGCGTCACTAGGCTGGACATGCTCTTAAATACTAATATATAAAACCAACTTATTAAAATCTTATTCATTTAGATTACCAATATAACTAATGTTACTACCAATATTTCATAAACAAACTAAAGTAACATCACTTACAATCATTTCACATCACACTAGTAGATAAACTATAAACACACATCAATGTCACAGTCTAATGTGATTCCAAAATATGATATTTTGTCTGATTCCATTTCATTTCCTCGCAATTGTGATGAAAAACATTGTATGTTACAAGGGTGGTAAAGGAAATACAAAGTTCGAGTCTAGCACTGTCGTTTGTAATTCTGGCTTTACCACCCTTAATACACAATGTACTTTTTAAAGCGAGGTTTAGACTAGCTAGAAAAAATACGGCAAAATGTGCTTTTTGCTCTAGAACTGAAGTTAAAGTAAGACAACAATAAACTTTTGCAATTTGTATTGCTAGTCTACTTCGCGGTTTAGAACGAATCATAAACTAATGCTGACCAAACCAGCAAAACTAAAAGTCAACATGACCCAAAACATGATATATCATAGTAGCTATCGGCCCCGGTCAATAAAGACGCGTAAATAGACGCAAGGAGCTTGGTAAGTAATGAGGCATTGCAAACATATAGTGTAGCGAGGCGTGCCCGCTAATTGATTGCTCGGCCGCGCCCGCCCGTGACGTTTTAAAAGAGATTGAAACGTATAGAGGTCAAAAGACAAACTAGTTGTTTTGACTGTGATGTTTTTATTGATACAGCAATGTTGCTAAGCTTTTTAGTTCCTTGTGTTTTTCGTATCATGCCTTCCACTTTATATTAATGGAAGGGGAACAAACATAGATCGGATACTAAAAGATAGTTCTCAAACACTTGTTAATATTTACGATAGGCGGTAACAATCATGAAATAATAGGCACATCGCAACATTTGTCGCGTGAATCCATTAATAAAAGAATTTTCGTTTAAATAGATCGCGCTTTCTTTATTTAGGACTATTTAATTCAAAAGGGGGAACTTGGGGTGTTTGGATAGGCATTTTCTTTAAAATTGTGCATAAGAATGCTAATAAAGATAATTAATTTCACAAGATTATGAAATATTTACAAGTAAAAGTTATATTTTAAGTTAAATCCAAAACATCACGATTTATTAAGGAATTCGGTCCACATTTTCACGCCTACGGCCTCTGTTAAGTGATGTTTTACCCGACTGGGTCAGAAGGAGGGTTAGGTTTTTCAAGTGTATTGTATGTATGTATTTCTATTTCGGAGATACGGTCCGTAGCCTAAACAACAAAATAGATTTTAATATGAGGTGTCGTTAGGTTTGTCTTGGTTATGGGAGTGACATGGTTGTTTTTTAACATAAAATATATTCTATAGACGACAATATTATATCAAAACATACAGTTGTATTTTTCAACCTTGCTTTTTTTTCGACATAATTGTCATTATTTTTCTATTATCATTAAACTGATTCTGCACTTGACACAATTACCAACTTGTCAGTGTTTTTTTATTATAACAAGAAGCTTAAGTATGGTAACCACAATAGATAATCATGCTGCGTCACTCCGAAAGTCTGAACCCTAAGTAAACGGATCTAAAAATTAAGTATCATCACATCGATAAATAAAGCAGGTAAACACTGGCGCAGTGCTCAGGTATTAGAAGCGAGTGGCAGTGGAGGCTTTTGCCCTAATCCCCTCTCTCTGGGCGCAGTCACGTTCAGGCAACACCGGGATCTTGGAGGCCTCGCACGCAGTGTGTTTACACATTTATGATTCGGCGTGTGCAGGGGCCATTACTCCGATCAATTGGAGGTTTATGGGAATGTTCGTGCCGGTGATGGGTGTGAATTTAATTTTGGTTATAGTTTTGCATTTTGAATTGAAAGTTCGATTACAGGGTGGAATTTATATTTCTCGGAATTGTTTGGTTCAATTTTTGGTTTTGCTTATTTACGTTGGTGTTTTTTAATGTGTCCAACTTTACGGAACACCGTTTGGGTAGGTTACGGAATATCTTCTGCCAGATTCCGCAGTCTCACGACGAAAGTCTGTAACCCATGTATGGTGCAGGTGCAAGTGATAGCTTATGTTACTGAGTAGTGGTCGTTTACCATGGGTTACACTTATATTTTGTCATAGCACCTGTAACTGTGCTTTCACAGTGGTCTTGCGGCATGCAACACTGTTTTTTTTTAAATCGAAATAGTAATTCCTGAGATTAGCGCGTTCAAGCAAACAAACAAACAAACAAACTCTTCAGCTCTCTTATAATATTAGTATAGATGATATGTTCGGAAACCCCTCGTTTTACCACAGTCATTATGTGAAATAGCTTCCAGCATGTATTATGGTCCAAAAGATTCTGATTTTTTAAGGTAGGAGAGACGGATGTCCCGGACGGACAGAGAATCAACGTAGGCTTTGTAATATTAGTTACGAAACCTTAAAAATAAAACACTATTTGCGAAGCTTTTCGTTACGTTTGTATTTCTCAGAAGATGTCCTTAAAGTAAAAAGAGGTCATGCTAAAAAGTTGGTTCCGTTTTTATATTTTCTCATTAAGAGCAGTTACAAATAACCGAGCTGCGGGCGATTGACAGCTAAGGCCCGGGTGTAAGCGCTGACCTGACTCGGATGCCCAAGTTAAAGATCAAGAGCGTTCGATTTTCGATAACCATACTTGCTCATAAAATTAAACCTAATACTATAGTTCATTAAATGAAACTAACTAACCGACCAAGGGAATAAAGGTGTAGTACTGTTAGGCGTAGGCTTGCAACCTGACACTAATACACGTTAGTAACATCTTAGCGTAATTGTGCAAAATGTGGTTACAGAATTATCAACAAGTTTTTAGAGTTGTTGGGAATTCTGGAACCCTGCCTACCCCACTCTGGGAATAAAGACGTGAGTTTATGTATGTATGTGTATGTAACACAACACCACAAACACTCACGCCTTCATTCCTAGAGTGGGGTAGGCAGAGCTACCGAATTACCAACAACTCTAAATGTGTTGTTAATTCTGTAACCACATTTTTCACAATTAGGCTAAGTACCAGCGTATTAGTGACAGGTTGCAAGCCCATCGCCTAACAGTACTACAAGCCTTAATTCCCTTAGTCGCCTCTTACGACATCCACGGGAAGACATGGAGTGGCACTATTCTAAGCCAGCAACCACATGACGTCAATACGTCGACGTCGTGTATGTGTGTGTGTATTAAATGAAAATACCTTTAAAATGGGTTTGTAACAATTAATATAATTCAAAGTGTATTGCGCCAATGTCGAGTTATTTATAGGCACTCCAATGGACATGGATATTTCACAGGAGGACAATTGTTCGGTAAAAGAGTATTTTCTCTTGTGGACACATGAAGTTCGCTTCACGCGCTTCTGTCAAGTCCAGTTTATAAATTGTTTTCAAAGTGCTTGAGTCTTTATGTGTCACATAATCTTATAAGTACCTAATGTTAGTAGTTTTAGAAGTAGAGAGACTTAAAAACGATCCTGTGTGGGAAGTGAGTGGGAATTGGCAGGTCGGGGGTAATGAGGAGAGATAACTATTTAACGCCATCTTATTGGGTTTAAGCTTCTTAACATTTTAACTTCAATCTGTGCCTTTTAGGAGATTATGATTAAGGTTTATGTACTCCTACAGGCCAAAAATTTTAAGTTTTTAAGTTTCTGTAATCAAGGGGCAAAACGGAGCCTTATTGTACTCCGCTATCTATACGTTTGTCTGCCATTGTGTCAAGGGTCTAAAAAGTAAGGAGAAACGTTTAACCAGCGAAATAAACTACAGGTACTAATAGATCTACCGGACTGAGTGCATAAAGGCAAAGATCATTAAAAGAAATAGGAATAATAACCCAACTTGAAAGGGAAATGACAACGTTGAAGAGAAAAATAGTAAAGTCATATTAGAAAGAAAAATAGTATTTGGGGCAAAGAAATCAAATAATAGAGATTAGTATAGAAATAAACAAAGCCATTAGACATCATAGGAAAGCAATATAAATAGATAAATTGAAACAAAAGATAACGAGTGCAGAAATACTTGTGGAGAGGACGAAATACTTGCAGTCAGAAAAACTTTGGAACAAATGCAAGTAAAGTTTGGAACAAAGGGAAAACGGTCATCAATAAACAAGGTGGTCACAGAAGCTTCAATCTGGCAGTGATTATAAAGATACAGTAGAACTAAACACACTTCTCAAAGAAAGCTCCAATAAAACATTTCAAATATTCAAGGTTCCTCCCAGGTCAAGACTAAACTACAAACGAAATTTTGAAGTCAACTATTGATGAAATTGGAAAACGACATAAACATATTTAACCAAATATTAAAAGATCATAAAACAAAGGATTAAATCAGTTATCATTTTAATTCACAGAGAAAGAAATAAGGACCTTATGAACAACTATAAACACATAAGTCTCATCTCATGCCGAACTTGTATAAGCTGTTCTCAAAGATTCTACTCATTAGACAAACATCAAAGTTAGCAACCAAGTGAGTTAGGAACAATCCGATCTAACTACATATAATAGTTAAGTACCACAGACTAAATAATTATTTGTAGTAAAACAAATTATCATTAAACTATCAGAGCACTGCAAAACATAATATAATGTGTGGACCTTTTTCCCTCATTCTCTCAAACGTAGTAGGGAAACGTACATGCACCGTTAGTAAAAACTTAATTACGTCTTTAACTTTTTTTTATTAATGGCTGTTCTTCTCGGTATCCTGTACTAAATTCGCCACTGTAAATGTAAATTATTGTACAGAATAAAACAATAGTAAAAGCCGGACATCTTGCCACGGGCCATGGTTCTCGGACACATTTAAAAACGTCCGCTTTAAATCTTATATATGATCAGAGCCACCGCTTTTACTTCGGACACGGTCCGAAGCCATAATTGGTTTCATTTTCGAGTGAGCAGGTCCAGCCGGTGACACGGCTTCGGCTGCTAGCCGGGTGCGCCAATTATTATTCGAAGCTGTTCATGGAATAATAAAACCGGCTAATCGCATTCTTTTGGACATAATTATCCCGGACTTATTGAACTGATCGAGCAAGGAGTTCACGGTAACGTCAGGGAAATTACCTGTGTTATGACTAATGATCGACGACCGGTAGTATTATATGTCACTTTAACGTCAAACGCCATTGACTAATATTTGTTATCGAATATTATTTATAATATCTTTCATAGTTTTGTTTATCGAGCCTTATTAATTGAGGTATTAAATACCGACCGGTATTAGAATTTGTAAAAATAATACTTATTACGGTTAACTCATATGAAAACCGTAACTTTTGTTGAAATATGGATTAATTGTCCTTGAAGCCTCTCTCAAAATCGCGGAATCTCATTAGTACTGGCCCTGTCCATATTATTAATTACCTTTATCTTGCGACTGCAAATATGAAAATTTTATACTGCATACAAATCGGCTTAGTCAGGTAGAGACACTTATTTTATATTATGTTTTATTTTATGTGTACTGTGCAAAAGATTCAAGGGAAAAATAGGTACCAAATCGAGAAAGCAGAAGATGACGGTAAAACAATAAAAGAGACGAAGATATTATAAAAGTAATTTATTTAGAAGACGAATGTTTTTAACTGTGTACAGTCAACAGCATAAATAAGTGATCATTTATGTACCCTGTCACTTACACGTCGTGATTGAAATGCTATACAAAGTTGTGAAACGATTGAATGCGACAAGGTACAGAAATGATGAGTTGACTGTACGAAGACGGTCCATGAATAAAGAATTTATTTTACAATGTTAGGTTTACATTCATACATTCAAGCCTGTTATCCCAGAGTAGGGTAGACAGAGCTATAGAATTATCTACAACTTAAAAATCTTGTTGATAAATTCTGTAACCATATTTTGCAAAAATAATTATTTATTGGGTTAAACTGTAAAAGATGCGTAACAGTTTTCCAAAACACTTAACTATTTTTTCAAAATCAAAAACGAAACACTAGCTATTAGTTTGTGTTTTAAACCTCAATCTGTGCCTTAATGGAAGCCAATTAGACGCATGCTAATTAATCATCTAATCTATGTAATGCTGATAGGAAACGCTAACTTAATTACTGGCCTCTCATGTTACTAAGTGAAGTGATTGGTAACAGAGAAGAGAGCCAAGAAGACTTACCTTCTATTTATCTTAAAACCACTGTAAGCAGGGTAGTGTAGGATTTTACTAAAGATAATAATATATTTATTTAATACTAAGAACCTCATCGGTTATAATACATAAAGTCACAGTTGTAAATAAAAAATATATATTAATGAGCTAATTTTTTAAATATGAGTAATTCATTTCCTAATCAGATGAATGTCCTCCTTCTGTTGATATATTTAAAAATCAGTGAAATACTGCGAATTAGTACATCAAGGATTCCATATTTAGATACATTGTCAGTTGATTGTTTCCCCAAACCGGAACACAAAATATTTAACGGCGTTAAAGTATCTAGGTACTGTGTATGAATGAAAACAATCACTATAATTCAATTTTGACACTACAAAAATCTTCTGCAAGTTTATATATAATTTTTATGGGGAATTAGAGGTAAACAAGTAATCTGATGGTAAGTGACCGCCGCGACCCATAACCACCGGCAACACCAGAGGAATCTCATGTGCGCTGCCAACCTTTGAGAAAAAAGTAGGCTCGTTTTTTGTACAGTCGACGCCATAAATATGTTTACACTTTAGTACCTTGTCTATTTAGCGTCATGTTTAAACTGCCATTTGAAATTGTCATAGCGGGTAAAGTGACGAGATACTAAAGTGTAAACATATTTATGGCGTCGACTGTAGGACCTCAAATCGTATTCGTTCGGAAATTACAGACGCTGAGAGCGAATTTGACAAAGATGGCAAAAAAGCTCTCGAAAAACGAACTGTGTCGATTTCCACCTATGAATTATGTTGATGAAATTATAGTTTGCTACGAATTATTCCTGAAAAATTTGTTAGACGGATATTGACTGCTTTACATTAAACAATCCCCGAAATAATAAGACACAAGAGAAGGTCCGCCATTTTTACTTATTTCTATGCAATAAAGATTAAATAAATAAATAATTAATTGCGATTCCACTTTTAGAACTGATTATAATAAACTAAATTATATTTACCAGCAACATAACTAATTAAACACACTAATTATGTTTCGCTTCGAACTGTTATGTACATCGCAACCACTCACATCTCGACTAATACCATCTAATCATATTACCGTAACCATGACGACTGTTGATATAGGTACCTTACGAGCCGAGCGAGTTGCTCAGCTCATAGGCAAAAATTAAATTATAATGGCTGCTCGACTGCCGTTGTGAAAACAATGATTAGAAGCTGTGGTGACACCGCCGACTCGCTTAAGTACTTTGCGGCGAAATCTGATCTGCAGAACTCACTTCTAATCCAATTAGCAGAAATGCTACGGTCTAAGGGAAAAGGAACAGCGGGATCTGAGCTTGGCTCCTCTCTTATTCTAGATTTTAAACAATGGCACAAGCGTTTTTCATCATTTCCATCTTAAGAATTGGCTCTAGTTACTTTGAGTTCATTTTCATCACACTTCATAGGTATGTGGCAAATAGAAAGAAAGAAAGCAGATCAATATATCGTGCTATAAATAACTATAAATGCGAACATGTTATAGAACCATTTATATCTAAAGATACTTAAAGGTCGCCCACCTCAGTATAAATGCTACAGTAAGTATGCCACGTAATAATAGTCACAATGCCAAATGTCAAAATTAAAGCAAGGAAAACCAAATCTATACGTTCTGAATGTTGCATTAGTGTATGTATGTATGTATGTTAACTTATTTAAACAATTACCAAACATGTTTACATCAATAAAGTCAGATATTTGGCAAACTTATCCCATATGGGATCTTTTCCAGTTAACCTGGGGCAAGTACAATGCAGGAGGATAGACAAATTAACAAATAATAACAAATAGTACACACATCGGAGAAACAGAGAAATAAAACTGGTTTAATAATAGTTATTTATGTAACTGGTAGTACATAATGAAGCTTCTTAAGGTTAGAGTGAGAGCTCTAATGACAGGCAAGAGTATCTTAAGACCTGATTATGTACCGCTACATACATAATTTTTTTACAAGCTTAAAAAAGAAACTACAATGTTTGTTGTAGGTGATTTTGACATATTTCTTTATTTTAAATAAAATACTACCAACAATAAAGTGTAGGAATTGGAATGTCAATTGTAGCGTATTTTTTCACATGATGTAGAGTCAAAGTTGTGGAATGAAAAACGAGAAATCTTTACTGGCTTTAGGAAGTATACATTTATTTTGAATGCGTTGATATTTTGAAACGATGGTGTAATTCAATACCTTGCTACGTCATTACGGATTGGACCTCAAGTTTAAAAATTACAAATAATGGCTATTTTTAGCCAGAGGAGGCAAAGGTATACCGCAATGAATCATTCCTTACAAGTTTCATTTAAACCTTAATAACTCCTAAGCAAAGTAACAGATTGAAAACGATATTTTGGACCAATAAGGAAAGGGCTTTCTTATACCTTAATATTACTATCAAGTTTTAGGACACCCTGTATACTACAAATAGCACCATTAGCCTAATGTTGTTATTTATTTTTTTTGTCTTTGGTAAAGTTTTTTTTTCAATCAATATATTTTTCAAAGCCTTACTAATTGGTCGTCATGGAGAATTTAGAGGTTTTTCGTTTTACATTTTATATTAATTTTATTACACATTAAGATGATAAGAGAAGGAAAAATTTAAGTAAAAAGTAAAAGAGGTAGCCCAAGAAGAACGCCTAGTCTAATTAAAAGAAAAAGTAGCCGCCGTGCCGTATGGTAAAGAGAAGGCTTTTCGAGCCTCTTTGTAGGAAGAATGGAAATAGACCCCGTTATCTTGTCGCATAAATATTGTTTTTCAGTAGAGTGTGAATGATTTTTTTATCGACCTTCTTGATATCGATGTTTATATTATTTATATTATTGTGTAAAATTTATTGTAATTATTGTGGAGAATATGTTATTATGATTAATCCTAACTAACGTACACTCTAGACTTTTATTGGTTGTGTCTCTCGTAAAACTCGTAATGTATGAAAAGTCCAAAAATGTTTTTGAGATTTCAGGGTTAACCGCATAGTGAAAGTTGTTCAGTATGGCCTACTTATTCACCCCGTTCAGGCTTTTCAGTGGGTCAGAAACAAATAAGTAGTACCTAGTGACACCTTTTTGAAATTATCAGTGACATACACTATCGACATTTAGATAGTCGATAAAAAAAGCATTCACGCTCTAGTGAAAAGTAATGTCAGTGCGACAAGATAACGGGGTCTAGAAATTAGTCTACGACAAGAGCATAGCTCTTAAGTAAAATTTACTTACAAGCTGTGCGGTTGTCAGTAAGGTAATGAAGTAAATGAATGATTATGATTAGTTTAATTTAACATTAATATTGTAATAAAATACAGTGAATATTGAACGAATATAAAAATATATTTGCTTTGTTATTTGTTTTAAATCAATTTTTAACTCATTTGTGTGTGTACATTAACAATCACAAAATAACTAAAAACCTACATAATTCCGCCATTTGTACTTTTCTTTTATTGTGCAATAAAGTTAAAATAAATAAATAAATAATTTTCGTAATAACAATAAAATAATAAATTTTCCTGTTTTATATGAATGCGAACGAAACGTTAGGTTGGATATGAATGTATTTGACATCATGAGAACGGAAGTAAATCAAACATGATGCCGTATTAAAATACAACCAACTTAACCACTTTAACGCTAAAAAACATTACCATTCGTAAAAACCTTACGCAACTAAAATATAGCAGAAAATCCGTACGGCGTCTGCGTGATAATTCAAGCTATTTTTAGAAGTAAGCATAACATTTTATTGCAAAAAAAAGTTTGGGAATAATACGATTAGTTAACTAAAACCACACAATAACTCCTATTTCTACATACATACATACATACATACATACATACATATACTCACGCTTTCATTCCAGAGTGAGGTAGGAAGAGCTACAGAATTACCATCAACTTAAAATATTAAATGAATCGAACATTTTCAGAAGCAATGCGATCCTTGCGTTACCGGTATAAAATTCAAAGCTTTTGCGTATGTTATTATAAGGATGATTAGGATCGGTCTGTTCTTAGCATAATTTATTAGATAATCGTTGCTTTCAGGTACGTAACAGTCCACAACGAAATACCTTTATGGCACAAAACACACTTGTGAGTTCTCCGCATAACCTACCCAAGTAATATAACATCAAAGGCCCGCCACGTGCTGTTACAGCGATTAATTTAGTAACGAATTTGAAACGGACTAGTTTAACACAAACCAAATTCAAATATCGAATAATGAAACAATTTCGTGAAACGTCACACCTCTTGAATTACAGTAACTTAAATTAAATGATAATCAAACTGAGCAACCTAAAATAGCACCATAAAAGTCACAACAAGCCATTACGAGATTCTTGTTTCTGTGCGTATCACGATGTCATGTCTTTATCATCTTATCACTTACCCTTTTTCAATTCCTTTTAACACACTTATCTATAGCTATTCGAAAGTGCAGGTATTTTCACGGATTTTTTTTTCACTGGGCCACTCATGTACCGTTTTCTTTATAATAGGTTTCTGTGTACAACACTTTACTAAACTTTGTAATGACGAACAAAAACACACGGCATTTTGACTAATAGGTTGTATTTTATCTTGCTTTATCAATTAACTTACGGATGGCCACTGAAACCAACTGATGCCCGGTTCCTATATTCAAGAAACGAATCGTTTTCCTTACGTCTCGTTAAAATTTGACATTTGCTACGTAAAAAATGTGTCAAATTTTAACGAGACGTAAGGAAAACGATTCGTTTCTTGATATAGGAACCGGGCATGAGAAAACAAGATAAATACCTACTTATCCGATAAAATATGATGTCGATTAAGTTCTTCATTTTGTAATAAATAGGTTTTATTAAAAAAATTAGGTAATCAACATATAAATACAGAATAAGACTACTAAATGGAAACCTGTGGTAGGTCTCTATCTAGTTGTCTCGAAACAAAAGAAAAAAACTTATCTTTAATTTGTATGGGACTTTGTTGAATGCCAGCGTGGTTGGATGAGAGAGACCCAATATTAAACCAGTTGCCAAGCAAAATTTTAGAGGCCTTGTCTAGCAGTGGACTGCTTTATAGATTGATGATGATGATGATAACCTTTTCGGTTAATTTTTTCAGTTGTGGTCATTTTCTTACGTGTACTAAACAATGCCGATGGTATTGTATTTATATCAAATATTTAATAGAATGTTACTATCGAATGATAAAACTTAACTACTGTCTGTAGAAGAATGTTACAAACGTTTTAAGTGACTTTAATAAAAGGAAGAGGTTATCGTTCGAACGTGCATTTTTAAATCGGTAAAGTCACCAACGATGTCAAATAACCTCGGTGATTGATTTGATAAAACTGGGTCCGGAAACAGAAATGTCGAAAGAGGAAGCCGTCAGGTAAAGTAGAGATTGCCGCTAGTGCAAGCAAAAATTGGATTTTCGACAATTCCGACTAGGATTTATCCTAGAAATTCAATTGTTTCGGCCTAGAGTGCAACGGTAGTTTCATGCAAGAGTGTAGGGATTTATTGCATTTTGGAGCCGTGTTTCAGCCACCATATTTTTGGATTTATTCTTTTGCATATACCTCAAATACTAGACGGCATATCAGAATTTAACAACCTAAAATGGTGCCAGTGGAAGCGTTTTAACGCTGTTACAGTGTCAAATGTAATTCGAATAAACTCGGACGCCTCGCGAACGAGTTCGGGCAGGTCTTTTTAGCTGCAAACTCATATATCGCACGTCATCATAATTCCCTGCCGTGAAACGCAATATCTTCAAAAACGAAACTGGTGTCATAGCAATTTATCGCGCGAGAAGCAATTTCGTCAGTAACATACGGCAAGCGCAATATTAGAATAAAACAACTCAACCTCGTTACTGGTTACTTTTATAAGCTAAGTCACATTGCACAAAACTCTTATAAAAATGAGGTATCTACAAGAAATATGAACCCCTAATAGCAAGTTCGGAATGCTTTTTTGTAGTAAATTTTTTTTGCTTCACAATTTTTTTCTGATTTTAATGTAAAGTCAGAAGCCAAACAAATGTTTTTTTCATTTGACAGTAACAATTATACGATGAAACCAATTTATTTCCAAATGATTGCTAAAATATTTACCTTTAATAAATCAAAAATGCATAACAATACTAAAATAAGTTAATACAACTTTAAAGTAAGTTGATACTACTAGTTGTAAAATATAATACAGTCGCTACAAGTTCCCGTTACAGCTTCACTGCTCTAAGTTTCTAAGTTTAATCGGTTTATTAAATTTCATAGAACTAAGTCGTAGACATCTTCTTGAAATGACTAGGTATTATAAAAACTGCCATCTTCTTAAAGTTGGAACAGCTTATAATTATGCTCTCATGATGCTACAATAATGTTACATTAACGTATAGGTGAAAAACTTAAGTAAATGACCTCTCGCATGCACATCTATGTGACATTATAATATTAAAATTTGACGTAAATTCCATATTAGTTTTGTACACAACTAATGCAAGAGGGCATTTACTTAAGTTTTTCACCTATGGTAGTGTGGAAAATTATTTGGATTAAGAATAAATTAATTACGTAATACTTTTCATCTTAAACGAGCACAACCTATGTTGCTTACGCTACGTGTAGTTAAAAAATGTTAACAATTTGGTCATTTCGAAATCGGACTAAGAAACGTACCTAACTCGCGAGTAAATATATAAATTTAAAGTATAATTTTAATTATATTTTTAATATTTTGTTCTTTTTATGAATTAAAAGATTTAACTTGTTAATCTTACGTAATATAGAAATTAAACCAGATTAAAAAGTTACATAAAACTACAAGATCTTACGATCCAAAGTTGAAATCTTGCTTCCTTTCCAAGTTGATAACGAGAAAAATGTGTCTGTCGATCATAGCTTGTTAAAAGTTGGCCTAGGAAAAGTTTTAATGAACGCCCTTGTCAATAAGAATAAACAAAACGTCTGTTCTCACTACTAACACGGAGACTTTGACTCAATGAGTCATTTTAGTCTAGTGACAATGAAAGATAACCCTAATTATTTACGGTTATTAAATATGTTACTCTTTTAGTTACGGGATTTGAAAATCATAGGAAGTTTAACGAGTGCATACTAATTTCACATGGACTGTTTAGTTTTGTTTGAAAAGTTAACTAACCAATTTTTACGTGACTAAAATGACTTTCAAAATCTCTATAAAACGAGGATACTTTTTCGTAAATTTAGGTCCAAGTCCTAACTGAGCTGAGTGTCAGGTAATTAAATAAGTTTGACTGTTTGTCTTTAACTTGATCAGTAATCACTACCTATACATTAACAAATCACCGTATTAACGTTCTGAATTAATAACCAAAAAAAACACAAGGCAAACTTAGGTACAATTGCCGTATGAGGTGTCCGTGTCAATTTAGTGGTTATGCCACACACAAAATAATTTCACTTCAGTAATCTGTGCATCGAATGAAGAGCTTAGCCATGTATTTTAAGGAATTAACTTTTATTAGAAAAAAAAACACATTACTTCATTTACATTACAAATCCCGAAAAAAAACAGAAATCGCGAGGCTAACATACAAAAACCTATATGTAAACCTAAACAAAGCACGTGACTTCATACGTCTACTGACACAGAAACGATTCTAAAGCTATGGTAATTATAGCAGCCTCATTCCCGACGCCTTCATCATTTAACGGTACGATGGTTGATGTCGAGTTAATCATACGTCAAACCCTTTGATCTCACTAATCATACATATCGATAGACAAAGACAAGACAAACAGCACGACAATGTCTATGGACATGCCAAGTCTTTGTCTTGCTTGAAGAGGGAAGCGTGTTTGGTTCTGACACAGGAAATTACAATGTTGCAGATATAATCGTATGCACTTTGAATAGAAATATGATTTTAATAACCGAAGCTCTTGAAATATGGTTACTTTATAAAATTTTCTGTAAATTAAGTTTTTTACAATAAGGTAATGAACTTTAATTACAGATACTTTATAAATACAAATATTCAATAAACTACTAATAAAAATAACACCACAAACGTCACTATGAGGTCTCACAGTGCTCACGAACGCACAGGGTGGTTCAAATCGTGTCAGAAACAAAAGGTCAGTCAAACAGGACCAATCACAAAGCTGTATTGAACGCAGTGCGTTTACTCAGTGAAGGATCCCTTAAATATTGTTTGTGAATACGGGTGTAAATTAAATCAAATCGAACCCCTCCATTGAAATATTGCTAATCAGTTATTCTAGTAATTGCTGATATGTGAGAAAAGGGGTGACCTCAATACACGACCACCAGCGGCCACACTCTATAATTACAGTAACGGTGTCCTAACGTGCGCTCAGTGATAAAAAGATAAAAAGATAAGATAAAAGATATTTATTCAGTAAGTAGGCCGCACGGGCACTTTTACACGTCATGAATCTACCAGCGCTTCCCAAGAGGAGACCACTGCCGAGAAGAAACGCCGCAAGAAACTCAGCAGTCAGTCATTTTTTAAACATGTTACAATGGTAGTACTTAATCTAGCATTATATAAAGCAATAAATATTAAATTAAATATAATATCAAATAGCAAATAGCATGCGTAGTTCAGCAGGAAAACATGTCAAAAATATTACGAGAGAGACAAGGGGGGGGGGGGGGGGGAAGAGAGGAGAGGAAAAAAAAAAACACAGGACAACCAAATAAAAGTTTGATATGCTTTCCCACATCAACGGTGTCCCCTAGACAAACAACTTTGCAATTTTACAAATTATGAATGACTAAGTTTCGGGTTTAGGCCAAGCATTTTTATCTGTTAGATAGTCCTCGACCCTATAGTACGCTTTAGATATTAACGACTTTTTTAAGTAATTATTAAGTGCTGGAAAGGGTAATGTTAAAGCTTCGTCAGGTAATTTGTTATAGAAATGAATGCATTGACCAACAAATGATTTATATACTTTACGGACGCGGAATTTTCGGATAACAATTTTATTTTTATTTCTTGTATTTAGATTATGTACATCGGAATTTTTGGTGAAAGAATTAAAATTTTTAATAACATAAATAATAT
The DNA here is from genome assembly GCA_963966035.1 of Acleris laterana. Taxonomy (NCBI): domain Eukaryota; kingdom Metazoa; phylum Arthropoda; class Insecta; order Lepidoptera; family Tortricidae; genus Acleris; species Acleris laterana. Next base: position 13,724,709 of record OZ014447.1, read on the forward strand.
TCTCATAAATAAATTGAGACGCTACAGTTAAGATGTGAATTTCTTTAAAAAGTTCTCTTAAGGAGTCACGGGAATTTAAGTTATAAATAGAACGAATAGCCCTTTTTTGTAAGACAAATATACTTTGTATTTCAGCTGCCTTACCCCAAACCAGAATACCGTACGACATCACACTATGGAAATAACTATAATAAACTATGCGAGCTGTCTCAACATTAGTTAGTTGTCTAATTTTCCTAACCGCGTAAGCTGCCGAACTTAGTTTACCTGCCAGTACCGCTATATGGGGACTCCATTGCAAATTTTTATCTATGGTTATGCCTAGAAAAACTGCCTTATCTACCATTTGCAGACACTCGTCATTTAGAAAAATACTAGAATCTACCGGTTTAACATTAGGCAAAGCGAACCTAACACATTTAGTTTTTTTAGCATTTAGTAGTAAATTGTTACTAGTAAACCAATTAAGTACTTTAACTAGTGTGGCGTTTATCCTACTGTAGTCAATGGACTTTCTATCTACTTTGAAAATTAATGAAGTATCATCAGCAAAAAGTACAATCTCACAAAGTTTATCTACTGTTGGTGGTAAGTCATTTATATAAACCAGAAATAAAAAAGGGCCTAAAATTGAGCCTTGCGGCACACCTAATTTCACTGTAGCTCCAACAGATTGCGTTTTGTTTACAACAACTGTTTGAGTTCTATCACTTAGATAAGAAGACATGAGACTTGAAGCTTTATTGGACAATCCATAATGTTTTAATTTTAAAATTAGGGTCGAATGATCCACGTGTGAGTGTACGACTGCACCAACTGGTATTACACCGTTTAAAAGTTCGTGAAGCGTCGCTGTTGCCGAAAATGGTATGATGGCATCTTCCTCATCATCATCACCAGCATCATCACCATCATCATCATCATCATCATCACCTCCACCACCGTCATCACCATCATCATCATCATCACCATCATCACCATCATCATCATCATCATCATCATCATCATCATCATCATCATCATCATCATCATCATCATCATCATCATCATCATCATTATCATCGTCACCATCATCACCATCATCATCATCATCATCATCATCATCATCATCATCATCATCATCATCATCATCATCATCATCATAATTATGTGAGAGGATCGAGAGGTCAAAGTAAAGTAAGCATTTTTTTTTTTATTACTCAGTGAGGCCTATTGTCCATTTAATGTTAGTTACATTATAAGCTGATTAAGATTTCTTTTTTAATTTTTTCGTCTTCTACTTCCAGGTACTCCTTGTTTTACGTTCTTGAAGTCACTAACTTTCCAATGACGGATATAAATCTAACGTAAACTAAGATTTTTTTTGGAATACCCTGCCGTGATAGATATACAATAGCTAAGAACCATCCCGCTTGTCGCAAGTCATAAAACAAAATAACCACTTAAATATTTCACGAGCACACCGCACATCTCTGTTATTGATAGCATATTATATGTTTATAAATTTTAATAAAGGCAACTGCCACCATAAAAAGGTAGGAAGCAGCAAAAAATGATACGCATTACTCACACAGCAGAGGTTGCGTCTCGTTTTAATTCGGGGGGAGGGAAAAGGATGTAGAAAGACTTATTTAAGGAGGTCCCTGTTGCCTTGGCAGTACAATTTGATTGACCTCAAAGCGAGTGGGAGGAGAATTAGCCAAACGAAGCGTTTAGTGGTGACTTCCGAGAGCTGCCGAGCACTTTGCAACAGCTTTTTTAATAATGTGGGAATTTAATTGATTAAATACTTTTGGGTTAAGTAATAATACAGCACATATTTTTTTTATTCATTTCAACAACGTTGTCGGTTTCTACATTATTTATGTTGGTTTTAGCCTTATTATGCGACCAAATAAAAGAGAAAATACACAAAAAAACATTAAAACCGTAAGATCATTATAATACAGAAATTATATTTTAGAATACGTCATTATTATAAATTATCAACAGTGAAAATTTTAAAGCCAACGTTATCTGAATACTTATCATTTGTAGACTCACTCCAGCAAGAGACTTTAAGCCAAACATGACAGGAGCAGACTATCGTTCCCTGCAGACTTCCAGTGAAGAAATTATCCTGAAGTTCTTAAGTCTTTTTGCCTTTTATTACAAGCCAGCTCTTTTTAAATATTGGCAGCATATCGAAAGGAGGCACTGTATAATTATGTTCTTCAAATGATTGACGATACGGTAAGCCTAATTGGTAGTGACCCTGCCTACGAAGCTACCGGACCCGGGTTCGATCCACGTTAATATTTTGTAATGAGCGTTATTATTTGTTTCTAAGTCTTTTTCGTTGTCTACATAGTACCTACTGTCGAGCTATGATATGTTAAGCAGTTTGACATAATAATAATATGTAAATTATAAATTTTTCACGTGTCAATATTAGTCGTGTGACTAAAAATATAAATGCGATATGTTGTGTGTTTGTTACTCCTTCACGCAACAATAGCAGATGAAACTTGAAATAGATAGCTGATACCCTGAACTAACACATAGGCTACAATCAAATATCTAAACCTAGTTTTTAGGGTTTCCTACCCAAAGTCCGTCCGTATGTCTGTCTGTCTGTTTGTCTGTTTGTCTGTCTGTCTGTCTGTCTGATCTCTTTAAAGAGCTGTATCTTCTGAACCTTAGTAGATAAATGAATTGACTTAAAGACACTAAAAATTCACAGAATATTCACAATAAACGTAAAACTTTTAAAGTGAGCAAAATACTTACTGAATAAGAGAGATACTACTACTTTAAATCAACGACCTGAAAGACGATGGTAATACCTGCCCTGGACCGCTGACCTGTAACATGGCCCTGTCACAACTTTATTGTGGTGATTATCTTTATACACCCGACACAAATTATATTTGTTAGGTGACCGAACAATCAAACACAATAAAGTAATAAAACAGTAACTAGTTTTATATTGTTACAATTAAAATATAAAACTAAAACGGAAATGTTGCACAGTATGACAGTAGGCTAACCTTCATTCATAATCATAATAACAGCATCGAGATCTATACCTGTACTATATTTTCTTCATCTTGTCCGTAATAATAAAAAATCGATATTATTTTCTCTACATTATCATCATTTAAAATGGCCCTGTTTCCATTGTTAATTGTATAAAATCGGCATTATCGAATTATCGAATATTCCGGAATCCCATCTAGTGAAATCGATAACTGGAATAGTCGATAAAACACAATGGGCAATCCCTCTTGACGTTTAATTTTTGCTATGAAAATTCCGCCCCTTGGTAATAACATCCTTGTTACACGATAATACACTTACACACCTTTGATTGCCAAAGTCAATCAAAAAGACTCTGTAAATATTAACCAAAGCTAACATCTAGTGATGTCTTTGAATAAACAATACTAGTGCCGAAAGCGCAGAGCTCATAAAATCACTTATTACCCCATTCATGTGACTCCTGGGCGGGCGAGTTGGCATGCGGACCACGTACTAATGTGCCCAGGTGACGGACCCAAATGGACTCGGGGATTTAAATAAACTTAAGACACGTGGCGCCGGGCGGGGATACGTTTGATACAAATGAAATGAGACATAATTTTGAATAATTTAAAAGCAAATTCAAATAGCGAACTAGCGAACTTTTAAGCTGTGACCAAACATATAAAAGCATATGAAACTATTAGCTAAAGCTCTAATTGTCCTTGTGGCAAACCTTGGGAAAAGTTTATGTCCAACAGTGGACGTCTTTCTGCTGAAATGATGATGATGGTGATGAACGTTCTAATTAGTCCAAACGGGACCAAAAAATCCTAACTTGCTGAATAATAGCTCTAGGGCTTACAGGCCACCGGCTTACTGGTTGTTAAAAAGTAGGTAATCGATAAAATTAACAATCATTATGACCTTCAAATCATGGAATACATACATAACGCTGTCCTTCGAATAAAGTGAGTAGAGTGAGGAGATGAAATGAATTCGGGCATCAGTTTTCTTAAAGTAATACTGTAGCAAAAAAATTGAAGTTTATACTGTAAGATAATGTTGAGTAAAAAGTACGGTGTAATAATGTTGACTAAAAACGAAACGAAACTAAAATCGAAAACTTCGGAGATAAGGGGAAAGGTCATTTTTTGTACATTTCTGGCTATAATTAAATCAAAAAGTACGTTAAGGAAAATTATAACAAAAAAAATATTTGCAGATTGAGCCCTTTCATATGACACCCCGTTTGCTTTAATCAAAATATCACTTTAATATTTCAACCCCCATTCCTCCCTTTTCGAATATTTACAAAAAAAAACAAATTGTTTTTACTAAAATCAGATGCGGGCAAACAAATTATCCGACTATGCCAAATTTCAAGTTGATAACTTCTACGTGACATGCAGGCAGACAGACACTGAAGTCCTTTTTGATGATACCATAAACAGTATATATGATTTTAATTATAATAAATAATAATAACACGTTTTTTAAGCATTCTAAATCCGTTGCGCACCGACAGACGATAGGCAGTTATAAGTTTGCAAAGAGAGCGCGCAATACTAAGTGTCAATGAGTTATATCCAGTACCTAAATTCGTCAAACAAAGGGTTGCTGTCATAGACATTTGCAGGAAATCATATTATAATAATTAATATATTTAAAGATATTTCAGATCCTTTGTATCATTCAATATGCACCCTGGAACAATAAATGCATCTTTGTAAAAAAACCGATCATGTAATATAACACCATGAAGTCGCCCATTATCACGTGTAATTCGTCCACAATTAGAGAAGTGAGACCTCTCCCGCTCGCGCCTACGCCCCGTGAAGTCTTGTATAGAAGCAACCACCTGTTGCGCGGTAGGCGTCGCGTGTGAACTTCCATTTTTCTAAACAGCCAGTCATTTGTTAACAATTTATAAAACATACGGTTTCACGCAAATTTTCGTTTGATTTATTTTTTGTTCCTGCCCCTATGTTGACACTGTAAACAGCCTTTTTCAAAACCTTAGAACGTGTATAAATTCAATTTCATATTTTAAAGTTTCCAGTATTCTTTTCTAACACCTGATTGTCACATAAAATTGGCCTTGAATCGTTCAATTTCATTTAATTTTAAAGTTTTCGTTAATATCACTTGGTAATGTTAGTCTTGAAACATACAGTTCTTATTTGGCACAGTAAGTACATACAAACTTAATCTCAAATACTCCCGAAGTAAGATACCTTCATGCTTCCACCTACACATGTCAAAGTCATAATTAAGCCCTAAATGAGAGTTAAACCAAAACAAATGTAACGCGGCGAGCTCGCTCAAAATAGCATAAACAATCCCACGCGAAAGGTAAAGTGACAGCGTAAATAAAGCATACCGCCGCCATGATATCCAGAGCGGCCACATGGCATGCGCGCCGCCGGGCAGCCCCAAGCAAAACTGGACTAAGATACGATGATTTATTTAAACGTACGAAGAGATCCCTTATCTGCCACCTCGCGTTATCTTATTGCGTGTTACCTAAATAATTAATGCAATATAGGGCATCGATTGTGAGGTGACGGGCGTCCGCGGGGAGATAGCGGGCCGGGGGGGTGCGCGCGGCGCACGCACGCGATTGGCTGTCAAGCCTGCGTGAGTGCGTACCCCCGCCCCCCGCGTGCGTAACCCGCGCTCGTCCGCCAGAGCAGTAGCCGTCTCGCCATCGCTCGGGATTGTCGTGTTTTTGCCTCGCGCCACACTCGCTCGCGACCTCTCCCGCTCCCGCTCGTAGTTAGCGCCTCAAAGTTTTACAAACTGAGACCTATTTATCTGTCCATATGGTTCATCTCGTAGATATATTTCGTTCAGCGAAAGTTGAATACCCGCCGTCTGTTATTGTAAGTAAACAGTTTATTTACATTGCAGTGATTTTGTGAGATGACGTGTTTTTATTTTTGTTTTGTTTTTTTTCTTTCAGACTATGTTCCAAGTTTTTGGTTTTTTAGCGACGCAAATTGTGAAGACAAGAGATGATGAGTCGTGTTTAAAAGTACAGTGGAATACTTTCTATTTTTTAAGACTTTTTAGTTTATTGTATTGCTTTTTGTTTAAATAACTTTTAAATATTTGACAAAATTATGATTAGCTATTAATATAATATGAAAATTATTTTATAATTATGCCGCGTAGTTATAAAGTTTTATTGTAATAATATCATATTATTTTAACGTTTTGTTTTATTTTTATTTTACCTTTCTGGACACCTACTTCATTTTAGTTCTCACAGCGAATATGCAGTTTAGTATTCAATGATGACAATGATTATTACTGTGAGTTTGGTTTTTTAGATTTATTAGTTGAATACAAATAATAAATTTTACATTTTCATTATTTAATTTACTAAAAACTTTATCTTTTCAACATAATTAACTCATCGAATTTATTATAATCTACAATTATCATTATCACCATAAACATTTTTTATCTTATGTGTACAAAACAAACGGCAAACTTTAATCGAACTCAAAATCAAATTAGCAAAACAAAATCACCAATTTAAAAACGAAACTCGACCCGATTCAACCGGGCGCCGCAATTTGGTCCCCTGATTGCCTTACGGGACACCGCGTAACGCGTTATGGATTCCAAAACTGTAGGGTCTCACATAAGCACAACATAAAAAGTTTTATCATGCCCCAGCCAGTTAGCTGAAACTTGTAAAAGAATATCCTCGTACGCACCATTAACCCACGCTGAGTAAACTCCGTTTTTTCCGACGGGTTAACGTTGCGGGTTAACTTTCCTGTTGATGAAAAGGGTGAATATGGTTATGATAAGAAAACACTGCGGGGGAATGAGGAACGGAAACCGTTACGTCACTTGAGATGTTTCCAGGTCAATTACAAGTACTGAACAATATTATTGAAATTTAAAACAATAATAATATGAGTCTTGGATAAACATTAGGTATGTTAGTAGGTATAGTAATACATTACGTAAGTATCATTGATAACATTTATTATTTTTAATGGACTTCAAAACTCCGTCGGTATGTTTTTTTTTATAGAAAGATCATAACTACATACTTTATATTTTTTCTGACCGTAATAATGTTCAGATGCTGATTATGATACTTAGATAATAACTAAAATAAAATTTGCCACTTGAACTGACCATTATTATTATTAAACACAGTTAAAAATACAAAAACACACTACACCACCATCGATGTCAACTACCCGTCTTTGTCTTCAGGGTCGGCAACGCAATAGCAATCTTGAGTTTAGGTACTTTTTTTACGGCTTAAGCCTACTTATTTACCATTAGTTGATTCGTTTGTTATCTCCATACTATTAAATAAAGCTAAATAAGTTTGTAAGCATAAAACATTATAATAATTATGTTATTCGTTGGCCTTGCTTCCATATATTTCACCAGATAGGTAGGTAGGTATTTCGTTTTTGTAATATCCATTCCAATTATAACTCATACATGTAACCCAGGTTTGTACAAAATTAGATAGGTCGATAACCTACCAATAACTATTGATAAATGTGACATTATGTAGCAGCCACGTTGTTTAAATCGAATAACAAAACAATATTTTAATGACTGGCTTAACAATTTTTACCAAATTAAAAATGTAAGTAAGTATTCAGTTTCAATGTTAATTAAACATTTCAGTTTTCGTGCCGCGCTATCATTAGCAGCATTATAAAAGACCACTTCATTTAAAACTGCCTCGTAAAACAGTAAATTTTATGAAGTGATTGTAGATTAAAATGGAATGAAACATTTTTTAACTATTTTCACGATCGTGTTGGTACATTAACATGGGATTCCCTTAATTTGTCGATTTGTGTAATATGTAGGTAGGTAAGCACTATAACAATTACACTTTTACAGAATTGATAAAGTACATGTGCAATGTGTTTATTGTGCATTCAAGGTATCCTTACGAGTTTTAGTTTTTGTGTGCAGGAACCAAATTTATTTTTTCCTTTGTGTCTTATTGTAAAAAAAATACAGCTACTTATTTTAATAAAAATTATTTTAAGATATCAAAATTGAGCCTCGCTGAAAGGCAACAGATATTTTTATCCCAGAAATGTTGACAGTTCCCGAGATATTAACAATAAAAGAGTTACACGCAGATAAAGTCACAGGCAAAATAAAGACCATAGATTAAAATACGACCCAGCCCTGCAGTTATTAATTCCTTAAATGATGATGATAATTAAAAAACACCCTTTCTTAAGAAAACCAATCTGCCTTAAGTCTTACATTCTATTAGTAGGAATATCCTGTATTAATCCAATTATATAAACAAACAGGTCTTAACCTCAACTTTAACTGATTGAAACAAATTGTAAAATTTCTGAAATAACTTTGATTTAAAAAGAAATTATTAGGTACATTCATAACTCTTAAACTCAAAACTGTCTATAATGAAGCAGAGATGTCTTGATTTTCTGAAACCAAAAACATTACTTATTAATATTATATTATATTTTAACACAGTCACCGCCCGCTACTGCTACGCCTGCTACGCGTGCTACGCTGTAACCCGTAGCGACATTTTTGCGCTCTGCAAAAATCTGCTACGAACAGTGTACCCGACTATCAGGTTGTTGGCGCTGAATATGTTATAAATAATTTTAGTATTATATTGCTCAAAAAAGTAATGTTTAAGACTGATGAGATATCACATATTTTTAAACCTAAATAGAAATGAATGTTTAGAATCTTGACAATACGGATTTGTTTACATAATTATTACATTTGATTAACACAGCGTAAAGTTGGATGTTGAAATTATAAATAATTATAAGGGAGCAGGGTGTTAGTGCAAGGTTCGCCTAGAGCCCGATCTTTTTGTATTTTCAATCCACTGATATCGTTGTCGCATAATCGATACTCAAACTGACATAGCACGGTCAATGTACGTAGTATTAAGTAGGACTTTGCAGATGGAGAACTTTAAGTTGACAAACTGACTGCATTCTTACCAGATATTCTTAAAGCCAAGCAGCATTGTTTGCACTCTTAGTTTGGCTGTGGGGGTAAGACATGAACACTTTATGTCATCGGTTTTGTGACCTGCAATTTTTTAAGAAAGGAAGTGGCTGTAATTTGAAACTTGAAAAAAATACCCTAACCAGCTGTGTTCCTGTAAATAACCCCACGCCTAACGTGTAACGGCTGCCTCCCAGAGGGACAGGCAGGCCGCAGAGTTCCACTTACTGCGACCCTGGCGCTAGAACCTGCCCATAAATCACTAGTCTGAACTCAGTGAACCCCTTTTTTATAGAATACAACTGTGCAGCTGCGTAGGAAAAATTATCTACTTCTCTATTAGCCGTTGGATGCGGGAATTTATGATCATCTTAACTTAGGTCTAATAAGAAAATAAGGTTTTGTATCCGAGTAGCGATTCAATCAAATCAAGTGATTTAATTAATTCATTTTTTCATATAAATCAAAGAATACATTGAAATTATCAATGTATGTAAAGTAATACGTTTATTACAAAATTAAATAATTGAAGACCATACGTATTGCAAAATGTAGGTAGATACTTATGCCTTGCAGGCACAAATATAATGTAGTTAAAAAAAAACCGAATTAGGGTTACAAGTGAACCCTGTAAAAACTAAAACTGGCCAAGTGCGAGTCACCACCAACCATTTCATTTTAATTTATACAGATAGATGTGTTTAATATTTTGATATCTTTTCCTTTCATATAATGTGGCAAACTGAAAAAGGCTGTAGGAGCTATTGGTCCATGAAATATCTCATGAAGAGGAACCTTCCTCTATCTTTGAAGAGAAAGCTCATGGACTTGTGCATACTTCCGGTTTTCACTTACAGAGCTCTTTGGTCTTAGACGTGTAGGTACACAAACGTTTGGGATAGGAGTTTACGAACAAGCTAAGGAGCGCTGCATCTTAGGTGTCAAACTAACGGATTGTATCTGGAATATCACCTTGCACTCCATGACTCAAATAATCGACATAGCTCAGAAGCCAGCCAAGTTAAAGTGGGACTGCTTGACTGGGGTGATCACGTCTACCACATGCCAAGTAAGCTGGTGGACCAAGGTCAACATAGAGTGGAAACCCAACAACTCAAGACGGAAAACGTCGTCGGCGATGAAGGGATGAGTTGGAACCCTTATTGGGTGCAGTGTTCGCATTGTTGTGTTCCGGTTTGGGGATAAGACAGCTGGTGAACTGACTAGCATAGAGGCATTCCATCTTAGTCCTTAGGGTTGGCAACGCATTTGCAGTTTTAGGATTGCATTGCAGTCTTGTGAATGCGAATGTCTATGAGTCACAATTTCCACTTACCATCAGGCGGCCTGTGTGCTCGTTTGTCTTCTCTATGCCATAAAAAAAGAATAAAAAAAGAGACTGGCTAAGGACAGAGAAACATGGAAAAAATGGGTTTTTGCCACCCAGTAGCACATATCAGGCTTTTAATAAATAAATAAATAATTCACCACGGTTGAATGTCAACAACTTCAAATCCACTCAAAGTATTAAAAAAATAAAGCCGTTGCCAAAAATAACAAACGATGTTGTTGACAGAACTGTCACCTGTGACGGAAAATCGAAGTGGAGCCAGCTCTGACCACGCGGGCTTACTGTTTATCCAAGTTGACACTTCTGACAGCCAACACGATGTAATGTGGCACCTTTTACTGCGATGAGAATTCCATGTTTATTTTCTCACACTATTTGTGTAGCGGTCATAATATAATGACGTGATGTGTAGCTACAAAAATAACTTATGTTAAGTTACTGCCTAATAAGACGGTTAACAGTAAAACCATGAAGATTTTTATATTTAAAAGCAAGTTCTGATTTAATAGTTTTTACTCTTCGTTTTATTTAATAAAGTTTATTTCTCCAATGTCAAATCTTCGAGAAATAAACCCATGGATATCACACGCGAGGACAAGTGTGTTCGATCAAAGAGTATTTTCTCTTGTAGACTAAACAGAAGCATAAGCGCGTGGAGCTAAACCCATATGCTTCTCTCTCAATCTGTAAAGTATTTAACTTCGTCATGTTGGTTTCTTTTTCAGTAAGTTAAGTTCAAATCGTGCAAGCATTTTTTTAACCAGTTACGGTTATTGGAATGTTCTAAAGTTTGGAACCCAATAACAATCTACATGTATATATACAAGAAAATCCGAATCTGGACCTAGGCACTTGAAGTTTGTAGGAAATATTCCTTGTATACCCTAGGGGTGGACTAAGAAGAGATATTTGGAATTATATTACGGTTATAGCATTAACAACAAGTTGTTAGAGTTGTTGGTAATTTTGTAGGTCTGTCTACCACACTCTGGGTTGAAGGCTTGACAGTACATTATGTATGTATGTATTGATCCTAACCTAACAGAACGTAATGAGGTGGGAGGGACATTCGAGTTAGTCAAAATTAATTTCGGGCTTCAACATTTATGTAAGATCCGGAACATATTTTTTTCATTTCTTATGGTTTTATGTGTATTTTATTATGTATATTATAGGAAATAAAATAAGTCCAAATGAACTTTATACCAAACCACGCTTCAATTAATAAACGATTTACTAATTTAAAGTACTACTAAATGAAATAATGGTTTTGTTGTTATTATGTAATGTTTATTGCATATTATATCATGAAATTATAATCAAACGTTCTTATATGTTATGAGCACCCAATAATATTGCATTTACGGCGATAATAGTTGTGGCTCGGTATAACCAAATAGCGGCATTGGCCACGAAACATCTGTATAGAATGTACAACCTCATTAATAACGGGAGTGAATTGAATCTGATTCAGCTATTGAATTTAGTTACCGCCTTTGGTCAGTGCCCAGTCTGCGCAGTTGTTGTTCTGTGTAGATTATTATTTTTGGAAATTGCTAAATTTCTTTTTATAATTATAGTTAACCATCAAAATCGCTTTTGGTGTTTGAAAGTAGTGAGATTACAAGTATAATAAAGATAAAAACCGTGTACCTACCTACATGGTGAAAGGCTTTTGTAGTTCTAGTTTATAGTTTTTCTATTTTATCTTGATATCATTTTTGAAAAAACCAAACAAATATTTAAGTTTATGCGATGTATATTATACTGATCTTTTAAGGCCTATTTCACCGATAAATACTTAAAGAACAATATTATAATAATACTTTTCTACTAGTAAGAAAAATAAACTCAAGTTTAAAAATAAATGAAAAGTCTCATCGGTCATTAACCTAATCAGAATGCAATTTACGTGGGCGACTTCATTTAAACTGGCATGCCATAAAAACCATCCAATTTACCTTAGTCATCAAGAACTAAATAAACAAAGCTAGTTAACAGCCAGCGTTAATGTAGTATTGTAATGGTGATAAATTATTTGTGTGGTATGATAGGCATCTACACGCGGCCGTAATTGGGACATGCGTCGCGTGCGCTGCTAAAGGCCTGTCACCGGGCCTGCCTGCCACAAATACGTCGGTTGTAGCTACATTCGACTGCATTTAGCGTTCGGTTTCCTATTTCCGGTGCTATACAAGGTCGGTTGTGCTTTTTAGATAAAGTTTGGACATGTCAGCAGACATTACGTATCAAATTACATTACACATAACTATTTATTCTAGTAAACCCTTTTTTAGTTGAATGATATTGGTACAGTATTTATGGTTTTTTTTATCAATACCTTGAACATCTTTATTCCTAACTTAAGGAGGATTATGTTGATTGAAAACTGAACAGCTTTTACTTTTGATGTATTTTAATTAGGCACTGATTAGGGTAAAGTCACCAGTACTCGACCTTATATGAGTGCGAAGAGTGGGAAATATATCTTTCATACTCTTCCTACTCATACAAAGTATAGGCAGAGGCCGACTACAGGTCTCTGGCTGACCACTGGCGACTTTACTACTCTCACTCACTTGACATTAGCAAAATCTCTACGGAACTGCCATAACAAAATTTTGTTCATTGTTAGATGTTATGGGTAGGCAGAGACCACTTCTTTCCACTTGCTACGATCTTGACAAATTTCTTTCTTTCTTGGTAATACAATGTCTAATATTATTTCTGAGCATTTAAAGCATTCGTCCATTGCTTATTAAATAAACTTAAATTAACAGTATCTGTGTTGGTGCCTCGTTTTATGCCAGATACTTGTGTTAAGACACAGATATTTAACTCCACATGAATGTGTCTTCAACTCCAAACGCCTTACAAGCAATTAAGATTTAAATGTTTTACTTAAATCTAGCGGTTTAAGTACCGCTTAATGCAAATCCCAAATAAAATAAAGGTCTACTTACTTATTTCAATAAAGAGACGAGCAAAAATAATGTCGTTAAGGTCCTTTGGCAGTCGTTATACGTTTTACGGGCGTCCGTTGTCTGCCCACGCGACCATATAACTCATACGAACGCCCATAATAATTCTAATAGCACAGATACCATCTACATTGTCCCTTTTCATTACACGAGGAATGTTCATCAAATACTATCGATCCGAGTATACGACCGTTATAGCTTTCTTTTTTATTAACAAACTTTTTGTTATTAGTTTCTTAGTGTGTTCCCGCGTGGTTGCCGGGTAAGAATAGTGCCACTCCATGTCCTCCCATGGATGTCGTAAGAGACAACCAAGAGAATAAAGGCTGTGTAGTACTGTTAGGCGATGGGCTTGCAACCTGTCACTAATACACTGGTAAACATCTTAGCCTAAGTGTGCAAAATGTGGTTACAGAATTATTAACAAGTTTTTAGAGTTGTTAGTAATTCTGTAGCTCTGCCTACCCCAATCTGGGAAAAAAGACGTGAGCTTATGTATATGTATGTATGTATGTATGTTTCTTAGTGTTATTAATTTATAAGTATTTCACCGGGAAAACAAAATTATTTTAAGTTTATTTTAGAATTCCATAGCCAAGCCGTTAGCTTCCGCTGTCCGTCCATCTGTCTATCTGTTAGTCTGTCATGAAGCGCAGGTAATAAAATAATATTATCCGCAAAATATTGGGCAAGTTTCAGCTACGAAACAGCCTCTAATTTTCAAAATTCCTTGAATGTTACGAACGTCTTCAACTAGGCTAGCGTTATACGTTAAAGCTATTGTAGTACCCACGTAGGCATATGCCGCCAGTGCAGCCAGCCTACTATATGGGTCACGCCCACTGCACCCGTCCTATCTCTTTCCCACGCCGGTAAATAAACGATCAAATGCATTTTATTGCCTTCGGAGAGGCCGTGGCATTTTGTAAGTAACGGTTTGATGGCAAACTTGAACTCTTAGGGCCTCTACCCGATAATCAAAGCAAAATCGCCAATCATGTTTTGAAAGTAAATAAAAATTATGAAATCCTTGCAATTTATTTTGCGATGTCGTTAAGCCATTAATATTTGTGCTGCGTAGAAAACCCAGTCAAGTGTTGCGTCCCGCTCCTCCCCATTACAATATCTCCATCCCCTGCCAACATCTTTAACGATGCAACTTACATACAACAACATACATGAAAACTCCGCGATGTCCAGTATCATCACGAGGTAGGATCGTCCACGTACAAAATGAATAGGTAGGGGATCCTACCAGGTGATCTTACTGGACATCGCGGAAAACTCTCTAAGACAAAAAATAGGTACCAGCTCGTAGCGCAATAGTACAGCAGACACGAATAGTAAGTTAATAAATTCGTGTTCACTTATGCTGACGTGCGACTACATTTTTATTCGTGGTGTAAAAATACTAGCTGTACACACAGAACGGAAATTGCACGCCGTTGTATGTGACTCCACAAACATTAGTGTGATTGCCGTTATCGGTGATTGTTGTGGATTTCACTATACTGAACGGGAAAATGAGAAAAATCGCTTTCATTTTAAATGGCGTGCACCTAGACTATATGTAACGAATCTTTTTATATTTGAACTACACTCAGGATCAATGAAAACGGGTAAGTCTCTATGGTAATTCAATACAAAGTGACCCGTTTTCATTGCGGTTGACTATTTTCTATGCCCGTTTATATGTTATTAGTTCACATTGAACTCGTTAATCATGTTTCCCTAGAGAACTTAAAACATTTGATAAAAAAAATATTGCTTGACCTAATTAAGGTCAATGGCTTACTGAGTGTCAAATCCGTTCAGCGGTTAAGGTCAACTGAAAGACAATATAGACAATATAGAAAGACAATACGACAATATATAACGTATCAGATATTCTTAATTGATAAAACATTTTGCTATCTTTATGTTTTTTCTGCGGCTTTCTCGCGAACGATACGAAAAACAATCTCTAGGTAGTGTCTGTTCACGTGTGGGCCTACTGGCCACAGTTAATATTGCCTATAACCAGGATTCGTAAAACTTTAGCAAAATTCATTGAAGTACTTAATCGAATAATTTAAACATGTATGTTTATGCTATTAAATTGCCCTTATCAGTGTTCATAGTTTATCCATTTTTTGGTACCTACATATAACAGCAACTTTTTGGAAAAGCTCTCATGGCAGTCACTGATATCGCCTCTTTGACATATATATTTTTATAATATTTATTTGGAAAACCGTTTACGAACCAAAATAAGAGGCAGTAAGTTTTTAATTTATTTACACTATTTAAAAATTAATTTATTAAAAACAATGAAAGCACTACAGGAAACTCTACCTTTCATTTGTCTAGCAGTTAAGGTCTCATAAAAGCCTCCTATTTCTTAAATAGTACTAAACTAGTCCTCGTGTACAGGCGGAGCTTTTTACTTTTATTGTGTATTACTATGTATACAGGGTTATTGGTAATTCGACATATTCCCGTTAGGAGGTGATAGGGGTGACTATTTGCGGTAATTTTAACCCCCATATGCATTATGCAAAAGTGAACCATTTTTGAGTTATCATGTTTTTTAGCTTTTTTCAAAATAAGTCAAAAATGCAGCATCAAAAATTAATTTAAAAAAAAGTATCAATTTAAATCTATTTTTTTCTTCTTATTTATAAAAACGATAAAACTCTGGTTATTTATCAATATTAAAACAACAATTATCGGTCCAAATTTAAAAATGCGAGACTAAAAACGATATTATTTCTAGATTTTTTAGATATCTTTTTCCACTAAAATGCCTTAAAAACAAAAAAATTGTTATGAAACTTGGCTTGCAGATTAATTTAAAAACATAACCGTTTTCTTAGCTCTCCAAAAATGCATAACAACTAGGAACTTATTTCAAAGAAACTGAAAAAAAATGATCACAAAAGAAGTAGGCGGAAATTTGGATTCGAACTAAACACAAGGTAGTTCTTTAAAAAATCCCATAAAATTAATTAAAAACAATACCCAATGTCAATAAAACAAAAAAACTATTTTAAAACAAAATTTAAAACCAGTAACAGTTTAATAGTAATAACAATTAACAATTAATAATAGTAACAATTAACACATTTTTTAATTTAAAGTTCTTGCTCGAAGTGACTTCCCCTATTGGGTACGCAAAGTCGCATTCTTTTTCTTAGTTGTGACTTAACTACCGAAGTAGGTAGTCAAATTATTAAGCATTGCATTTGCTGCATTTATAATTCTCGTCTTGAGTTCTTCCGCGGATGACACAGGCGAGAGGTCGTAAACTATGGATTTCATGTGACCCCAGACATAGAAAGCAACCGGCGTTAAATCCGGACTTCTCGCGGGCCACGGAATGGGTCCTCCTCGCCCTATCCAACGATTAGGAAAATGGCTATCGAGCCATCGCCTAACATTGACACCAAAATGTGCAGGACATCCGTCTTGCTGGTATATCATGTTTTGCCTTGTAGCCAAAGGCTTTTGCAACGGTAACAGTGAAGCTGCTCGTCATGATTATTCGCGTCGGTTTCCCAATCGCCGGTTACCCCAATACCCCATGTATCCGTTTTTAATGGAGTGTATAGGCGAATCCGAGAAACTGGTTGTGTTCAGAGAAGACAAATTAATGCCGGAAGACCCCCAGTCCATGTTGTTAATTGCGAAGAGGATATTCTGCAAGAATTTATCGATGAACCAACAATTTCGACAAACACCGTCGCCACACGACTCTCTGTAACACAATGGAAAGCGTGGTCTACAGTGCATAATGCAGGATTGGATAGGGCGAGGAGGACCCATTCCGTGGCCCGCGAGAAGTCCGGATTTAACGCCGGTTGATTTCTATGTCTGGGGTCACATGAAATCCATAGTTTACGACCTCTCGCCTGTGTCATCCGCGGAAGAACTCAAGATGAGAATTATAAATGCAGCAAATGCAATGCGTAATAATTTGACTACCTACTTCGGTAGTTAAGTCACAACTAAGAAAAAGAATGCGACTTTGCGTACGCAATAGGGGAAGTCACTTCGAGCAAGAACTTTAAATAAAAAAATGTGTTAATTGTTACTATTATTAATTGTTAATTGTTATTACTATTAAACTGTTACTGGTTTTAAATTTTGTTTTAAAATAGTTTTTTTGTTTTATTGACATTGGGTATTGTTTTTAATTAATTTTATGGGATTTTTTAAAGAACTACCTTGTGTTTAGTTCGAATCCAAATTTCCGCCTGCTTCTTTTGTGATCATTTTTTTTTCAGTTTCTTTGAAATAAGTTCCTAGTTGTTATGCATTTTTGGAGAGCTAAGAAAACGGTTATGTTTTTAAATTAATCTGCAAGCCAAGTTTCATAACAATTTTTTGTTTTTAAGGCATTTTAGTGGAAAAAGATATCTAAAAAATCTAGAAATAATATCGTTATTAGTCTCGCATTTTTAAATTTGGACCGATAATTGTTGTTTTAATATTGATAAATAACCAGAGTTTTATTGTTTTTATAAATAAGAAGAAAAAAATAGATTTAAATGGATACTTTTTTTTAAATTAATTTTTGATGCTGCATTTTTGACTTATTTTGAAAAAAGCTAAAAAACATGATAACTCAAAAATGGTTCACTTTTGCATAATGCATATGGGGGTTAAAATTACCGCAAATAGTCACCCCTATCACCTCCTAACGGGAATACGTCGAATTACCAATAACCCTGTATAATGTTATAAAGGAAAGCAAAGAGCCTTTGTGTAATAGGTTTACAGGTACACAGACAGTTCAAAACGTGTTACGGGCAAGTGAAGGGAACTAAGTTACCATTTTACAAGCTTTTTATTACCTTCAAATATGTTTATTTTACCTTAGATCATTAGTTTGTTTTGGTCAAATCTTCATAGTCAAATTTGAACCAGTTTCCGTTCATGGAATAAAGAATATTCATGACATTTTCCACTGCTTTAATACTAGCTGATTAATGTAACAAACAGTTGAGAAAAAACATTAAGTATTTGAATAGTTATAAAAATAACCAAGATATAAAAATAGCCAACAAAGATTAAATCTTTATTGGTTGTTCTTATCTCTTTCTAGGCAAACAGAATTTAACATGGAGTTTGTATGGCCGATCTGTTACATGGCATCACAGTGCATAGTGGATCTCTCTGTCTAATCACTATCTAATTAGCAGTTTAAAAAGCTTGTATCATCCGTATTTCGTGGGCGATTTTAATTTTAATTTCACTTTTGGTGATCTCATTTACGGTATTTTCATATTTTGTTGAGGTATGCGATTTAAAACATCGTTAGTTTTGTCTTGACGAGCAGAGGATGAGTATGCAAAAAACGTGAAGCCGGCTACAAAAGCTTAAGTCCACAAATTTAATTTGACTGAAATTCATTTAATTTATGGAGCTCTCACACTCGCTGTTATAAATGACTAGCGACCTGCCCCTCGCTTTGCTTCGGTTTATGTGAAAATGATATAATTATAGCCTTATAGCCTTCCTCGATAAATGAGCTATCTAACACTGAAAGATTTTTTCAAATCGGACCAGCAGTTCCTGAGATTAGCGCGTTCAAGCAAACAAAGAAACAAACTCTTCAGTTTTATAATATTAGTATAGATACTCGTATATAGCGATATAAAACATTTTATAACAAATTATAAAAAATAATAATACATTTATACATTTTTATCACGTTATATAAAGTTACCTATATAACTTTTTAAATGTTATATAACAAATTACAACACGGAAACAAACATGTTAAGTATAATTTTTTACCAGTGTGGGAGCGTTTGAAACGTCCAACAAGTTGTAACAAAATGTTATGAAGTGTTAGTGGATGTTGTCGTGTTTTATAACGTTATATAACATTTATAACAGCATTTATCGTTTATGAACCATCTTACTAATCGATAGGATTCATATTGGCAGGAAGTTGGTCGCAAAACTGACGCTGCATATAGATGTGCAGCGTCAGGTATAAGTCAGTATAACGCAAACAACATTTTCCATCATTCATTGATCGGTAGATATATATGTAATATGCATTTAACGAGTTCGAAGTTATAAACATATTACAGAAAGAAGTAATGTAAAATTGTAGGTACATTAACCAAAGTTTTGTGTGTACCTATCCTATAAAGTGTTAATAGGGCCCGATGTTTAAACCATTCATATTTTAATAAGCTTTCAAATGGAGCGGTTTTCAAACGCAACTAGCTTTAACCAAACATAATGTTTAATATAAACTTTTGCAAAGCTTTGAAATGTGTCTGTATTTTGCGGTGCATTTAATATAAAGCGTTTGGTAGCCAAAGAAAGCTTTTTAATGAATACTAAATAAATACACAGACCTAGCTGTGTGTATAGTTGCGAATTAAAATGTATTTTAGTGATTTTCTGTTATAACGTTATCAGTGGGTTTCCTTGCGTACACGATTGCTCAATACTGAAAGAAATGATGGCCGACCAAGATATATTTTCTTTTAGTTGACAAATAGTGTATTATATTAGTTATATAAACCAAAGCGGATAGTAACAACGGCAAGTTCTTTAATAGATCTTTAGTTGGTGTATAGTGTAAGGTCTTGTGACGCACTTTTAGAATTAAGACATAATTAAAAGCACAACAATCACAAAACCTTTTAGAAGTAATCTTTTTTTTTTCAGTGATACCTACTCACAGAGCGCCCTATACATTTACCGATTCGCGACCGCCGACTTATTTACCATCCCCAAACATTCGTTCAGAAATAATAACAACACTTGGCTGTTGTATGTTATTAATACTTTTTATCCATTGTTTATCGCTCTTTGCTTGTCACATCCTCAAAAATCCGAAACCAGTAAATTTGGAATTAACTAATCAGTAAATTATGCACACCGGTGGATGCCGGTTTATTTTAGAATACATTAACTGCAGCGAACTAACGATTTGGTTATTTCATGGGGTCCATTTTCGCTATTCATCGGTAGCGAATTTGTCTCCGAGTTGACAATGCAAATGATTAGTTTGAATTATTCATGTTTTAAAGCTATTTGCGCTGTCGTTTTGGCACTCAATTATATCACGGTTTTCATTATTACCTAAATCTTAAAGTCATTAAAGTAATAATTAATGTCGACCACTGGGTCGTGGATATAAACGCCGTCTACGTATACTACGTATACGAGTTGAGTGAATAATTATCAGTTTAGAGTTTCGTGATTATAATGATTTTAATAAAATATAATAAACTAGATTTCAGGCAACAAGGCCCATCTTTACAAATACCTTACAGAGTAACGTACATAATAATATACATTCACATAGATTAAATCACGACTGTTTCCCAGAAAGGTAGGCAGAAACCACTTCCACTTGCTTCTATCCTGACAAATCTCTTTCGCTTCTTCCACATTCATACATCGAGTCATGCGCGCACGTCGGTTTCGGGTACTTAACATTTGACCCTTTTCCAGTATAACAATATAAAATAATAATAATATAATATAACATAACATATAATTTACCCGACTACTTATACACTTTCGCAGTGTCCTACAAAAGACACATAAAGAACATCACGATTGTGTCCAAATTTGATACAATTACTGATAATTGTGCCTGTTTTATATTTAGACTCGTACCTACTGTTAGCAAAACAAGGCAGGTGGTGGAGGATATAAGTAATTGCATAGCTAATTTACTACAGGTAATCTAAACTTTAATTAGGTCTTTTAAATATTAGTCTTCTCGCAAATATACTCGTAATATCTCGTTCTGGGTAACTGAAAAAAATATATGTTAAATAAATTTCTAGAATGCACTTAAATACTTAATTTAGTTTTAAAGAAAAAGTGATTTGACAACTACGAGATGAAAATTATATTAGCAAACAAATTTTCACAGAAAAACCGCAAAAGCAAATTGGTACGCTAATTGGTTTTACTTACGGATATGGAACCTTACATTAGGCTTGGCCCGACGTGTTCTGGAGCGGCTTGGTATAATGACAAAATAAACCATGACTATTAAGCGACTTCAGTAAAGTACATACGAGTATGTTTACTTAACCTCGTAAAGCCCACGTCAAATTGCGTTAGTTCCAAAAAGAATCTTGTGGCGGTCAACTAAAGTCAAAAGTGACTTTGACAAATGTCCTAAATTTACGACGTTGGGCTTTAGGAGGTAGCAGCTCAGTGACTCTAGGTAAGATGTTTAAAGCTAATGTAAACTATTTTCGAAAACTTTCAAAATGTATGGAATTGATATAACCGTTCGACCCGACCGTCTGACAGCCTTCTCCAATCCTATACATTTACGAAAGCGATGACACATTCTCGCGATGCGTCTTATTAGGGCCACAGTTGTGAGGGTCCGCATGACAATATTTTATAATTAGGTTTATCTTAGCCTAGTTATGCAAAATGTGGTTACTGAATTATCAACATTTTTTTAAAGGTACCTAGTTACAAACCTAGGTAATTTTGTAGCTCTGCCTACCCCACTCAGGGATTACAGGCGTATGTATGTACTGCAAATGGAACAGCAGATAATAATAAAAAACAATCAAAATATTATGATAATTTACAGGACTTATAGGAAAAAAAATGGTTTTGATGCTAATAGTTTTCTTTTATTTTCAGATGAACCGAGCAATACAGGTGAAGCCGGCAGACAGCGAAAATAGAGGAGGTAACAGTCATTTTCTTTATACTTGAAGAATTAGGTGCTCTTTTATTAAAAACATGAATACAACTTACGGCTTAGTTACTGGATATTGGCCCCATGGCATTGCTTACAGAAACCATGGAGCCCATTGTGCCCTTCTGAATAAAAAAGACATAAGAGCAATTTTATAGTCAAAGCAAATTGAACATTTAATTTGTTAATTACATTCGCGGTTCTGTGAGACATACGCCGTTTTGTGAGACATACGCCCTTTTTTCTAATCAGGGTAGCATTATATCTGCGTCTTCCGGGCTAAATCTTACCCATTGGACATTTAAAATACATAATAGTAAATTTTATGCGCTAAATAAAATTTTAGTAAATTTTAGTCCGAGTTTATCTCACTCAAAATATTATAATTATTTATGCTAGAAAATCAAAAGGAGTAAGATCCTACTCGAATGACGAAGTTTAAAAACAAGCATCGGGATTTTAAACCAGCACAAGATAAGGAAAAACTGTTTATGTAAGAGTACCTACTTATAAAAATGTATCCTATAGGGTAAAGTCACCACTGGTCAGCCAGAGACCACTAGTCGGCCTTATATAATAATAAATATTAGGGGACAATCTCACACCAATTGACCTAGTCCCAAACTAAGCTCTAGGCTTGTACTATGGGTACTAGAAAACGATATTAATACTTATATAGAGAAATATATACTTAAATACATTAGAAAACATCCATGACTCAGGAACAAATATTCGCGCTCATCACACAAATATCTGCCCTTACCGGGATTCGAACCCAGGACCGCTAGCTTCGTAGGCAGGGTCACTACCCACTAGGCCAGCGCGTCGTCAAGTTATATGAATGCGAAGAGTGGGAAATATAATATATTTCATACTCCTTCCACTCATAAAATGTATAGGCAGAGGCTGACTACAGGTCTCTGGCTGACAACTGGTGACTTTACCCTACTATGGCGATGCGCAACTTACCATCCATCCATGTGATAAAAAACACTTTGCAATTACGACTGTTTCATGACGGACTGGTTTTGCACATGCACATTACCTAAGCCGGTAAATTGCCTTAAAAAGTGGTAGGTATTTTTCTTTCGGATGGGTTTTAGATGGTAAAGGGTTGATAATTTACGTTATCATTATTTACGTAGATATAAAATACTAACTAATAAATAAATACGTGCTGCTCTTATCGGTGGTAGCTCTAAGTAATCTTTAATTTTTAGTAAAAAATAATAATTTAAAACTGTAAAAACACTTTGCAAGCAAATTTTTATTAACCGTATTTGTAGTTCCGGCAAATAAAAATATTATCATGTTTAATTGAACAAAACAACGGAAATGATTCTGTATTTGACGATGTAGTCTTTAAATACCGTTAGATATTTAAAGTGTGTTTATTCATAGAATTGATTAGTTCATATTGTTTTCGTGGTACACTTTACATTGATTAAAACGTAATTAAGGTTACGTTAACTTGTGTTTTCCGCGAAACTAAACGCCTACGGTTAGAATTTCCGCTCACGGTTCCTAAGAAGCCTTCTTAATAATTCTAAGAAGTTATACACCCAGAAATAATTGAGTTTTGATAAAAAGGGGTGAACTCATGATATAATAATTAATTGATATGATTATGCCATACGTTAACTCCCTATTTGAGTTTGAATTTAGTGTTTGGTCAGTCATTTTGTGATCTCTTAATGATGATTTAAAAGGTACCTTAAAAATTTACAACAATTTAGTGTAATACCTACCCTTAATAGAATTAATTAAAGTTTTTAGTTTAGTCTATATTATTCAAAGTGGCTTTATAAATTGCTAGTAAATTATCACAAGACCTCTTCGGAGGTTATATTCATCTCATTTTATAATGTTTTGGTAAAAGGCGGGTTTGTTCCAATGAAATTATTGAGACACGAGGGTAAATCTAAATTAATTATACCTTACGCTTACAAATACTTTGGCAACTGACACATTTTCAAGTTGTTCATTCTTGGTTTGAATATTTTGCCCAACGGTTGTAAATTCTGTTAAAGCGAGAGACTTTCTAAATGTTTTCCTTTCCTTTTATTATATTTTTGCACTAAGCATTTTATCTACAGAAGTACCTATAAAAAAGGAAACCCATGTTTTTTATTAAAATATTAATTGAACAATTAGAGTTCATATCTAAAGTACTTACCTGCAATATCAAAATAATATTTCCTTCCTCTTAACGAAGAATTTCCAGAAGCGGGCGGAACCGTAGAAAAAACGCCTCAAACATTTATGAAAACATTTCATCGGGAACGATAAATAACTCGAGATGTCCAAGCGTACTCATTGTAGAAAAGCTTAAGGTTAAAAATGGAAACGAATTGAAAACGGAACGAACGTCGAATGGAATCGGAATGGAACGGCGCGATTAAGGCCCGCGGTCGTAAATTATGACGTTTCATGAAGTTAATCATGCTTGAAATAAAAAAAGAGATTTGACTCGAATTCAAATAGGACTGCTATTGAACAGTGAGGTGTGCTCGCCTTGCGTTGTATTGTTTTGCTTTTTACTTAATTATGGTGAAGCAAAAAGGAGCGTAATTAGTTTAGCAGATCAGTCGTGTTTTCTAGTTTAAATTAAATCTAACTTAAATACTGTGAACTATCGAATAAATGGTTAATTTAATCGCATAGATGTCAAAATCTTTAATACAAAAACGTTTAAATGAGTTAACTTAACTCCAACTTGTATAGTTAACTCATGCACACATTGCTTTTTTTTTCAATTGTTCAGGCTACGACGCGCATAAAAATAAGCACCAAAAATTTAATTTAATTAAGTTTGACATCTATCTTGAAATAAACTAAAAATGTTGAATACCGTTTTAATTAAACATACACAACTAATTTAATTAAAAGCGATGAACCTCTTTTAAATTAACAGCAATCCCAGACAGTTCACATGTTTAGGTCTGCAATTTAATCAACAAACAGTACCAGTATCTGGAGCACGAACTTTTCCCTCTATCGAGTAAATAGGTAACGTTAACGTATTGTCATCAGTACCCTTACTATGAGTTACAATTACCGTACTCGTAGCGAGTCGAATGCTCTGTAACTTGCACTCTATAAGAATACTTACGAGGTCTGCGAGGGACAGAGCTTCGACTCGCTTACAAGTTCGTTAATTGTAACTCATGTTAAGGGTACATCTGTTTGGCGATTTGAACAAAGGGGTTTGCGTCACTGAAAGAATCCTTAAAAGAACAGGGTTCATGTGTCCGAATAGTAAAGGTGATTAAAACACGTGACGGATTTGAAATGTTTGCGTTTTGGTGGAACAGCGTCAACAATTCGCTCATTGAATACAAAACGGACACATTCCAAAATAATTTGCTCTTCCATTAAAAATCGTATTCCAACAGCTTCTAATTTTAAAATGCAATACTGACTCATTTTGGATTGTGTCAGTTTTGTATTCAATGAACGAATTGTTTGCGAAATAATTAAAACGTAGGATTCGATTTAATTATTATTAAAGAGAGTAAACAAGCCGGCGTGTAAACAGCAGGTTCACACTTGGTTGCCCGTTCGTTTATAATTGGTCTGGCGTGCGAATGAACCTGTCAAAATAACCGTCTGGATATTCTGCGATGGTGGTTGAACATTGTGCTTTTAGGTAAATATGATAATACGCAGGTTTAAACTATTAGTTTTCTTTTTAGTAATAGGTACTTATTTCAATAATATATTTATTTCAATGAATTATTTTAGTATAAGTGATATGCCATGAAACTTGACGTCCATCTCATTAGGTGTCTAATCTAAAGAGCTTTACAGACTAGATCTATCGATGGTTAATAATAATTATACGTTTATAAATAAGAGGGCAATTAGTTTAGATGGTCTGCCAGCGATCTATCAAGCCGATACATTATATCGGAGATTCTACGGCGTTTTTACCGCCGTTATTATTACAATTCATGCTCGCCGGGAATATTTGTTCGACCCGAGGGGCTATTGCCTATCGCACTCGCAATCGCAATCGTTTTCATTTTGAAAATCGAAGGATTGTCTGCATACAAAATTAGGCAATAGACTCACCGGTTGGCTTTAAAACTGTCACCGTACACTTATAGTTTTAGGACAATAGTTTGAAATCGACTGGCCAACAACTAAACTTAGCTAAAATAAATCACAAATCAGCTATTGCTAAATGACAAGTGACAACAACCACCTGGACGTATTCGCAAGTGCAGATCATTTTGACCTCTTCGGTAGTAACTATTTCTACTGCTGACTGTACAATTTATCGTTCTGTGCACTACACACTTGCAATGCGAAGAAAACGTCGTAAAATTTAAGAGAAGCTGATAGTTGGATTTTCAAATCAATAACTCGTAACAATCAATGTAGACTAACTATCTGTTAGTCAGCGGGGCCCTTAAATCCTTAATTCCTTTAAATTTTTCACCGTATCTACATCAGCAAAGAGCTTAATCCAAGCTTTGATTTCCGATTTAGGTATATATTATATTGTCACCCGGTAGTCGTAATGTTTAGATAACCGGTGTAAATATGTTATTTTCGGTTTTTAAATAAACTTTTAATAACGTTTCTGACTTATATAACCGCTGTTTTAAAGTAAAGGACATCATTATTCAAACTCAAAACCAACCCTCAAACAGAATGACAACGTCTATTACGGACATATTTGATCGATTTTAATAATTTACAGTCGACCATCCTCAAATACTGCCCTCTCCCTAGGGAAATCATAGAAACTTAAACAACGAATAATAGTGATGGGACAGTAATTGCGCTTTAGGTATCGATTGTTTCCGAAATATTACATCGCGTGACCGGCGGGCTCGCTCATTCCCATGTAATTAAAATAAGTGTTTTGTGTAATAACTACGTTAGTGTCGTAACTAGCTAATGTTTTGTCCCTAATGGGACGGATAAAAGTTTCGGTTCATGTTGCGGCTATCGGAATTTGTATCTAGTGGTAAGTTTAAACGACTGGGAGGTCTTATATATTTAGACTCTTTTACAACGAATAGTCATTTTTATATTATTTGATGTCTGTGCAGGTTATTTTAGTAAAATGTTATCTTTGTCGTGTATATCTTTTAAATTACAGCACCATCTAAGATTTAAAATTTGCTCTTCTTCGTCTTAAATTTTCTCATAACTTGGTAAATTAAACATTACAAGACGTCCCTCTTTGAAAAAACCTAAGTTCTTAATAGTTTTCAATTTATTCAACAATTAAGTTTAAATTCAACAACATGTCTATTCTCCTAAATTAAAACAATATTTACCAAAATTGGCATCCAATCCAGGACTTGTTGACCAATTGTATTGATTAAAAAACTGTTTAAAATGGTATACTAGGTGACACCTAAAACGTAGTACAAAATGTTATTTTCCGAATCTACTCATGATTACGATCAACTATTAATATGGGACCAACTTTGAAAACGTAAACATAAAATCGAGGTCTCCATACAAATTGTGAAACCAGCTGATTGCTTTTAGTATGGGAGTTTCAAAAATTTTCTACCGATTTCGATATTAGTCCCATAGTAAAAGTTGATCGTACTCATGAGTAGATCAAGAAAATAAAATTTTGTATTACGTCTTAGGTGTCACCCTGTATAATAAATGTTTGTTCATATCGTAAGGAACAATAGCAATAGGTCAACTAAATCTTAATTGGTTATCAATTTTGGTAAGTTACTTTTGTAGGTAATCGTATGAGATGTAAGTACAAAGGTCCTACACTTTTTGACGGTAGTGTATTTAAAAGTAACATATCGATAAAAGTGTTTTGATGATAATTTTGTTTACCATTACACTTAATTACTAAGCCGCCGTGTCTGCTTATCAGGGGGTTGTTACTCATGAACCGTAAAAAGTGGGTTTACAGGTAGACTGTTAAATTTTCACAGAGTGTGTGTAATTTTATTGCCGCTATAACAACAAATAACAAACCCATTTAATCAAAAGAAATAATGAAAAAAAAAAAAAATGGGTCCCGTTTAATAATGATACCATTCGTGTTCGAGTCCGACTTGCACTAGGCCGGTATTTAAGATAATTACACTATGAAACACTAGAACTATTTAATTAATGGGTAGGAAGAATACAGAGTGGTTTGATAGAGAGAGACATTAATATCGATGTAGGTATAGATGAAGCTAGGTTGTAATGATGCTAACCAATACGGCGTATTTTAACCAACATTGCCATGCGACTATTGTCTTCACAATCCACGATGTCGCTCCCCACCACTCAAATTGTTGTTACTCATTTGCGTTAATCCCCGTTAAATTAAGTAATGTATCGTGGATTGAAAACACTATACCTTATGCTCAAATTATTTAAGGAACAATACATAGTTTAAAAAAAAACCTAAATTGTGATGGATGCAACATTTATTGTTAATTTTTACAACTTGCGTACTCCATATTTCTTGTTATATTATTTTATTTCTACTCATGGATTGTGCTTTTTTCAATAATCATATTTCCTGTGAATCTCTCAATTATTATTTTTTCCAACTCTGCCAAAGTACCAGCAATTTTCGTTTATCTTCCTTTTTTCAAAGCGGTTGAATCTTCACTCGAGTCTAAAAAGTATTTGCCATTCTATTTACTCATAATGTTATGATCTATAACGGAAAAACCAAATTCAACATAAAAAATATGTTAAGTTAAATTATTCTTAAATAAAAAAATAGACAATTATCGCAAATCAAATTAATAAACTATTAAATGATAAAACCTTTCTTTTGAAATGTAAAAGGCAATTTAAAACTCATTTCATGTCGAACAGTCTCATTAATATCATAACATCTTACCTTTAACAGAAGATATCAAGCAATCACTCGAAAGAATCCACGCAGCGCAATCAAGTGGCACGCACACGTCAAATCATCGACATGTACTTATTATATTATTCATGCCTCTATCGACAACTCCCTCGTTACCAACGCATTAATAAATCACAACACTACAGCATTTGATAAGTCGTTTACTTCTATCTTGTATTTAGTCAGAAATATGCGTATTTTTACGATCGTTGTATCACATCATGAATTTGTAACGTATTAACTGTGATTTTTATAGTCGTTTAAGTAAGTGATACATAATGAGAGGTCTTAAAACACTGTGTTTTTATGAAACGAGCCGAAAGTGAGTATAATATATGATCACACAAGTGTTTAAGGCCTAATTATTAGATACATTTACATGCATTATTTTTACCTACACACACATTATAAGTACTCTAAGATGTGTTGAGAAGCCGAAGGCAAATAACCTGCATTGTTACCAGCGCTACTTGTAACATAGTCTTTGACTTAGTCTCTAGTCTTTGCTAATGGTACCCTTACCATGAGTGACAATTACCAAACTTACTAGCGAGTCGAATGCTCTGTCCCTTGCACTATATAAGAATACTGTGAGGGACAGAGCATTCGACTCGCTAGCGAGTACGGTAATTGTAACTCATGATAAGGGTACGGGTTCTGAAAGCATTAAAGAGGACTTGTGATACGTAGATAAAAGTGTCTTTTGACCTACCAGGTTATTCCTCTAGCATACTTAGTTATGCTTAAGTACCTATCTATATCGTTGTTTCGTGTAGGTATCCATATTATAAGGCTGAAATTGTCGTCTCCAATAATCAAAACGATTATTTTTATACTCAAGTTATTAAAAATATAAAACTGCCAGCCGTTACAACGTTTTGATTCTATCAAGAAAATTAATTTTCCTTACACCTCCACCTCCATGTTTACGCCACACAAATTTGTGTCAACACTCATTCGATTACCATCTTTATTAGCGCAGGGGTACTATTCGTGGCGTTTTTACTGATTTTACTACTGCGACAAGCAACAAAGACAGACGAATACATAAAAATTGATTATATGAAATTATGCAGTTCATGATACACGTTCTGTTCATCAAAATAAGTCATAACGACTACACACGCCAGCTCAGAAACATATTTCTCGGTATTCGATAGCACTGAAACAATGCTTTACACGTACGTTTCAGATTTATTTCGCGTGTCGTTCGCCTGGCCATCGGCTATGGAATGCAGGAATTTAGGCTCTGTTGGGTTTTAATTGGTTGGCCGCGTGCTAGACCAGGCTTGATTCGCAATAGACAATAGACAATTTTGTGCATAGCTCTTTAAAACACGTGCAAGAATTATTTAGTTTGATTAAATCATGACTTACTGTTTGGGATATTCTTTAATGGCATCTGTTTTTCGAACCATCAGATTTGTAGTAAAATATTGTTTTATTAACAAAAGTAGAAAATGACCTTTCCAAATAATAAAAAACCTATTTTATTTTAAAATTATATCCAAATATTAAGAATGATACCCAAAAATTTATTTCATTATTTTAATTGTCCGATTTCTGAAATTGACTCTCAAAGCCAATTCAACAATTTAAAATTTATACAATGACTATTCTGTACCACACAATACCAAACAGTGGATTTGGCAAAAGTGGTACAAAATTCCAAACGTTTGAAAGATAAATCATGGTGGTGTATGCATTCTGGTGCCTAAGCAAGGCACGGCAGTTATTACGAGTGAAGAGCTGCGAGGAATTAGCACTTGGTTCACAACCATTATTCGCTAACTGTTATTTAAATTCACTGACGCCATCTCGCTGATTACTACAAGTGTAAAGCGAGTTACTTTACTATGGGATCTCCCTCTATCGATTTTTTTTCAACCGGTCGCCGCAGTTCGTATAGGATCGTATTAGTTTAATACGTGAGGTTTTGATAGCAAATTTTTAAATACGTTCCGGGGCCCTAATATCTATGGCTGCGTTTATCGCATGGATAAGGAATCTGTCACCTTCTGACACGTAGATAAGTACGAGAGTGACGGATGCTCCACATTTGACACGCGATATAGACGCAGCCATACTAGGCCCGATCGCAAATATTATCAAAATCATACCGGTTCCATCAGGTACCAACCAACCAACTTTCCCGTTACCAACTAAATATCTGCGTGTACTCGTATTACTTTTAATATAGAACACTAGCTGTTGCGCGCGACTCCGTCCACGCAGAAAAAAAAACATAGCCTATGTCACTCAGGGTGAATGTAGCTTTCCAATGGTGAAAGAATTTTTGAAATCGGCGCAGTAGTTTTTGAGTTTATTCATTACTAACATAAACACACACAGATACAAATCGTTCTTCTTTATAATATTAGTGTAGATGTCTACTGTCTAGGTTAATAGAAAATTCTTATACAAAAAATATATGCTTAGAGCTCATGATCTCAATCAAATAAAATAAACAAGTTCAAAGGCAAAGCAAAATGTAATATTTGCGCACGCATCATTATATCGAATCACTCGTCAATTAAATTCCACTTTGATGTTCCGAATCAAACATAAGCTAAAATAATAAAATTAAAAAAGGGTTCTGACCAATCAAACGTTTAAACGAAAAATGTTTCAAGTATCGAAAACAAGAAACCCTTTGATTTAAATATAAAATAATATATGTTCCTTTTTAGCATTTTTATTTTTTGATAAAATGTAAGGAGAAAAGTTAGTAGGTGTAAAGTGAATAGGAGCAATATATAAGTTGGTTTCCCTCTCGCTACCCCTTATCCGCGTCGATTCGATTTGGCTAATTTTCCCTACAACGTGATAAGTTGATAACAAATACTAGCAAGTACATTATAAATTATTATAATTTATAAACTAGCAGAGCTAGTAGTAATTTTGGCCTGTAGTAAACATTGTCTGCATATTTATTATTACAAATTAATGTACTTATCGAAGGTAAACCTTTGTGGCTGTCTTATACCAAAAGGACCTAAAGTAGCAAATGTGTTAAGTACATACTTTACAAATAACAGTAGGTATAAAGTAGTAGGTAGGTAGGTAGTTTCCTATAAGGTATTATTGCTCTATGCATTTTTTTATTTATTATGTTTGACTTAGTACCAACACCATAACTTCACAGGTAAGTGATGTCATGTTACACGTTGTGGGAGGTCATACTTTATAATATACGTTGGTAACAGAAATAGACAAAATCAGCAGGCATGAAAAAGTCCGTGACCGTAGGACTTTAATTGATGAACCATTATAGAACCTTGTCGTATATAATAACCAACGATTAATTTCTATGTAATTTGTATCGCGTCACTTGACGCTGTCAATATGACAAGGTTCTATGGTGGATCAACATTTAAAGTCTGATGGTAGGTTCAGTAAACAAGTGCACCGCGTCACCGTTATAGACCGCCGCGGCCATCGACGGCAGATAGCGTCAGTTTTATTATCTCCGCTGTCGCGCGCGACGTTGACAAATCGACCGCGCGGCGCACGCCACGAGCGAGAGCGACAACTAATTATTAAGCTTTGAAAACAAACAAGTGCGGAAGTGGGAAAATTTCATTTCTCCATTCCACTATTTTCTAAATAGTCCCCTGGTATAATATTTTTAAAAGGTATCCGATGATACCTTATTCGACTGCATAACATAAAATAAACAACTTTTGGTAAGGGAGATACACGAGAAAAAAACAGTTTTTACTACTTTGTCGGCGTAATTTAAATACTTAACTGTGCTAAATTACAGCTTTGTAGTACCAAGAGCATCTGAGTTAAAACGCTAACAGACGGACGGACGAACATGACGAAACTATGAGGTTCCTTGGTTAGGTACTAGGAAATCTTCACAATGTATACTTACTCTATGACGTTGTCAGTCTGTGTATTGTAAGGTTTGAACAGGAGTACCAATTTCAGCAGTGCGTTTTTTTAAATTAGGAATATTATCCAAGCATTCTGCAGGAGGTTCTTAGCTAAGTTCAATAAAATGTCCGTTGGATATTTTGCAAGTTATGAGCTCTGAAAAATGCAAAATATTAATTTATACTTTTTGCATTTGAATATGCAATTACAATAACCGATGTAAGTATCCAATTTTTAATCCATGATCTAATGTAATCATTGGTACGCGATAACAACGCACCACGCTTGTGGCTAGAGCCAGATCGGTTATTACGGACATGCAATTTTGCGATTAACACTCTTTTACGGTTTTCGACGAGGCATTATTATATTTTGGAGCATGCTTGCATAATACGGTCCGGTGAGTTGTGATATAGTTTTGTTAGAGAACTAGCCGTCGCTTTTCAACCCTCCTCTTCTAATTACAAATAAAACCATTAGTTTGTGCCTTAGGCAGGCTAAGAATACCACTAATATTATAAATACGACAGTTTGTGAGTGTCTGTGTTACTTTGTAACTCTTTCACGCTGCAATGGCTGGAGGACTAGGATGTTTGAAATGAAGATGGCTTATACCGTGGATTAACACATAATCCTACTTTTCATCCTAGATTTTTTTAAAGTTCCCGAAGAAATAACCATAATCGAAATCTACGCGGACGAAGTCGCGGGCAGAAGCTAGTAAATTACTAAAAATAAAAGTAAATTACTAAAAATTTACATATATTCACTATTATTCAAAAGTTATAAGCTTCACATTTTGGTAATTTTAACAGAAAGATTGTTCCTTACATCGTTTTCCAGGGAATACTCTGTAACCACATTAAAGTTCAAGAGATCTTGCAAAGCTTGCATGAAACTTTCTTTGCAATTCCAGTAATGGATTATATTTCTTAGTAGTTAGCTAGCTCAGACCTAAGCTCATTTTTAAAACTTACCCAAGTCCATTACGACTGCACTTTATAAAACACAAATAAATCCTCGACAAATGCCGAAGATAACATATTATCTAATGCGAAACTTCCCAACTATAAATTCGCTGGACGAAAAATTCTTCCGTCCCGTAAATATTTTAAAGTAAGTTCCGTAGGAAAAGTGACACCGTGTGTTGACGCCGCGGCCAACTTCGGTGGCCATTGGTAGAAAATAACCCTGTCGGCCGCCGAACTTGAAATATGGAAGTTTGGATAGGCAACTTTCTGAATGTGTTGTTTGTTTCCCAGCGTATTTTTCAAGTTCCCCGGAGACTGCGGCTTGAGTATCGTTGCGAGTATGGATAGTTGGAGTTTGAAATGAACTGTACATGCAGTTCATGGAAATGTTGAGCGTGCTGAAAATTTTGTCATTTAAACTTTGATGTAATGACTTTTATTACTTAACAAGCTGTTGCCCGCAACTCCGGGCTAGTCGTGTATCTATACTTGCTAGTTAAAAGTACTCTATGTCCTTCCGCAGGGTTCAAGCTATTTACATACAAAATTTTACCAAAATCGGATCATCGATTTACCCGTGAAAGCCTATGAAACAGAGAGTTACTTTAACATTTATCATAAATATTAGAATGGTCTTTAGTATGTGATGGCTGATGACCTCTACGGTGAAGTAATCTACAAAACTTTCCGCTTAGCACGGAATAACGCATTTTTTTTGTTATAATATTAAGCGGCAATTACACTACTTCGTTCACTTAATGCGGTCGTCGAAATTATTTCAAACTAGTGTAAGTGCAGTGACGTTGTCTTTACATCAATCTGTCGGCCTACTTCGATCACGTAACTAGGCGGTTGCAGCTGTCGTTCGCCGAATGCCGCCGACTACCGTGTCCTTTACACTGTTGCGGTCGCCGTATGCAACATGAGGCGGGCGACTCAGTGTAATTGCCGCTTTACATATTAAATTGAGCGTAATAAGGCCGGTTGTCTTGTATCAGAATGAGGGGTTGCAAAAGAAAAGGATGAAAAGAGAGTGCATGTAGCTGAAAAACGAATGTTAAGGTATTGTGCAACAAGAATGGATAGGATAAGGGAAGTGTATGAGAGAGGAAGTTTAAAAGTGCAACCAGTGAACCAAATATGGTTTTTGCTGTGAGTTTAACGACGACACCAATTAACTTTGGTCTCGTGTTGCACATACAAGCTTTCACCTTAGTAGCGAGAACAATCTAACCTTCCCATCCATTTATTTTAACCCAGCACTATTCTCGGCATATTTTTTATTTTATTAAAAAGTTACTTGGTTTCACGCTCGCCTCAAAATCGAATTTTGCTCACTGTCATTCCCCCGCAGCAAAATCGAATGTTTCCAACTGTCTTTAAACAGCAAAACGTGCCTTTTTGAGGTGCTGAGGTGAATAATAAATCCAAATATTTACTTTTAACTAACAATGCGATTAATATTTCTACTAACAATGTATTAAATCGTGTACATATTAAGAAAAAAGCAACCATATAGTGAGTGAAGTGAAGAAGAGCTATCGTGATATTAGCAATTATGATTCCGAGCTCATACGCTGGGCGAAATGAAGGTACAAACCTTCACCATAAGAGCAAGATAACAGCAGTTCAGGAAATAATTCTCCATAAGTAGTGCCAACAAGAAAAACATAAAAGTCATAATAACAGCAAATCTTGAAGAGCATTAAGTGTTAAAAATGGTCCTTAGAACCGTTCGTGAGCACCGCGTATAACTCAAGCACGAGATGCGTTCGTGAGACCTCCCCATCAGGCAACATGGGAATTCCTTATAATTTATTAACAAGCCATAAGTGCTAAAATGTGTGCATTCATAAGTCCGGCGATACGTGTTGGCCCATAAATTATTCAACGTATCTGGGCCCGGAGGGTCCTTGAAGGAGTTCGATTGGCTGACATATTTATTTGTGTATGTGGGCCGTTGAAAAAGTTATTATCAATTTTCTGTTTGACTGGTGGGGATGGTCATTAAGTTTAGTGTCGAGTACGTGACGTAGAAATAGTTTGTTGGTTTGTTATAACTTGTCTACTAATTTAAGGGACGAAGATGAAAATCACGTTTTTTTAAATTTCCAGTTTCATACTCGCATCCGTTCAACATGTCGAGACCATATCAATCAAGTAAGTTAGTAGTATTATGTAGAACATATAATTTATTTTAATGGAAATAAACAGTAAAAACCTCCCACGTATTTCTATACCGGGACTGCATAAGATAGAAAACAAGAAAATACATCAACAAAGTATAATTAATTATACTCGTGTAGGAGTTAATTCTTTCGAACAAAACAATAACAATAACCGGGTTCGTATTGACTCTAATCATCAGGATTCATACCTGTTTTTTCAGTAGTTGTTACTTTTTCAGGATGTTTATAAATTAAACTAACCTAACCTAGCCTTATCTACACGATGAATTTAGCTATAATAAAAAGTATGAATAACAATTTTATGAAGACAGTTTAAGTATGTAAAAAAATTTATGTGAAAAAATGAGCTCTCCAATAATACTAATCCACGTATGAAATGCATATATTTTCTTAGTAGTTAACTGGGAAATAATTATAATTGAAAAGCACTTTACTTTTAGCCAAAAAACTGACGCGGAAACTAATCTCATACCACGGCCGCACGGGTACTTTTAAATAAAGCTCCTGGGCCGGCCGTGAGTCAGAAGGCATTAAGAGCCCTTACGAAATCGAATTACGCTAACCTTCCGTACCTAAGCCGTTTCCACGCGGTTAACAAGACCTCTTTCAGATAGAATTATAATTGGGATGTGGACTTGGGTCAAAATCGGGGGCGGTCGAAATGCTCTCGCCGAGGACGAACGCCCGCCCATAGACACGTGCGGCGCAGTTTACGGTCCTCTGCGAGATGCTTCAGTCAATTTCAAAGTTTGACGTAAATACCATGTTAGTCGTACACAAACACAAAATAGTCCCCTTGTTTAGTACCGTAACAAAATGGTAAACACCGTTATGGTGACAGTTCGGTGTCCGTATGTCCGTTATTCCTGTTTTTAATGTTTGTGTGTTACGTTAACGTTCAGTAGGATTAATATTATTACGACATATTTATTATCATAATATATAATATACCCAATCTAGATGTAACATAAACGGGTCAAAATCTTTTTCGATGCATTGTAATTGGTCCCTGGGAAATGTGACAGAGTAGTGGTTTTTGTAAGAAGTAATATTTTATTTTGATTGACAATGTTTGACAATACTTCACTGATTCAAATAAAACAAACATTTATTTAGATTAAAAAAACATTACTAATTAAAGAGAACAATTACGATTGTGACAGAGTGGAAAATTTCAGTGCATCGAAAAAGATTTTGACCATTTTTACGTTAAAGCCAGAAATTATTTTTTACCTATTTTAGATTACTCCCGCCCCAATAAGGTTAGGTTAGGTTACAAACAACTGAAATAGACCTAATTACTTAGGAAATAAAACGTACCAACCAGAACGAAAATAGCTGCAAGACCCTCGGTGCTTGAGCTTAACCAGAATTTTAAATTTTTACCTTTGTAACTTCAGAGTAAAACGTTTAAATATTCTCCTATGCGTTTACCTGAAATGCCGTTGTAACAATATTTTCTAGAATACCCTTCTCGGTAACATTGTGAGAGCCGCTTTAAACCATAATGGCCACAGATTTATTGATGCTATTAACATGGAAATAATAATTCCACACTTTATCGTCTATAAAAGCATTTTAATATCAGCTCGTTTGATTTATCTTGGAGCGAAATTCACTTACCGCTAGATTATTGTTTCGCTAAACATCTCAGTTTAATGTGCACCGTTATCTCTTGATTGGACATAATATAAAGTTATACGATGCTCACCGCTGCTGACGCTCTTAAACATTGAACGTGATCAGTCTGCAATCGCCAAGTAGGACGGAGGTTCGCGAATGGCTATGACTAAGACTTACAGTATGACGGTACTGAACAGTACGATTATACATGGTGTCTATTTGGAATTACATCGATCGTCCGTAAAGTATTTGGCACTATCGTTTTTCACCAACCCGCCCACCACGTATTTCCCAAGTTTTCCTCAGTGCAGTACGAACCTGTTTTTTTTTAACCTGAATACTTAAGCTCATGACCTTAAAGCCGAGTAATAAAATCAAGTTTCTAGAGGTATAATCATCATTTAAAACGTAATTAATTTCTTCTTGTCTCTCTTCACTTTTTGAAACCTTTAGGGTACTTCCCGATGACTTTGAAAGAAACGCTAACATAAAAAACTTTCATAGCAAAATACGGTAACCCATATTAAGGGACAGGATTATAAAAAAAACGCCATAATGCTTATGCGTAATGTAGATTTTTATGTCATTGCAAAGATATTTTTGATTTTATTTTCAAACGTTAATTTGTGTCCAAAAAAGGCCATTTATTTTGATCATAGCTGAAAAATAAAAACGGCCCGTAAAAATATTATAAAAAAATGCACGAGATAGCCGGCTTGGTCGCCTATAGATAACTCATGCTATTTTTGCAGATTATTTTAGTTAGTGCAGTTTTTTTTTCTATACTAAATAGTGTTAAATGTGATACATGTGTTTAACCTAACCGGAAATCACCTGATAATAATATCTTAAAACAAGAAATATTGTATCATTGTAAAGCAGTTTAAGAAACCTGGATTCGATTTCATAATTTAATTTTCTTATATTTACTATGAAATTTTTTATCTTAGCGTTTCTTTCAAATTATACCATAATGCCTTTAGTTTGCTATTCCATTACTAAATAATTAAATCTTTAGATGCTCCTTCATTTACCGTTGAGGCTTTTAAATTCTTTCTAAAAACGAGATAATTAGTTTTGTTGCGCCGCGGCCGCTGGCCGGGGGCAAGTCTTTAATGTTGGTTAGCTACTTTGCTTGCTAGGCTTTAAATATTCAATACGCTCTCCGTAATGTATGCATGATATGTTTATACTTACTTTCAACAACACTTTTGAAATATTTTAAATAGTCGGTACCTAAAAATTGCCTCTGTACGTTCTTTACTATAAATTGAAACGTCACGGCAATATATAAGTACCATGGAAGGCACTCACAGGCGGTTAAATGTCAAACAATTTGATAAAGGTCATCCGCTATCATCTATTATTAGTGGCCAGAACGTTCGCGGGCCACGGGAATTTATTATTCAGCCAATGAATAACTGATAGAAGTATTCCCTACTGTTGGACGCACGGTTCTCGTAGCTTTTAAAGACGTGTTGCTAAAAGTCTCGATAAATATTTTTTAATGGTACCTACATCATTTTAACGTATCTCGGTTACTAAAATAATGTTAGATAATTACAGATCTCCAACCTTCAGTTCTACTTCTACTATTTGCTATCACTTGTACCACAAAATTACCGTTAAAAACGTTGAGATGTTCTCTTTTCTATATATAGGTATATACCTAGGCCTTTTTTTTCATTTATATTTCTGTGGGATATGAGTACTTTTTTGTAGGTAGTCGATATCTGTTTATTATACACCTTCTAAACACATTTCTGGTAAAACAGACAAATAATGACATATATCATAACTAGCTGGGAGTTACGCGTTTAATTATTCATACATTTTAATGAGGGATAGTCCTAATATTTTCTGACCAAAGACAGAAATATTTGTAGTTTTTACATTTTTTCTTTACTTGTGCTAAAGGACCAACTTTGATGACTAATTTCAAGCCTCTAAGTCATCGGAAAGTACTATAATATAGGTTTCAAAAAATGAGTCGTTATTTTATTAATTACTTTTTATAGGATCATTATAGAACCTTGATTTTATCACTCGGCTTTAAGGTTATAAGTGTAAGTGTTCAGTACATTTTTTTTTTTTATAAACCCTCGGTAGGTAAGCATTATTAAAATTAAATATGTGAAATGTTAAAAGTCCCCACAGTGGGAATATAATATGATAAATAGTTATGTAGATTACTTTTATAAATACTACGTCAATAGAGATGTAAAATAAAGTGACCGAATGTTAAATTTAAAGAAATAAGCAATGGAGGCTCAAATCTTTGGTCTTATTTACCTACAGCTAATCAATATTGGTTATGTTTTAGTCGAGAAAGTTAATGAAAAAATTTATAAGTACGGAGTTCTGTAGTTGTTATTTATATTTATAATAATATGCATAAGGCTAGGTTTTCAGGGATATAAGAGACTAACATTACGTTAAGAGCAATGCAACTAAGCAAGTGCGGTTGAATAATGTTCAGTATCAGTCAACCACCCCTAAGCACTTCAGCCACACGTAGGTAAGTAAAAACAGCCGGAGCGGAGTTTCTGTACTCTTATTTGATGTGCATTCTTAAGTACGTACATACAGTCGTTTTTAAAAAGGTAGGGGGCTAACAAACAAAATCCCTATTTTTAAACAGGTCTACTTTGTTCGTACGATCTAATTATTTAACCATTGACGCACGTTACTAAGCCGTAGATTACCTACTCTCATAATGATCCACAGACAATACTCGAACCAATGTATACAAATAAAGTAATTATAACGACGAACAAAGATGCCGGGTCCTATCGACGCTATCAAACAATCAATGGGATTTAATCGAACTAGGCCGCGGCCATTACAGCTAGTTGGTCGCCTCTCTCCCGAATTAACTTTGTCATTACCCGCATCCGGTGATCCGGAAACTCATAATTAAATTTAATGATGGAGGCTGAGATTTCCCGTGATTGTGTATTAATATTTGATAATATGCTCCTTGTGCATTCTGTGCGTTTACTTAGTATTGGGTGAATTGCAAAAATATTGTACATAGTTAAAGGCTTAATTGAGGCAACGTTAACTTTCTTCAATTGTTTTTCCTTTGTGTAACGAAAGTTATGCATAAATGATCATATGACTAATCTTCGTTACACAAAGGAAAAAGTTAAGGACTGTTAAGGGTTTTTTAATTGAGCCCTTAACTATGTACAATATTTTTGCAATTCACCCTATTAGTAGTTATTTATTAGTTTTTTTTTATAAGAGACAGAGGAAAATGAGCATGTTGGTCTACCTAATGAGAAGTAATCACGACCACCCGTAAACACCATCAACTCAAGAAGAGCTGGCATTGCGTTGCGGGCCAATATACCTTCAGTAGAAATGATGTATTTATTTGCCAACATTATCCTTAAAAATATCTGACACGCTCCTAATGTCTTCAGTAATAGAATGTCAGATTTAAGAATTCCACCGCAAATCTTAAATATAATAACACCATATTCTAAAAAAATCACCAACAACCTATAACGGTTTAAACTATACAGCTCTTGAAAGTTAGTAAGGAGGGACGAACGGACAGAGCGTAGGCATATTTACAGGCACCCTTCGGGCACGGAACCCTAAAAAAAGATTGTGCCACGTGGCTAGGAACATTTTATGAGAAACTTGTTGGCACGATAATTAAGACGGGTTTTACTGCTTTCGAGTGATTTTTCTTATTGGAATTCTGCGCGTCATCTAGTTCTAGCTAGCTCCGGATTTGAGCCCCAAGGTCTTAACATTCTTCAAATATCAGCATCTTATGACGAAAACATTTTAAAACTGAAATAAATTTTGCGATTATTCGCTTCTTTAACTCTAAAAGGATTCTGTGACTGGTTGGTATTAAATCGAGCTGCACGGTGCGCCAATCCCGCCGGCTGAGCGCGTCCCTGGGGTCCCTACCTTTTTGAGTACACGCTCAGCTAAAACTATGACGACATTTTAAATTGAAAAGGGACACTAGAAGGTTGGTCCTGAAACGGGCAAAGTTTAGAGCACCTAAAGCAAATGTTATTCGAATAACTTTGGTCATAAAGTTAGTGATAGCAATCGTACCTTAAAGACTTTTGAATTAATGGAGTCTTGTGTTTTAACTAACGCGTAATACTAACTTTTATAATGATTAGATCAAAAAATAAGTGAAATGCTGTGAAAAATCATTTCAATGTGACTTAAGTAATATGTATAAAATATTTTTTCCCTTTTTAGGGTTCCGAAGTCAAACTAAGAACCCTTATAGTCTGTTTTGCTATAGCCATCTGTCCATCCGTCCGCGATTTAACTCAGAAGCTTCTGGTACTACTAATGTGTAATTTGGCATCGTTATACATTTAAATCACACCGACAAAATTTGGAAAATAAAGTGAAATCTTGAATAAAAAATGTTCTCGTGTTCAAGCAAAGGCACATTGTTTTATACATTATGTCATCGAATGATGTATCCTTGGATGGCTGTTAAAAACATATTATGTAGCAACCTGAGATGTTATTGTAAATTTTTAGATTTGAAGGATCGTTAAGGTACTATTGAACTCGAGAAGTATAATTTTTGTTAGAGTTACGTGTCCCGCCCTATAGCCAAAACTGC
Organism: Acleris laterana; assembly: GCA_963966035.1. Taxonomy (NCBI): domain Eukaryota; kingdom Metazoa; phylum Arthropoda; class Insecta; order Lepidoptera; family Tortricidae; genus Acleris; species Acleris laterana. Next base: position 13,766,860 of record OZ014447.1, read on the forward strand.
AAGTAATGAAAATGTTAAATAAATTAAAGCAAATAATTAGTATAATTACCTACAAACGAACTTAAAACACAAATGGCGACTATCTAGCATAGAGGCATTCTATCTTAGTCCTCAGGGTTGGCAACGCATTTGCAGTCTTAGGATTGCTCTGGAGTCTTGTGAATGCGAATGTCTATGGGTCACAGTTTCCACTTACCATCAGGTGGCCTGTGTGCTCGTTTGTCATCTCTATGCCATAAAAAAAAAAAAAAAAAAAAAATATCTTAGTGGATTTGCTTGGTTCCTGAGATTTATTTATTTGTTTAAACTTTATTACACAATAAAAAAAGTACAAATAGTGGACTTAATGCCTTAAGGCATTCTCTACCAGTCAACCAACTAGCCAAACAGAAACAAGACAAAGGTTGATGATACAGGCGGCTAAAGTATTTATACCTATGCTAAAAATCATTTTAGACAGCATTAAATAACAATTTGTTGGTGCATGTTGTTTTTGGTGATCTTTTTATATTTGTAGTAACGGCAAAAACCTACATTGATCATGGTCCGATGTGCTTACGGTTTTTATATCATTTTTAACCGTTGAATTTTGCGAAATCCGTTTATGGAAAAAATAGGATTAAATACTTACCTAGATTAAATGCATTTATCGTGTATATTTCAAGTTTCACGTTTTAACGTTTAGTGTTTTAGGCTGAGAGACTTTAATGGAATAGTTTTTAATAAGTATAGGTAGGTATGGTTCAGTCATTTGGAAAGGATGGATGAAAGAAGATTGACCAAAGAGATATACAGATCGAAAGTGAGTGGACGGGTCGGAAGGGGCCGCCCTAGGCGTACTTTTTCGAGTCAAATCGGAGAAATACTGGAAAAGGGCCGAATCTGAAGTACCCGAAACCGACGTGCGTGCATGACTCGATGTATGAATGTGGAAGAAGCGAAAGAGATTTGTCAAGATCGTAGCAAGTGGAAAGAAGTGGTCTCTGCCTACCCCTCTGGGAAACAGGCGTGATTTAATGTATGTACTTATGTATGTAAGTATAGGTAAGGTATGAAAAAAAATACTAAACTTAAAAGCACTCATGTTTGTAATAGCTTTGTAGGGTAAATTTCTCATCTTCATTGCCTCATAAGCAACATTCAACAATGAAACGTATCACTTCCGTTAACCAGTGATTTGCTAATTGAAGAGGCCCGGTACGCGATCAGATTTAAGGGGATCAATTATGTATTCAATCGAACACTTGAGCTTCATGCGATATGGATATAACGGGTACAGCGCCATTCGAAGCCGCTAAGCACCGGTGATTTATGAACTAATAGCGAGCGAAACTTCACTAACTATAATAGTCTTAGTTTCTTGCGAGTAACGTTGTCATGAGTCCCGATGAGAATATTTTTGTGTCGTAACTCAGTAAGTTGAAAATCTTTTGACGGAATAAGTAAGGTATAATCAAAGGTATTAATATTTACATACACAGCCATCGTGTTAGATATATCGCTCATTTAACACAAAACGGACACATTCCAAAATAATTGCTCTTCCATCAAAAAGCGTATTTATTTATTTATTTATTTATTTATTTATTTATTTATTAAGGAAAACAAACAGCACAAATTAATACATGTAAAGGTAATACATTATAGAATATACATAGGCCAAAGAAGTTCCAACCGCTTCTAATTTTAAATTGCAACAGTGACTCATTTCGGATTGTGTCCGTTTTGTATTCAATGAACGAATATGTACGGTCGAAGTCGGAAATATGTTTACACTTTAGGACCGTGTCACTTTAATCGCTGTGACAATTTCATATGACAGTTGAAACATGACGTTAAATAGACAAAGTACTAAAGTGTAAACATATTTTTGACTTCCACTGTACACAGACCTTATTTTCAGTAGCATAGAGGTGTGTAGTTTTTTTTTACTTTTTGGGAGTATGTACTTTAACGGTAAGTCAAATAAATGGTAAATGGTATGGTGGTAAATGGCACCACACTTGAGAGGCTTGTTACTAGCCGGTGAATCCATGTGAACGACCAATAGACTCCTTCAGATCTCTCTGTCTAGCAATAGCCGTCCTTCAGCTGATATGACGACGGTAATATTATAATGATGGTATTAAACTTGGCTATGCCTTCTTGGCGCTGAAGTTTACTCCTAGAGATATCTGCCAAGTTAATTCTTTCATTATGAGAACATAAATGCGAAACCACTATGTGAATACTTATGTATTTCTCTCTCTCTTTCTCTTGCCTATAAACAAACAATACCATTACATATGCAATTCCACGCTCTCGCTAATTCATCTATACAAGACGAACATCATTTTATTAGTGACTTAATTGAAAACATCGAACAATAGGACTTTATTTTTACAATACGTAGTCATCATACATACATACATATGTACATTAAATCACGCCTGTTTCCCAGAGGGGTAGGCAGAGACCACTTCTTTCCACTTGCTACGATCTTAACAAATTTCTTTTACGTAGTCATCAAAGAGTCTTAAAAACAAATGCTAGTAAACTCCAAACTTAATTTACCCGTCAAATACACAATTGTATTTCCTCCGCGGCCTATAAACCGTCGGTAAACAAAGATGGGTAAACAGTGACGAATGGTCGTGTCGTGTCGGAGGCCTTGCGCGACACGACAGCTGGAAGAAACGTTTTGCTGAGCATCCCATTTACTTGCAAAAAGTACGTTTACTTGAATAAAACTTATTATTCTTATTCTGCGTTCTTAATGTTTTTCGAAGCCAGCGCAATCCCATAATGAGTGACATGCTAATAAGAAGCACCGGAAGAAACTTAACAATAAGCCACTTTTATTTATAAATCAAACTAATTAGACTCGTTATTTGTTCGTGACAGTAGGTACCTTCAATATCATAAAGAATTAGGAATTTTGGTGGCATATCGTGGTTCTAGAATCCATGGAGTCGCTATTTCCTTATTATAAAATTACATGACACTTTGATTTTGACCTTCAGTATGGTCATATTTCAAAATAAACTAAATACATTTTTAGTTCAGTTATTCTATACCTACTAATATTTGCTTGTTTGTAACGCTTTCACAGGAGAAAATATGCTCCATATTAAAATTCATTTTAATTGGTTTAGCGGTTTAATTAATAAATGGTTTTGAAATATTAAAATACTGAAGGTCAATATCAAAGTGGTGTGTATTTTAATAAATAGGAAATAGTGACTCCATGGATTCTATAACCACGATATGCCATCAAAAGTCCTAATTCTAATCCTAACCTTTACTACAGGGGCTGGGAAAATAGTAAATTTATAAATAAAAATACGAGTACTGCAATTACCACTCTTGCCGAGGTGAGAATAGTAATGGTAGTTAGTTCATTTTTGCGTCAAGTGTATAAACAACTTGTAGTACAGTTAGGCGAGGGATTTGCAACCTGTCAATACACTGGTAAACATTTAAGATTATCTATATTATCAACAAATTTTTAGCTGTTGGTAATTCTGTAGCTCTGCCAACCCCACTCTGGGAATGAAGGCGTGGAGTAGAAATAAGTAGATTTTAATTGAGTAAAACATTGCATTCGCCACAAGTTTTTCTTAAAACTATGCGCAATGTCGCCCACTTGGCAATTGAACCTCCACGTCACTCTATGGGGGATAACAGTGGGAGCGCAGCACAAAGATAAACAAACAGTGACGAATAGCCATGTTGTGCTCCGAGTGACGGCCGCGGCCGGCTCGCGCCACGAGAGAGCTGCCGGGATACAGGAACACTGGAAGACGCGCTCGTTAACACACTGCTATATCAAAACAGTTGTAACTCAAAATACAATTGTATTTTAAAATCAACTAATATGAACTAGAAACGAAACTTGCAAAGATTTTGAGTTTTTTTTTTATTATTTATTTATTTATTATAACATATTAACAAACTTAGTTCTATAACAACGTCCCGCAAAACTGTTTTAACAGTTTGACTGTGGGATCCGCGAGTCTTAGACCCGTATTTATAAACTAATCTCAACTCTAATGCTCGTCTTGAGATGTGTCAAAAATGACAGTGTTCTATGGTTTGACGTTTACTTTGACGTATCTTGTGACGCGCATCTCAGCCAAGATGAGTTTATAAATACGGGCCTTAGTCTTAGTTTACAAGTTAGGTAGGTACAGTTTACAAGTTACAGTTATTAAACATTGAGTAAATAATTTAAATTTAAATAATATTAAGGTAATGCTTAAATAAAGCTCTCTTAAATCTATTTTTGTTAGGTTCTAGTTTCAAATTGTTACTGTTTTTTTTTGTTAGGTTCTAGTCTCAAATTTATACTGTTTTGATCGCAGTGCGATATAATACATAGCAGTTCCTGTGTGTCATGTAGAAATTCATAGGGCTGAGCCGTTTTTTTGCTGGAACTTAGCATTAGATCATTAAGAATGGCCTTATACGTTAGATCTTATCGACAGAAGCCCTGCTGCCTAATTGAGAATGTACGCGCTAAAATGGGTTTTGCACGCTCTGACGGGACTACTTAAATTTCCGCTGCGCCTCATTCATCCGACAGAACGCCGTTTTTAAGAGAATAACACTCCTGATAATATGCAGGCAGACTTACCGCTGGCAGCCATTCTTTGAGTTAAACAATTATCGAGAGATGGTGACGTAAATGTACTGTTCTGTGTTTTGTTTTCTTTTGGTGTTCAATAAAGAGTATTTGTATTGTATTGTATTGTATTGTAGCTATGTGCAAAATTTAACGAAAGTTAGAGACATTAGATACATACTCTTAGGCTGGGTTTTATAAAGGCCCTTTTGTAAATGTTAGATTACATTGTAATTTCACACCGAAATTTGATCTAACGGATCTTTATAAGACCCAGTCTTAACGTATTAAAGATACATATTTTTTTAATCGATGTTTATTAATGAATTATGCGTATATTAAATAAACAAGGTAGAAATCAACCGAAACCATTTCTCAAAAAAGTAACAATAGTCGTTAATTACATCTTAAACACTTCTCACTACATGACATCTACGTTATATTGGTTTTTGTAATCACTGGTATTAGGCAGCGCAGAGATATGAATTTTACCACAAGCTCACAATTTTTTTAAATATAAAAAAGACGACTAAAGACTGTACACGATAAAATCTGGCCATGCATGATCTGGTGTATCTTTGCGATGAATGCATATTTTCAAGCAGTTTTTTTTTAATATGTTGTATAATTATAATACTATATAATTAAATAAAATCGTATCATAATGTATGGGTATGTGTTAGTTTTCGCCAAATATATTCTATCATACCTTTCATCTCTTGTACAGCATTTTTTGACAATATTCACTCACTTCCTGCTTCTACGCCACAACAGTATTTATATTGTTACAAGCAGTTTTACCCACAATAGAATGTCGTCTTACGAAAAAAATACTTTTTGAAACTCATTTCTATTTGTAGTAGTCAGGAAGACTTTTTACTCCAAGCACTGAAAGTTGTTTTTGTATGGGAGGCATTTATTTGTCAAAAAGTCAAATTCGCCAAAGTTAAAAAACCTCAGAACTATCTTAATCTGAATATAATCAGGAAAGTTTTAACTATTGTGGTAAGATAATTTAATAAGGTATAATTTGGCTTGTATAATTAATAATAATAAAATGTTTTAAAACGGAGAATTTGGTAAGACTGTCAGAAGATCGTGTACAAAAAAATAAAGGTACTGTGGATTATATAAGGGTCTAAGATACAGACGCTCTTACATTTTATTATGATTGTATTTTTATTATGTAGTTTCATAACCACTGACTATTACAAAAAAGTGCTGCTTGAAAATTAGCATTCATTAAAAAAATACACCAGATCATGCATGGCCAGATTTTATCGTGTACAGTCTTTAGTTCAGAATACAACTTTAAATAAATATCCCGTTGAAGTAATGAAATCCCAATAATGGGCATGCTGGGAATCGGGAATAAGGGGACACTTCCAGGCGCTAAGGATCAGCAGAAGGTAGAAGCCACGTAAATTAATCAGGCGGGACAGCGGACCGTCCCGGATAAGAGCCTCCAAAACTTTCCACTCCTTAATGATGGCTTAATGAAAATTGCACGATGGAACGATGACAGTTAATCACTGTGGTCGGGATCGCTTTAAAACGTTTTAGGTATGATTGGACGTTAAGGATAACTCTGAAATTATATTTCGCGGCTGCAGGAATCACCAAGTTTCTGCCAAAATTATTAACAAAAACCTTGTAAGTAGGATTCAGATTCGCGCTCTCAGGGTTCCTTTTCATTTTACAAAATGAATGTTAGGTTGTAAATAATACGATCAAAACTAGAGCAGTCTCGTGTAGGCTTAATAAAAATTACCAAGCAAGTTAAGCAACAAGACCAGAGGGGCTATTGCCTAATGCTAGTCACTAGTCTAACCTAACCTAACCTACGTAACGAATGCTTAAGATAACCCGAAAACTATTAGGTTCCAGCAGAAATTAGCTTTCGATGAAATGAAATTCGATGAATTGTTTGTCGATATTCCAAGGGGATCCCGGTTAAACCATATAGTATTAGTGAATTTACTTATTTATTATGCTTCTGTTTCGGAAATATTTCATAGACTACAAAATTCTATTAAAAATGAGGTTTTAATCCTATACTAATAGGATAAAACATTTTATCACCTAATAATTCGGGTAAAAAAATACAGGTATTGAAAGGTAGGACACAAAAACACGGCGGGGTAGGCTTTATAATGGGGCCCCGATGGCACCCTTAGAGTATTAAACCCTAAAAAATAAGAGCAGAGCTAAGTTTATAACTTGCTGAAAATTCATACCTGAAAACTTCGTGTACTGTTTAGATTCAAGTCCAAGAAAATCGAATTAAAAAGTTAATTTTTAAAACAATATTTCTATTAAGTTTATAACTCTGCCCGACTGGCGACTACTAGTAAGTATGACAGTAGTACCTACTTACTTTTATAATTTTTATTTAGTCTGTGTCACTCTACATTTTTTCATGTATCATTATAACACCCAATTAAGGAATCATAGGTAATTACTCGTAAACTGCTATAGTAGATAATTAGGAACTTACTTCTTTTATTTTTTATTCATTACCTGATATTTATGGCTCCTTGATGGAATTTTTGCACCCACCTCAATTACTATCTATAGTCTGTACCTCGTTCTCTATTCTCCCGTTGTATGATTGATTTGTTTCAGCCGTTTTTGTACCCTTTTAATGAATTCAAGTGTTCGACCACCGCCAGAGTTTTGTAAAAGTAAACAGTTAAAGCGGTCGGCAAAGTTTAGATTGTAATCAATTAAAAGCGCGACAAACAAAGCGGTGTAATAATCTACGCGGTTTAATGACGGGATTGACTGTTTTGGGACGATTGCTTTAAAAGTCGCTTTTGTCTAGAATGACTTCATGTCAGATTGATTGCAGTATTAAATCACTGGAAGAAAATCAAGTACAATTATATATTAGGTGCTTACCTTTCTTACTATGTAACTATGTATGCGTGATGTGTGTGTGTGTGTGGCAATTGTGTTTTATGAGGATAGTGAAGCTAGTAATTTCGATTCTCTCGCTTTAAACCCTAGTCAGATTTTGAAGATTTTCGAATGTTATAGATACAAGGAATAACTATAGGTTTGTATGTTTTCCAAGATACTAATATAAAAATAAGGAAAGATCGTGGAAATTGGACTTGATTTAGGGGGTGAGAAACGTTATCACCGCCGGAGCAATATTTGTATGGACACTTATTGAGAGCTTCGTGATTTAAGTGTATCGGTTCACAATCCTCTTCTTAAGAAGTCGCGACCAAAAAGTAGCTAGATAATGATATTTAAAATGGGTTCATTCTATTGATGACCGCATAGTATAGTCAGGGTAAAAATAGGTTCGTCGCTTTTGGACCTTAACTTTGACCTTAACCTGACTATACTTAGGCTGCTTTCAAGTAATTCAATACGGCTATCACGAAATTAATTTGATGGTGTAATTAATATTCAAATGAAATATTGATTTTACTTGAATAATATCACATCTTTCAGGTGGTCATACCACGCGGTCCCGTCACGACTATTAAATATATATATTTGCCAACTGCTTCCACCGTACTACTATATAAGGCAGAGCACGACAGTGATAGTGGTAAGAAGATTATGTTTTCATTGTTTTTGCACTTAACTGCGACAATGCAGAAAACAGAATTATGTTAATGTTACTCTATGGTCTGCTGTTTAAAATTTTACATTAATTCAATGTATTACATTAAATGGATACACTACATAATTTCGAAGGGTCATAATTCCGAACGCCATTTTTTTAATACAAGACTTAACTTTTTGCCATTGCTTGTGAATCAAACCTAACCTAATAACTAACTACTTATGACGTAACATAGCTTTCAGAAAAATTAAAATTCGGACAAATGAATATTCGGAAAAAAAATATTCGGAATTTTAAGGTATTCCCGCATTAAATAGGTACAATCGGGAAATACTCCATGATTACATTAACGTCCTCATAAGTAAGAGACGGTGACAGCTGGTTGAAAAGGGATCGCGCTTCCATCAAGCGCTTATCAGATTAACGGTAGCATTGTGGCGAGTAACGAGGTGTGAGAGGAACTGGGTCAATGACGTTGAAACAGTGCCTCCTCCGCGTGCTCTCTACTGTTTGATGGGGATTAGAAACAAAATTGTAAGCCCTGTTTTAAGCTAACATACACAGTAGTTTACTAATAAAGCGCCCATATTCGCACTGCGAGATCAAAACCGTATCAACTCAAAATTCATGCTAATTTTGTTTGAAGTTCTTTTAAAATACAGTTGTATTTTGAGGTACTACTGTTTTCAAGCAGTACGATTAGCTGCTACTTGTGGTAACCACGAATATCTTATCACATCGTAACCTCGCGCCATGCTTAGAGCTTCAAGTCACGTAGATAGTTATATATTTACTCTATAAATACAACTAGCAACGGTCATTATAGATAGTTATTTTCTTCATGTTAGCGTATCGACGACGTAAGCTGACCAATATTTGGAACGGCATGGATAGTTCGTTTAGTTCTTTTGCAAATAGAAGATGCCTCTAGTTAATTTTCTCCATTTAAATAATCTACATAACAAAACATAGTTTTTAACAGAATAAACTAAAGTCAAACTTTAAGCGCCTCAACATGCCATAATAACACAATTACAGTAGCTTAACAACCGAGCGCATCGGAGCGAAAATTTCAATGTACAGTTGATTCCATTAATTAGGCATGCTGTGTTCGCCCCATCGCGCCAACTTGAATAGCCAATTACACCCGTAATTGGGCCGGGTCGCGCAGGTGTCTGCACAAAGACGGTGACGGGCCTGCGCTCGTACTTTTCCTAGGTATTTCGGAAATGGGACTTCCATAAATCTTAATTTTTCATGTGTAAAATAAAATTATTAAACAATAAGCACAAACGTCATTCTCTTTATTGGTATCAAAAAAATTGGTTATTGACAACAAACAACCGGTTATGGAATCTTAAATTGTTATTGTTGATTTATTGGTATTTAAATAAATAAATGAAAAACTACACAGAAACAGTACATAAAAATAGCTACTTAAGTCATACAATTATCATAGCAATTAAGCTTGTCCTTGTCTAATATACCACAATAGCTTTGTATGTAACGCCCATGTCAATTCTAATCTTATTTATTTAGAAAATTAGGACCTTGCAAGAGTCGATTGATGTTTCAAATTACGTTGTCAGATAGCATCTAAGCGTTTATGAGAAATAATGAAGAGCAAAGAAGAAAACAAGTTTCAACTTGTTCAAAAGTTATGTAAATGTTTATCGATCCAACCGTACCAATTTCAATTCAAATTCAAGTTAATTATCTCATACTTTATCTCTAACCTACTAGCAAGTAACTAGTTACTCAAATAGCTACCTCAAATATTGAAACGCATTTACCTAAGTTCGTTTATCCGTCGGACACCATTATGAAACAAATATTGTTTTACTTTCAAGTGTAATTACATGTGGTTATAAATTAATATTTACGTAAGACGGACTATTTGCAAAGGCCGAGGTTTCAAACCCCAGCATTAACTTATTTAAGCACTGGCAGCCCTAACGGAATTAAGTCACGGGTATTTACGTAGCCGTCCTATAAACACTTTAAATACGTGTTGACAGTGCATTTACGGAGGCCGCTCCATACATAGCGCCTAATTAATACTGGATTAATCCGGACAGAGGCGGTAAGGTGCGTTTTCAGAGCTTGTCATTGTCAGTGTTCGTTATACGGTGACACAGGGTTGCCAAAGGTCATGAAATCATTCAAAACAACGTTAAAGGCACTAAACCAAATTGTTAATGTATATGCTCCTCTGTAAGGTAACATTGTTAAAATATATCACTGGATTGTCCGACTCGTGTAAAATATACGCGAATAACGGTTAAAATAAACTATTTATATTTCAAAACGGTATTTACAAATTATCGATTCACAGCAAATAAATGTTTTTATTCTAAAATGTCAGCACTCATAAACAAACAGGAATTAAATACTCGTAATTAAATAAAATTAAACCTTATATCTTAGCGCTACTTACATAATCTCAAAACGTTATAGCATAAACGATTCCCAGATAGTTGCCATTTGACAGAGTACCCGTGAAACTAGCTGCATTTCCGTGTCAAAAGGCATTACAATTTATATCTTAGGGATATTAAAAACATGTCTCCAATGTTAAGTCACGCTTCTGCATTTAATTCCACACGTGCCATCCCTGGCGCACCCCAATCACCTCCCCCTCACCTCTCGCCTCTCGCTCACCTCTGACAAAGACCACCGGCTATCGGTGTGACCGACTGACGAAAATCCATTTCCACTAACGTCAAAGCCGATGAGACCCGGCGCGTGTAATATTATTTATTCAGGGGCTATGTATAGACGGACTTCGCTAGTAATTAAGGTATTATTTCGAATAGACGTATAGAGTGGCTTACCAGGATTGCATTTTATTTACATTTATTCAAAACTTCACTGGTGTTTAAACAAATGAAGAAGTTTATTATCATTAAGACTGATGACACTTATCTACTAGATTAATGTTAGTTCTATCTTTTTTTTTATTTGACAACCAAAAGAAAAGCTACAACTTTAAGTTACAGATATTTTTATCTGTGGTTTGGAAAAATCGACCCTTAATCAAATACCATAACAATAACGGTCCTGAATCTACACGTAGTTAAATAAAGTACTTTATAGCCGGTATGGTTGTAACAGAGAACGTTCATGGATCAGATAAAAGAAAAAGTAGTCGAGTCGTATCAGGCCCTAAAGGAAAAGGCTCTAGAAAGAGAGTCATGGAAATTGCTCCACCGACAAGAGCACTTAAATGTAAAAAGTAGATGGTTTTAAAGTGTCATATACACCTACTAGTCTAAATCCTTCATAGCTTACGATGATACGATTGATAGGAAACGAGAAAATATATTATATTATTAATTTGATTAATTAAAAACACACACGTATTATTCGCACCTTTCAAATATACCTCTTTTAAATTGAGTCACATTATCCAACATAAAAAAAGAACAAATTAAACAACCGATTCTAAATTCAAACTCCGACAAACGGCGCATAGCACGAGGACCGTACGTGTCCCAAAACATTGTTCGGAAATATTAGAACCGTGGTGGTCATTAAATACAGATTTATACGGCCGCTCGGATATCTCTCCCGCGCGACTCTCCTAATGACCATCTAAATTGAGATAATTTCCAGCTCTGCTAATAAAGCTGGATATACATCGGGAATTAGATATCGCGGTATATGTGATTGTCTTTTTTACAGAATTGAAATTTTGTTACATAAAGTCGCCGTTACCGACCCGTGCCTTTTTTGGTTATGACATAAAATAGAGTTGTTTTATGTCGTGGTTATGATAACTGAAAACTTAACTGAGAATTTGAGAAAACACTCAGAACTACATAAAAACTTTAACTTTTTACTTAGCCTAGTTTAAAGGGAGCTTGAACCGAATAAACTGTCCTTTATTTTTATCTAGAAGAAAAATATGATAATACCAGTAGTACCTACCAGGACATGGTATATGACTCCAGCTGAAAATTCAAAGCAGCAAATGTGGCCCAGTCCTCGTACAACACCCAAAAATGAGGTCCCTTAAGTTAAAATTCATTTGCACTCCATAATACAACAAGTTCTATTTTCTCTTGCAATAATATTATGACAGTGACAAGTGTCAATTTTAGCAATAATTAGATATCACAGATACTTTTGTCAAAACTGGTAGACCTTTTTCTTTGCCGACCATGGTTGAATGCAGAACCTGTGCTCTTTTTTGCCAGTTCGTTGAAACCGCCTTTTACCAAACACGTCATGCTTACCCGATGGACCCGACACGTCTATTTGATTTTGACATTCTGAAAATTAGTAGGTAACATGTTTGTGTTTTCACATTCTAAATGAAATGCGCAGTGGTTCTTTAAATCATTTTTCAAATTCACCCCCTCCATTACTACAATACACTGTAACACGTTCTCATAGTGTATTAATTTAAACCAGCTGCAAGTTTGTACTTATTTTCCATTCGCTCGCATACAATTTTATGTAGTTCAGTCAATTCAATAGATAGTTTTTATCTGGAAGGTATCTCGGGAGTTTTGAAAATTTGCGCTCGTACGCTACAAACATTTGATATTTTTTTCCGTTTTAATTTATAAAACTATTTTTACTGTTCAATGACTATTTTTTTCATTATGGCGTCGCGACTTGTGAAGATACGATAAAACAAAAGATACGTCGCAAGGTGGAAATTTGAAAAGAACACATTATAAAACCCCTTATTTACAAAACTAGTGGACAACGTTCCAGGCAATCGCCTTAATGAGCACAAAATGACTATAACTACTACTTATGCTCATGGATTTTAGCCTAACCCAAAAACTTTTTATTTTAAGTACGGTTACAGGATTTACATTTTAGGGCACCGTTTGGGTTTGAGCAAAAAAAAATGTGTAAAAGTGTAAAGTTATGATTTAAAAAAAAGTTAACTTAAGTAATTTTGTTTTTCTAATAAAAGAAATCGGGAAGTGATTAATTGGACTAAACATCTGAAGTAGGAGAAAATTTGGGGCAGACAATTTTATATATCATAAAAAGACAAAATATCGAATCATCTAGACATCCAGACATTTTTCACGTAAGATTGCATTATTAGGATATTACTTAGTTCCAACTAGCAGTCCCACCCGGGCTTCTTGGGTCGAGTTTCTTACGGTGTTTTTTCTCAGTGATTACATGCACTCATTCACTCAATACGAGTGTTACTCACTCAACGTGTAAAAGAGCCTTTAATAAAAAAACATTTTGGATTTAGAATTTTGACCGAGTAAGAGTAAGAATATTTAATTTTGTGAGACCACGAATATTTGCGTCCTGTATATTTGTTATTCATGATAGTATTTATTCAATACATATAGTTAGTATAGCTTGTGCCCGTGGCCATGTTGCGTGGTATTTCGATTATCGTTATTCCCTCGGGATTTTTACATTTTCGGGATGAAAAGTTAATCCAGGGTTCAGCTAAATATCTCCATTCATATTCAAATCAAATAACATACACAGATTACAGGCGTGACGACATGTATGTATGTATGTCAAATAACACACACACACTCGAACTTTCACATTTATAATATTACAGTGGGATATTACTTTAAGTATAATGTAAATTAATCGTTATCAAGTACCCACAGTACAAGCCTAGATTAAGCTGGGACTAAATCATTTTCTATAGAGGTGTGATAGGGACTTAATTTTTTGAAGTAGTGCTACTAATGGGTGATTATTTTGACGTTTTAACCGGCGTCATTATTATCTTCGCATATTACTCAAGACAAAATTAATAACTTCCTTGTTCTTTTAATTGGAAGGGACACTACCCGGTCTGCTATTTTTGACACCAAAAGTTACTCGTAGTTGTCATTATTTTCGTCGATATATTGAAGAGAACAATGACGTCGGTTGAAACGCCTGAATATTCACCCTAATACCTTGTGCAATGTTAGTTGTGAATTTTGCTGCATTTGCAAAAAGGTATGCATAATAACCAAGTCTCCGTAGGTTAGGTTGAAACCATGTGATCTATGACCCGATCTTGCGAACTAGAACTTTGTTATCTATCATAATTCTAACTTGAGTTTGGTTTAACATTCAAATTGAACAGTAACAGATTCCAACTTGTACGGTTTTGGTTATATCGTTCGTCGAGGTCTTGGAACTACTTAACTTTGACCTAGGTAGAGATGCAGCAAATATTTTATATCACGTATCATGCAGATAGCATTCAGTTTTTTTTTTTATAACACTGGCCCCTGATAACATGCTTCCCATCTGTTACAGTTTAAGTACGTACTTTTGGTGCAGAACCCTTCAAGGCACGTATATCTGTGAGCTTAGTTACTTATTCAAAAACTCGATATTACAAAACCGTAACTAATGTTGCATGGAACCTGTCAATATCGGACCCTCATAAATTCCCGAGCACAATGTGTGATTGATTTGATAGCGGCTACTTTCACACGAATTTGTTTCATATTATGACGAGATTTATTTAAAGGAGATTTAGCTCTGGAACTAAATACAATCCTTTTTGTGAATAAAATATTTGTAAAAATATCGGTAAAATTTAAATTATATATTATTTATCCTTTTATAACAACTTTCTAAATAACTCACTCTTCTGCGCGATATATATAATACTTTTCCCAACAAACAACACACTCAATCGTAATTATAGGTGATGCTTATTTCGTAATAATTATCATTTTATTAAACTTTTATATAACTACCATATACCTAAGTCGGTGAAATAAGCGTGTCTTACCTATTTATATCAATCACGTGAATACGTTACGAGCAAAAAGGTAATAAAACTTACTAAAATCACAGCTGCAATGAGATTATGCTTGCGACAAAAAAAAACACATATTAAAATGTTGGAGCTCCAATTTATATAAATATTTAATAGGTGTATTTCCAGATAAGATGATAAAAAAAACCAATTGGAGTTGCGATATTTCATTATATCTTACGATATTTAGCGTTAATATTGAGAGTAGCCGTTCACTACTGCGCCAAAGTATTTATGTACTCCGTGAAGCGGTAACGTATCTCGTGACTGATATGTGATAGTGTGAAGCATGTTCTTGTGTTGCAGGGGGCGCGGGCAGGAGGCGAGCGTAGGCGGACTCAGGTAGCGTGTGTTGTGCGTGCATTAGGCTGTACTGTTGTCACTGTCTGTTTCATAGCGCGCAGTGACGTTCTATGTCGAATCTATAGAGACGCCTTGTGACGTGACGAGTCCGTACCATCGCTTGTGCCAGTAGTTTAGTTAGTGGCTGGCTAACAACATGCAAGTTTATCGTGTAACCAAAAAGGTTTTACGTCGACCGATAAACTTGTATCTTTTGTATTAAAGTGCCAGTGTTCAAAAAAAACTAAATGTTGTGAGGTGTAAATTAGATTCACAAGGCGATCTCTCACCGACATCGGCACCTAGATTCGACCTCGAACAGTCCACACTCACTGTGCACTTAGTTATCGTCGTGCTGTAAGAGATTTGTTTTGGTATTCATTTCAAAAAGTAATTAGTGTGGATTTATGTTGTCATTAATTTTGATAAGACGTCGATTTCTGTATAGAGCAACGTAAGAAGGTTGTGAAAATAGAAATTGGGTTTCGTGATTGAAGCTCACACAGAAGTCTTGGAAATAACAGTTATTGAATAGGCCCAAGAGGATTCCGTGGTCCACTAATTGGTTTATATGCCCTATGTCTTGGCCGTTCTAACTGCGGAACCCTCATTCATGAAGTCACTGCGTTAGTGTAATGTGCTAATTATGTGTTCTGGGTTTGGATTTTGTTCGTTGTTTTTTTTTGTTAACTAAAACTGTTAAACTGTGTGTATTATGTGTTTCCATAGAGCTGTGGGTTATTTTGATGTTTAAAGACAGCAGTAGCGCCGGGGCGGTGGGGCAGTCCGTCGACTTTCATTTCTACGGAAGCGAATTATATTTGTTTTATTGAACGCTCACACTGGCCACGTGTAAATTGCTTTATACTGTTCGTGTTGTTTTCTTACTCGAATGGCCAGTACTGATCGTTGATGAAGCATCGTATTCTTTGTCCTTCTAACATTGACAACAGTAAACAACTTAGTGCGCGCGCACACGGCGCTGATCGACGCTCAGCAACCGCGCACACGTAGCCTGCGCCCACCATTTTGATATAATTGGACGCTAATTACGCGCCAGTCAGTCGTGAAATTGTCGGCAGCTGTGTGCGCAGTTGCGGTGCCTATTTTCTCATTTATGAAAAAAACTTTACGCCCGAATAACACTTATGAACGAGTATTTTGAGGTTACCCTTAACTTCAACCTTTAAGTGTTCTTCGGGTTTTTCCAAGAAGTTGGCTTAGCAATCGTGTCATTAGTATTTTTCTTTGATTTGCTTTTGTTTAATTTATCCGCGCATTGAGCTACAAAGTTAAGTTTAACGATTATTTTTATTGCTGTTATTAAAAACTCAAAATTGTATAATATGATAGAAAAGCCATTTTCTTGAGTAGAAGTGGGAGTTGCCTGGCGGTTTTACAAGAGAAGCGCCGTGTGCGCTCGCTCTTATCATGCCAGTTCACTCACTTACGGCGTCCCGACAAAAGTACAGAAGTTTGAGGGTCTCTCATTGCTAAGCTTTTATTCAAGCGTCGGGTCTCTAACAATCTCAAATGATTTTTGAGCTAATATGAGTCAGATACAACCCTAATACGTATTTTCATTATTATTCAGCTTTTACTTTTTATCTGTACGCAAGGCAATACTTGATCTAATTGTAGTTCAGTCCGTATCTAAATTCTGACTAGGGATTTAATTTACCAAATACCCTTTTTGAGACTCTCAGTCGAGCGCTGGTCTCGCCGCGCCGGACGAGCGCCGCTCCACCGCACCACCGCTAGGCTCCGAGCTGGAGACTAGGGAATGCAAATAACTGGTAAAACCAGTTATAACCGGGCTAAAACCGGTTTTAACCGGTTATTTTCATACGAAAACGGTTAATAACCGATTGAATTGCATTCCCTACTGGAGACCCCCGTCGCCGTAGCGCCCTACTGCGACGGCGGTAACATCGCGGTCGGACTCAAAATATGACTCGAAATATTTCAAAAAGGTTCCTATATTAGCTGTATACCTTCTTACTTGATAATATTCCTGAGCTCCAACGCAAGCAAGTACAGCAAAAATAAATACCACCAAGTTCACAGCCAAATGATTCCTATATTAAACGAGTTACATTTTAGAGTCCTTTTAAAGATTAGATTTAAAATAATTTTCAATACACTTAACCCACGGTAATATTGCACTAATAACGTGACGGTATACTTAACGGTTTTTTTTTCTGTTTTTTACCCTTGCGGTTAACTAAACAGACACGTCAACACAAAACTGCAGTCTCCAAGAAAATCACTTTTAAGAGCTATTATTTCTTATCTCTGGCACAAGCTGATAGCGTCTGAAAGTATTGTCAGTTTCTGATCATTCAAATATCTACTGATTCTAGATAACGAAGTTTTCTTCACGTAGTAAACAGTTTCAAATGTTTTTAATCAAATCCTACTAGCGTTATAACAGTAAATAAAATCAAGATTGCTTCACACGATCGATCGACGAATTTCCCTTAAGTACGAAATAATAAATACTTTTAGACGTTACCAGTTCTAAGAAATGATCGCTCCTAAGTTCTACCAGAGACGTTTTCTGATTGGGGCTTCCACAAAAAAATGTTGATCTGTTCTATTTATTTAACTGTTTGTCCTTTGCGCAGATCGGAAGTTGTTCGTGGGTATGCTGAGCAAACAACAATCCGAGGAGGATGTGCGGCAACTGTTCATGCCGTTCGGGACTATAGAGGAGTGCTCCATACTGCGCGGTCCTGACGGCTCGAGTAAAGGTTCGTACATACTCATGCACGAAAACGTTCATTGTTACGTGAAATTTATGTCAGTTCATCGGAGATCCTGCAAAACCGCGTAACTTCTTAAAACGGTGCACTAGTTATGCTCCTTATTAAAAATGTCACTTACGTGGTTTCGAAGTTTCACCGACGATTTACGTAAATAAAATTTATTACTGATGTGTGGAGCAGTATGTGCCAGATTTATTATTGTATGTGGGTGGAGTAAATAAAGAAATCAATATACCTACATCGAGCAGATTTAATACGACAAAATAAAATTGAACTAGAAACAACTAACCAACTAAAAATGTACGAAGCAGCTTCATAAATCAAAGTGAATAACAACTACTTACTAGGTATTTAATTTGATTTAAGGAGGATTCGATGTTTAAATGTAATAAAGAAATACGTAATTGGGCGTTTAATACGTGTACCCCAATTAAAGACTTAAATTAAGGAACTTTAACTTTCTCAGTTTTGTGACGAAAATTAGCTATACATTAACCGCCGCAATGTACGTAGTGAAAACCCTCAACTTGAGTAGTCATTTCCTAAATATTATCTGTTATAATAGAAGAGCGTTTTAATATTCACCGCAAGGTCTTAAATATTCCTATCGCCCATCAAATAATAATATTCGACCATAACGCCAAACGACCATAATTTGCTACGACTTAATTATAAACGTCAAATCGCGAGCCGCGGCGTCTGCGACGGCCCTAATTATAATTGGACCAGAAGTTGGATTCACTTTGACTGCGAACAACATGTTTGCGAACGTATGTCAGGGTTGCGTTCTACTAATGTTGAGTACTTAATATTGTACGGAAACACTCGAGTAGCTTAGTACAATCAAGAAATCACACACATTATTGCATAATCAGGTATAAATACAAACAAGTTGCAAATAGACGCAAAAGAAATCCATTTAAGAATTTTTAATGTTGGTCAGATAACTATAAATAAGGTGCCAAACACTTGTTTTTTAATAAACATGCAGGAACTTTACTTGTGCATTATTAAACATTCCAGAAAAAAACGATTTCGTCGGTGATACTGCAATACCGCATAACCAACAAATTTACTATAGAGCAAAATAAACCTTAAGTTCTTAGAAAAAATGAGCATTTTGCTCCTCATTAAAAATGTTACTTACGCGGTTTTGCAGTTTCACCGACGATTTCCATTTTCGAGCCAACCCTACGCGGAGTACCCGATGTTACAGAGGCGTCACACCGACGCGACAAGCTGTTACAACTTTAATTTCGTACAAAACTGGATTTTAATGCAGACGTAAAGTATATCGCGTGGTTTGTTAGTTGCGTAACCGTCTTTATGTAAACGTTAAGACTTTTACGACACGGCGCGCGGTTAAAACCGGGTAGAGTAGATTTTCATTATTTCAACTTAAATCGTTTAATATATTATAATTGGAGAAGTATATCAGCCGTGTTCTAATGATTAAATATTCGTAATAGCTTCTGTAATCAATTTCTTAATTTAGTTTGAATATTTGAGACGAAAGTACAGTCAACCAATTTGATTCCCAGGCCATTATGGACTTTGTCAACGTGACGTTGTGAACCAAATCATACAACGTTGACAATGTCACTTTAACATAGTCCAAAGTGGCCTAGAAATCAAATTGGTTGACTGTTCAAACATTTGGAATGGTTACTCTGTTTGTCACCAGCTATCCGTAGGTGACGTTGTAAGCACCTCGAATCTGAAACCGAATGAATAATTTAAATGACTACCTGGCAGTGTTTGACGCTGCAAACCGTTAATTAGGTCGTCCATCACTACCCCCGCGCTAAAACCTGACGGATCGCGTATCGACATTATTATTTGGCCACAACATGTTTGTAGATGATTGTTTTTGTGGTTGTGGTGAATCAGTCTATTCAACTCGGTAAAACTATATTACTATTGACATGTTATCGCGTATTTTCAACGTTACGATAGCTCTAATTTAATTAACGTAATGGCGGCCGAGTTTAAAACAAAAGCATAACATAAACGTTATTGTATTGTGTCTATTTTCGTGATGTTTTCAGAGAAAATACCACAGTATCTATGGATGATTGGAAACTAACTAATTAAGCTACTAAAGGCATTATTTAAAAGTAACAGGTACACATGAAAAGAGTTTTTTAGACTCGTACCTACCTATATTTTCTGATTTTCCACTTTTTACTTGAACCCTGGTAGATCTATGTTCTTTTGCACTATTGCCTCGGACTTGTGCATAGACTTTGTTATAATTATATTCTTAAATTCTAAATTATCTTGAGATTTATATCAACTAAATTCCTATATTTTATTTTGTATCGATTGTGGCTATAAAATTGTTTGTATTTCCTTTTATGGTTCTTTAGGTCTTATTGTGCTCATACCCATCCTTTCTATAAATTTTGATGTGACTGTTTGTAATCTAAATAAATAAATAAATAAACATTTCTACACACAAGCGTAGTGTGTAAAAGTACATAAGAATGTTTTTTTTTATTGGCTGAAACCATAGAACGTGACTCATACTATGAAAAACACTGTTATTACAAAAATAAAGTATTTGTTTTTGTTAAAAATATCTTGAGTTTCTTATCCGTGGTTCTTAATAGCTGCAGTAAAATTATTAAGTGCCACGCACAGATGTAGCGGATCGCACAGCAAATTGTTAATTCTGTTTAATTGTCGACAGCGGTGATAAAGTCGCTTCAGTCTTTTACGTCGCTTCGGGCGTTCGAGTTGTTAGGTCGCTCTTACGAGTACGACCTGGCTATCGCTTATTTTAATTGTAGATTTAAATTGATAATAAATGTGAACTTTCTGTTACTTATAATTGTTTTTAAAATATTTATAAAGACCATAGCCACCTTTCTGACAGTTCCGTAGTTAACAAGGCACCCTTATAGTTTCGCCATGTCTCTCTGACCGCCTGTCCACCATTTAAATTAGAGACCCTTGTTTGAAGTCGGGTAAGCCAACTAGGGCTAGTGTCCAGGTTTCTTTTCGACGGGTAGGGTATTTGGTTTCCGTGTTACACCGTTTCACCGTCCAAAACGGGTACCCGGGTACTAACTACACGGTTACCCGGATCCCCCCAGATTCCCGGATAACCGATCGAATATTTATGCCCGGACACGGATCCACGGGTTTTAAATTGCCCGCGGGTATTAACCGTCCTCGACAGGTAGAGCTCAGCCGGGCCGTTGTTTGAGAGATAAGAGCTGAGAATTAATGATGTAGCATTACGTATATATTGTGGATTTGCAGTAGTGACCTGTATTAACAACAGCCCGTGCCTGCTTTAAACCGTCGCGGACGGGTAAATAAGGCCCGCCGGAAGGGGTATCCGTGTCCGAACACGGACTTTAACGCGGGTATTGCACGGATCCGTGTAGATCGGATACTTAATACCGCCAGGGCAAAAACACGGGTACCCGTGCTGGCGTATTATACGTGTATAGGGAGCTCTATTTTATACCTCCTCGCTGAAATAATATTGTGTGAACAGTGATTAAGTTCGGAGATTATTTATACTTATTCCGTTCTGAAAAGATTCGTTGAGCAAAGCGTTTATCGTGTAAGCTTTTAATAGAATCTCTTTGACAACTTTTGTACAAATAAAGTTAAACGTCTATTTATTTAGTTCCTCACCATAAAGCCATTTTATAACGAATCTTATCGTTGAATTGATCTAGGAAGATCGTGATCAAAATAGAGACTTTCTTGACAAAGCAAGACTATGTTCTTTTTTGAATGAATTTGTAAGCTACTAGGTTTTTTAATATTAAAGTAAATAAAATGTTGGAATAAAAGGCATTCTGTTGGGCAGACCTGCCCTCTATTTTTTTGCTTCTTTCTGTCAAAACTACAATTTTTTTTTTAATCAATAACCATGTAACGTTAAAAAATAAATTTGATGACGCGATAAATCCCGTAGTATATTTTTATGGTCACTTTATTTTGCCTACAAAGTCATCGGTGTCGGGTTCAATTCCTGTGAGGTTAAATAAGTATTTGTGACATGATAGTGGTATTCAATGGTCTATAATATGCATATTTTTCATATTAATTATAGATTATCTCTAAAATACACACCAAGAAACTTATTATGAGACTAAGTCATTCGATGTTATGTCCATGATAATGTATTTATATTTTATTTATATACACATAATTTTCATAAATAAATATAGTTTTACCAAATAATAATATTAGGTACAGTCAAGGGCAAAAATATGTATACACTTTAGTACCTTGTCTATTTACGTCAT
Source organism: Acleris laterana (assembly GCA_963966035.1). NCBI lineage: Eukaryota > Metazoa > Arthropoda > Insecta > Lepidoptera > Tortricidae > Acleris > Acleris laterana. The sequence goes on from OZ014447.1 coordinate 13,789,193, forward strand.
ATTTGAACTGCCATATATGAACTGTCACAGTGGTTAAAGTGACAAGGTACTAAAGTGTATACATATTTTTGCCCTTGACTGTACATATTAAATATTACACTACGTATTAACATTGTTTAAGCTTCTTATCTTAAACGAGTGCACAACAAAAACGCATGAAACCTAATTGAACCATTCATTTCACAACTGTACGACTCTGAAAACAAAGTTCTTTTTCAGAACGATAGCTTGCTTCGAACACGTTACTTGGTCTGTCAACGATATTACAACTATATAAACGTGAGGACAAAGTTTCTTTTCTAAAGGCAGGGTTTACTTCAGCACGTTACTCGTTTAGTTTCTCGTAATAAGGGCGGGTCACGGATATATCGTAAAAGTGCCGCAAACCCGCTCTTTACGGGCCGGGTAATGACCGCCTCGTAAAATATCGCCAATTTAGTTTACACTAGACGCTAGACGCTTATCGAGATGCATTGACACTAGGGAATATCATTGCAATATCGATTCGTTTTCTTTTTCAAACGCTCCCAATTCCGTTGCATCCAAGGTTTTGTAATGCGTACGGCATAAATAAAACGTCAGAAAAGTTAGTTAGTGAGATTAATAGCGTTTAATTGTGAGATCAGCATATTTATACGGGCCTAATTGGCGCGTATAAAATGCTACCCTGGGGGGTTATTATAAGATAGCTATAGTTTACGTTGAGGAAAAAACTGCTGTAGCTCTGTCCTTTCCGCTCACCGTAAAATGAACTGCATAGCTATCTCATAATAACTCCTCTGAAAGCCTTCTACTCTAGTACACACTCGGAACAAAGCATGGTCAGTTCGCGAACGAAGTTCACCTGTAGTTTAGATACTACCTACAAAATACAACACGGAAGTGATTTGAGTTGCTTTCATTATCCAGAACTTAGGTACAAACAAAAGGTGTTATGTTTAGTGATTGAACCGAAGGAAGCTCGGTTCGCTGTTCGCTACGAGTAGGTACATCCAGAGTCCCGAGTTGCGCAACTTACGAACTAATCCAAATTGTTTCGGGATCGATCTTATTTACAAAGAACAAGCGTAATCCCGCAACGTTCGTCAACAAATTTCCAACGCTTCGTGCAAATAATCCTTTTTCGAACAAACACAAAATCAGTTAGGATGGCGGCTTGTATGTATACCTATGTATACCATCACTTTCGTACATACAAAGTACTTGTTTAGAAAACTCTTAATATGAGCTAAAATGTTGGAAACTAATGCTCATATCTTTCGCAGTAGAGTTGACATTTTAAGCAGTTTTATCTCTAATTTAAAAAAAGGAATTTTAGAATTTATGCTTTGTTCAATCTCATCACTGCATCCCGCCATGTGTTAGACAAAAAGCGTCGTTCTCTCTTCGTGCTGTAAAACAAAGTCGTGTTCTTGAACCATCTGAGAAGATTATGTCGTCTGGACTGTGAATTGCAATCGGACTTTTAGTATTTTTGATGTTGATGACTCTAAAACTACACACGATTTATTTATTCTTTCCATTTAGCCTACTTGGGCTTGCGTTAGCTATATTCATCTATTCATATAATAACTCATGTACCGATAAATTCATGTACTCATGCCCGTTACAGAATGCGTATTCATTACTTATTTATGTACCAATTAAATACATTCCATGTAAGTCTAAGTGTCCGTCAGAGTTTACACCTGTGTCCGTTGTTCATTTGGTTCCTACTGCAAACAAATCTATTAGCATACTGCTTTACTTAACTGAAATAGATCACGTGCTCTTTTCTACTTCGTAAAAGTCTACTGCTTATGACATGATAACGTAGGTATTGTCAATGTCATTTTAGTTATTATTACTTGATATTTTCATTTCAAAACGAATCAGGTTTTGTCGCGTAGAATGGAGCCCATGAATGAACTAACCATTTAAATAAAACGTCATGATGTAATTGCTGTGAAGTCACGTTATTAGTTATTAGCTGTAGTCGTTGTGCTATTTCAAGCACGGTGCCGGTGCCTAGCCCGCCGCCAACGGATGTAAATCACTAGTTCAACTAAGTATACAGTTTTTATCGCCACCTCGTGGTCCGGGTAGTGCGAAGTGCTGTAGCTCTTAAGGTGCTCGACGATGTTTTACGTTTCTTGAGCTAAAAATATATCGCACGCCTCTTATTTTTTCACGTACAAAAGCCTTTATCGCTTAAATACTTAGTAGTAGGTACATTTTGTTAAAATCATAAGGCGCGCACGGTTATCTAAAGGTGAGCTTTAAGTATTTGCTTCATTGGTGCGATTTTATGGCTTACCTACTGAACCGATTACAGAGGTGAGTGAAATTAAATAAATGCACAGATTTATTAACAAATACAAATGCAATTTCAAAATAAAAGAAATACATAAACAAAATATATTTTCATTTATAAAATCACTCGCTCTGTTGTCCGAATAAATAAATGAATCAAATGTTATCACCGTCAAATTCATTAGCACTTTATCATTATTTTATTTGGTATTGTTTTGGAGTCAAAAACTCTACACTCGAAAACGAGCGCATTTACAGAAGTTTATTCATGGCGATGCATTAGCATTGACGTTGAATATTCATCTCCCTGCACGTCGAGAGGTTAAGTGGCCTTGAACGCTTCTGTTTGACACATAAACGTACTGAGGCAAAAACTAAATACATTCATTTATGTCATACCTATGCACACAGCAAGCAATCTGTATGAGGGAGTCCGCATTTTTATTATTTATTTATAAGAAGATTTAACTTTTAATTAATATGAAACGGAAACATACCCATATTTTCTAGGCATATATTATAATGGTTTTACTGACGACTGGTTACTAACATGTTACCTACCTTTATTATCTAGTAACTTAAAATATCGTAGGTGTGATGACTCGTCTCTAACATTTTTTGGAAAATTAAATTTGTATGCGGAAAGTTTCAAATATTATTTCTGGTATTAACTCGTAAGGCCGACCTTACATTTGGTAAGTTTACTTACGTAAATAAACTAACCGAAACTTACGTACAAATATATTTTTCTCATTCTAACAGATAGCCGTGTCCCTACTTACGTAAGTAAAACTTGCATTTGTTATTTTTTTAGCACTGTTCAATAGAATAGTACAATAATTTAATAACTACTACTAGTATAAGGCCAAACCCTTGAACTATGTCCGACATGCTCTTTGACCACCTGTTTCCATACCTAAACATTGTTTTACTATTATTCATTCTGAGATAATGTGTTAAATAACTTTTCACATGAATTAAATCATAGAAAAAACCATTTGTTTGACCCGGCGTTGAGGGTTCCAAATATGTAAATTCATTTATGAAATCGAAGTAATTTGTTTTACCTTTAAAAATAAAGGCTCCGGGCGCGGGCGAGGCATAATCTGCGGGCCGATGGAGCGCACATTTATTATTGTCCTTTGTGATGGAAAACGAACGAGGATACTCCGAAACTGTGTTACTGGACACACGGCTGCTTAGAATACATTTAGGTATGTTGAAACATACTCAGCGCGCAAATTATATGCACATCATTTCGTACTACAGTCTGTGAGCACTTAGAAGATGCTTCGGTTTTGTACATCTCTGTCACTCGCTCTTGATAAGATAAGTACTATGAGAGTGAGTGAAAGATAAGTACAAACCCGAAGCAACTCATCCTATCCACTCTATCTTCTTTGCCTCTTCTTTTTGCTTGCTTAGCTTTTTAAAAGGTTAACCGAAATAAGGGCTTTTTGGGGTGTAAGTTTGCGTTTGTTTTTTCTTCGTATTATTCTGTCTGTGATAAATCAACAAGGCGTATCACGTATACAACCGTATATAATTGTCTGAAACCGATACACTAACAGGATCTTGAGATAAAACTATAATAAATACTTAATAAAAATTAAATGGTGGCTTCCAATTAATTAATGAATCACGCAGCCAATTAATATACACATCCTAAGCAAGATAGTAGTTACATAATATTAAAGATGAAGGTTGTAATGCGATGTCTCGGAGATGGGAAAATAGTCGGTAGGCAGGATATTTCGTTTCTTAGAATTTTTAAGCAATTTTCAAGACTATATGTCTTTTTGATCATTCCCGAAGTTTCTCCAAGCAGTCGATCTTTTTGTAATTACGCTAGTAAAGTTAAAATATTTCCTAATTGGGCCTGGCAATGCTTTCATAAAAAATATTAAAAGATCATTTTAAATTTATCATCGCCGGAATTATTCTTAACCCGTTTATTAAAACAATTTCACCATGTCACCTGAACGTTCTCGCCGTGAGTCCCATATGCTAAGTCGAATATGTGGAGTGGCGAAATTGAAATCGCATTGGTTGGGACAAGGGTCGGTAACGGGCTGATTCACAGTTTCTTTGGCAGACATACCTCATGCGGATTAGGGGTGCTACCCTCGAACAAGCAGGTTTTGTCGACGCGGCTGTTATTTCTCATGTTTCTATTTTCTAAACGGGCGCGACCGACCGTGCTGTTTATCAGAAATTATGGTGGAGTAATAATAGTTTTTTGTTTACGAATCGGCACCAATTGTCATTTAGGACGTGAGTTAGCTATGGGTACCGACTCCGAGTTTGATTGTTAAAGGAATGCACACCGGCAATTTTTTGTATGGGAACTATCGTAAATTACCGGTAATTTATCTATTTCATTACCGGTTTGTATTTCCACTACCGTCAATATAATTTATTAAAACAATGTCATTTGAAAACTACAGGGTTGTTCGACTTATGCCCGGTTCCTATATTCAAGAAACGAATCGTTTTCCTTACGTCTCGTTAAAATTTGACACATTTTGTACGTAGCAAATGTCAAATTTTAACGAGACGTAAGGAAAACGATTCGTTTCTTGAATATAGGAACCGGGCATTAAAAACAATAGTAGGTTCCTGATACACTTAGGGCCACTTGCACGAAAAGTTTAACCCTGGGTTAAGGCGCTAACTCGAGTTAGTAAACGTCAGATTCATACGACAACTGTCATTTTAACTCGAGTTAGTGCCTTAACCCAGGGTTAAACTTTTCGTGCAAGTGGCCCTTAGTGTTCGTTTTATAGAATTTTTTCAAAACATGGAATGAAATGTTGGCGTTATGTTAGTTATTTTCGGCTTCAAAGTATCACGTTGCGGGCGGAACAACTGGAGAGAACTGTAAAGGAATTTCATACAAAATTGAAGGCCTAGGCCGGGAAGTTTTTTTTTTAATTTTATTGTAAACATGGCGGCTGTGTTTATGAACAGGCTGAATAGCTAAATTATATTTTTAATATCTTTGAGAAAAATTTATAACGTCAAATACGGCAGTGCATAAACGTTTAGAAGACATCCGCGCTGTGTCGTGTGTGCTCGCCGCCCGCCAGCCGATGCGTCCCACCGCCTGCTATCTAAGTTGCGTTATGCCTGATATGTCTCCTAATTACCGCTGCGCTTAACATGCAATTACTTTTCTTTCCTATGGTGGACAATATATCAATTAACTTTTTTGAGTGATGTATTTTTTATGCATATGTTTGAAAAAAGCACTCTACGTACCACGCTGTGAAAAGGGGTTGCCAGCATCGTAACTATCCCCTACTTCCCGGCCTCTGTAGTAATGTACTATTGTACAACCAATAACCGTAGTGTTAATTAACAAAACGGTCTTATATTAAATTCCACATATTAAAGGTCGCTCTAGACAAATTACTTGTCTTTTTATCCTCATGCAATATACTTTTTCTGTTTCAATTAACAAATACGCTACCTGTGTACCAAGAGCCCATAACTGCGTGGAAGCCTCTTAGCTCCATAACTCGCCGAAGGTGTGATGTACGCGGGCTGACTCTCGATCATCGCTAATACTTCTTTGTTGTGTTCCGGTTTGGGGATAAGACAGCCGGTGAAATGACTAGCATAGAGGCATTCCATCTTAGTCCTCAGGGTCGGCAACGCATTTGCAGTCTTAGGATTGCATCGCAGTCCTGTGAATGCGAATGTCTATGGGTCACAGTTTCCACTTACCATCAGGTGGCCTGTGTGCTCGTTTGTCTTCTCTATGACATAAAAATAAATAAATAAAATAAATAAAATACTTTATGAGGATTATACCGAGTTATGACTTCATAACCTTTGGTCCCTGCGTGAGAATCAACATTTTTAGGTTAGAGCTTAAGCGGTTTTCCAGTTCTTTGAACAGCGTCTCACTCAATTACTGTTAGTAAATAAATTATTAAATATTTAGTATGAGTGTCGACGACTCAGTTGAATAAACTTTATAATTACTCGTATTAGGTGGTTTACGCTTAAGTGACCGGAGTGGCTCAGAGGTGGAAGCATTTCTACTGTTCAGGGCGACTTCAGAGTTCTAGTCCCACCTTCGGCTTATTTTGGTTGTTGTGGATTTTGTAAATACACCATTTTATAAAAATATGTAAACCACTCACTGTCCCTCTCGCTCATCGCGGCACGTGGCGCATTAGCACGTGTAGCACAAGTTGTATTTTCTCGTTTGTCGCTCAGTGGGTCTCGATCGTTACTGACTAGATAGAAAGGGAGATCCGAGTGACAACGAAGTCGCTGGCAAGTTGTGCTAGCCGCACTGGTATCGAGTTTTGTCTAGCGTAGCGATTGATAATGTAAAAAAATTGTTGGTCGAAATAGTTTCGCATAATATCCTTTGGTAGAATTAGGCTTTTTGGTCGCCTTTAACCGCAGCCGCTACGGATCAATTGGTGCCTGCGCCGGGACTGCCCTCTCTCTGCACTTTTTATGTACACTCTATAGGGGTAGGGCAGAAAAGACCACATGGAATTGGGCTTGACTGATAAGTTTCCGTTTTACAGTGATGATTAAATAAATTCTCAATCATATAAAACGCTTTTTTCCTTTATTACCTACTTTCTAATTGGAAATTAAATTTGTATCACGTCAACTAAGACTTGATATTAAAAAAATGATCTTGCTAAAAGACTGAACATTAAGTAAGGTTAGGTTCTCTCAAAATGTGTTTAAAAGTCAATCTTAAATCAAATTTGACAGTTTTATTCAAATTTCGAGTTTTGTAAATGGCTCAAAGACTACTTAAAATTGGTAATGAATTCCTTTTTACTTTTTTATGTTTATTTGGGCAAACTAGAGGTATTGCGCATACTGTGAAGTATGCGCAATACCTCTAGTTTGCCCAAATAAACATAATATAAAAACTAAATAATTTATTGTATAAACGTATGAATTAAACACCCACAATATGAGAGCAGTTTGATATTGCGGGTGTGCATGGCTACGATGATCTCTAACTGATTGCCTGATTGCTGTAACTGTTTCTTACATTAAAATGAGAACCATTTAGTAGAAAAGAACTCATATTGTGTACCTACCCTAAACACTTTTTGCACCTCTTTTTGTGTAACATAATAAATATAATAATTAGGTTCTAGTGAAATGATCTACCTGTGTACCTATTAAAAGTAAATGTCATGATTCAAAAAATCTCATCTCTGCCAGCCCTGCTTCTAGTAAACGTAATGTAATATGAAACGCGACAACCCTAAACACAAGGTGCCATTGTCGGTGGCACGCCGAATTGACGCCTGCAGAGGACGCAACATACCCACCTCCCGTTTCTCTCTCCTTCTTTCTCGAACTGGTCTGTTCCGAAAGAGACGCACAACTCAGGCGTGGTGTGCAGAAGCGGCAAGCGTCGGTGACGGCGCCACGCCGCAAGCCGCAGAGTTTACGAATTCCTCGCGTGGATTGTTTAAACTGTTTATTACGAACTCAACGTGTGACGCTGCACGGGTAGATTAATCAACGTTTTAAATCACCAGTTATTAAATTATTTGAGACAATTTTTTTCTAAAAGCACTTTATTGAGACAAGTTTTTTTGCACATGTGTAAACTCGGTGGCTGTACGTTGAAGGGCAGCTGAGATCCATTTGCCACGTTCCAACTTAATTATAAATTCAGATTTTAGACACGTAGATAGTATTTGAAGTTTGAGCCCATTCCTATAACGGGACCGGCTTATATTTCAGTCGCAAGATTTAAACCAAACAAACGAATATAGGTACTGAGTTGGAGTTTCGTTTCTTGCGGAGTTTCTTCTCAGTTTCGTCTCAGTGGTCTCTTGTGAAGCGCTGGTAGATTTTTGACGTGTAAAAGTGCCCGTGCGGCCGTCTTGCTGAATAAATATCGTTTATCTTTTACTATATATATTATATAGTATTAATGCTTGACACCTGGTCAATACGAGTACCTATAGATAGGTTGTAGGTGTAGGTAGTTTCAAGACTTCTATTTAAATAACGGTAAAAATCAAACAAACGAAATATATAAAATCAAAATCAAATTTCTTTAAAAAAGTAAATTTATTTCTAAAATTATTCAAAAAAAAACCCTCATGGTAAAACCTGTGGGTAGTTGGTTTATTAATTTGAACTAACACTTGGGCAAAATTTTCTAAGCGCATCAAGATAAGTTTATTTGCACAGAAAATTTAACACTGATTTAAGACACTAAGGACCACTTGCAAGAAAAATTTAACACTACACATTTAACTCGAGTTATAATGACAGTTTTTTTATGAATCTGACGTTTACTTACTCGAGTTTGTTAACTCAGTGTTAAATTTTTCGTGCAAGTCCGTCTTAGGGCCACTTGCACCAAGAATTTAACACAGGGTTAAGACTCTCAAATTAAAATGACAGTTTTTATATGAATCTGACGTTTACTAACTCGAGTTAGAGCCACTTGCACGAAAAGTTTAACCCTGGGTTAAGACACTAACTCGAGTTAAAATGACAGTTCTCGTATGAGTCTGATGTCTACTAACTCGAGTTAGTGTCTTAACCCAGTGTTAAATTTTCTATGCAAGTGGCCCTTAGTGTAACATTTAAAACCGCAAGTCAAATTCCTCTGATTAATGTTGGTGTAACCGCTGATGGGCCCGTCACGCCGCGGCGTCGGTTACCGTCGCCGTGACGCGCAACAACCGGAACCGGTAGCTAGTTGAACACGACACTAACTCGAGTTATAATGACAGTTTTTGTATGAATCTGACGTTTACTTACTCGAGTTTGTTAACTCAGTGTCAAATTTTTCGTGCAAGTCCGGCTTAGGGCCACTTGCACCAAGAATTTAAAACAGGGTTAAGACACTCAAATTAAAATGACAGTTTTCATATGAATCTGACGTTTACTAACTCGAGTTAGTGTCTTAACCCAGTGTTAAATTTTCTATGCAAGTGGCCCTTAGTATAACATTTGAAACCGCCAGTCAAATTCCTCTGATTAATGTTGGTGTAACCGCTGATTGGCCCGTCACGCCGCGGCGTCGGTTACCGTCGCCGTGACGCGCAACAACCGGAACCGGAAGCTAGTTTAACGGCATCGTTCATTAGTTTCAACAGACGGGTATTGATTGTTATTGAATTTTTGGTGGTAAGGGTGGTTTTTGCTAGGTAACTGCGAATAAGTGTGTCGGGTCCACGGTCCACCTGAATCGCTACCACCACGCTACGCTATGCGCAACGTTGTTTTTTTTCAATACAAAATTTAATTCTTGTCTCGCATCGTTTCGCCTCGCCTTGGCGGTGGAAAAGCACCTTAATGTTTCTAAAGTATCACTTATAACGTCGTATTAAATTATACAGAAACAGAAGAGCTATAGTTTAAATAAAACAAAATATACTTAAACCAGAGAATGTATACACAGATAGATACACTCACAAACAAGCATACACACACACACACACGCACACACACCCCTACTTTACTTTTATACTTTTCAGTTTTTAATTCTTAAACAAAATTCTTTATCACCTACGCCTCCATAGGTGATAAAGAATTTTAATTTAACACAGGGTTAAGACACTCAAATTAAAATGACAGTTTTTATATGAATCTGACGTTTACTAACTCGAGTTAGGCGGACTTGCGCGGACCAGAGTTAGCCCTTAACCCAGAGTTAAGCGTCTACTTTTGTACGTGGTTTGCCGCCTAACCTCGGGTTAAGACGCTAACTCTGGTCCACGCAAGTGGGCGTTAGTGTCTTAACCCAGTGTTAAATTTATGGAGGAGTAGGATCTCCTGATAACCTGTAAAGTGCAATGTTCTATCATGTTGCTGTGATTTATATTTATAAACAATTTTTACATTTTAATTATTAAATTTTTAATCCCATTGCGCATAGTGTACACATAATATCGTAAGTGAAACGGACAGTTTTCCAATACCGAGTGCGGTGTTTTGATTAAGCCATCGGTGTTGCCCCGGCCCCGTCAGGTGCTTGCGGGCGCTGCCGATGTGATGAGCGACGTCAACGTTTCACTTCCAATTAAAATCTATTCTCTTGTCTTGACTAAACTGATTCGTTAACTAACTTTAAAAACGATAGCTAACTTTTTCCTGTTTCACCGATGCAAAAGGGTGGTATAAGTTTGACTGCTATGTGTGTGTGTCTGTCTGTGGCACTTAAGCGGGTGAACCGATTTGGATGCGGTTTTTATTTGAATGCAGGTTTTCTAGCTGTGGTCCTTCGCTAAGTTTCATGAAATTTGGTTTTAGCCGTCCTTAATATCTGAAGGTATCATCTCTGAAAGAAAGGGGGGGGTTACGAGTATATTGGGGATTTATATCTATCTTATAGTTATAGTTATGTATTAAGAAAGGGCGCCTTCGGCACGGACAAAAAAAATAACCAAAAAGCGTAGTCAATAGATTTTCCGTGAACGTTGGGATACAATCACAATACGTCTTTCGTTATAATGTGTAATTAAATTACCAATTTCATTACTAAAAATGGTGATGTATAGTGTAGTATGGATACAGAAAAATAAAATGTGCTTTGCGCTGTTTTTTCATATTTTTTTCGATGCTGCCGGGACTCTCGTATTTGTTCAGCTCTGGACTTTTTAGGTTTTTTATGATTCCTTTTGATGCCAGCTTTGCTCTGATTTGCGTTTTCTTTAATTCCTCGCATATTTTATGACCCAACCCATATGAGACGACGTAATTTTTTTTTTACAACAGTTAATTAAATATGGATTATACATGTTAAAATTATAACAACGATATTTTTATTGTTTCACTTCAAGTTCTAGTTATGCTTCTCAAGCTCCTTACAATGTCACCCCAATAAACGTTCCATTATTAATTTAAAACTGATATTTCAACGCGCATCAAAAAATACCTGGATCCTAAAATAAACAGCTGCACAGCAAAAACACTAAATGATCATCAAAAGCGTAGTTATTTTTTCGTGGTGCGGTTTTTATTTTTTATTCCTATAACCACTTCGATGTTCTTTGAACTGAAATGGTTCGAGGGTTGGAGTTAGGAATATACACAATCATCTTCATTTGTCTTAAATTGAAATATCTTTAAACGAGGTAATAAATACTAAAACTCATATAAATAACCTTTAATGATTAGAATACACTTAAAAGCAAGTATGCTGTTTGATTTTATTTCATTGCTCTTGATTGTATGTCGGTTAAAAAAATTTTGAGTAGCTACTAACGACTAAACAATGTACAGTAATTACAATATAGAAACAGCACACAAATTCTAATAAAGAAGTTCCAACAAGCAGCCAGAAAGAAAAAGAAAAGCGTTAGTTCTCGCTTCGCACAACTCATTTTTTCAGCAGAAAAAATGTTGAAACCGTACCTGCCTGCAACCCTATTAAACTAACAATCTAATAAAAAACAGCACGGCTTCTTTTAAACAATGGACTCCTAAAACATGTCCACTTTATAAGAGACCGGGTAATATTATTAAAGATTTCTGTTTGCCTCGTCTCGGGCATACCCGGGCATATCCCGGGCTATCTCCCGGGCCTCGTTACATGAAACATTTGCCCCGGGGCAGGGGAAGTGTTTAACTATGTGGAAAAAGAATTCCTATGCTTTGTGCCCGATCCTCAGATATGAAATACGAATTTAATTAAGGTTTATATTACGAGATAAATTGAATGATGAAATTAGGCTGAGTTATTTGATGAGGCGTAACACATTTATTAGCAAGATACGCATGGAAATATTGGAAATGAGCTAAGGGATTACGTCATCAGGGCAAAACAAGCATCACACAGGAAATAACAGTAATCATGTCAAATATGTAACGAAGGTTGAATATTTTTTTTAAGAAGACTGCAGCTGATTTTTTTTACACAAAATGCGATAACGTTTCTCTCCCCTTGGACCTAGACCGATTTTTACGATTTTTGAATGTTCTGTAGGTATTATGAAAAACAACGTATGTACGTTTTCCTTTTCATGAAAAAATTTCATAGACGGAAACAAATAATCCTATCTTTGCCCTTAGGATAGACAATGCATTTGTGGTCTTAAGATTGCGATTGCTTTGAACCTCAGTGCTCACTTCCAGTATACAGTACAATGAACCTTCAAGTGGTATTTCGCATCTTTATAATTTATAGTGACCCATTTAAAAAAAAAAGAATTTCGAGTTAGGTCTCTATAGTAATAAATTTATAACTGGAAGTCTAAAGTTGAAATGTTGAATTAGGTCACTATAATTCTAATGGTGCGATGTGTCCTTATTAACCTTCTTCGAACCATAAAAACTAGACTTTATAATTTTACATAATTAATTTGAAGTGAAGTTGTGACAAAATGGTTTAACCCTTATGCGGCATGTACATTAGTTACAAAAATAAAAATGACGCTTAATAATAATCACAATTTTGCGGGTGGTAGGACCTTATGCAGGGTCCGTCCGGATCGCTACCACCATCTTATCCATTAACCTACCGCCAAACAGCAGTGTTCGCATTGTTGTGTTCCGGTCAGAATAGCATGGCAGTCTTGTGAATGCAAATGTCTATGGGTCACAGTTTCCACTTACCATCAGGTGGCCTGTGTGCCCGTAAAAAAAAATCACTAATTCAGACCAAAAAAAATTTAAGTGCACTCATATTTAACTTCGATTCGTGAAACGAGCTCGAAATTTACCAGTTGCGGGTCACCAAAACTAGGCGAACTAAGTTCTCAGGGGTGGTATTTGACATGTTGAGATTGAAAATGTTTATGGGCCTAATGTAACACATACCAAAAAAAATGTGCGTCATAGTTCACCTTGTTTATGCCTTAAAAAAAATATCTGGAGAACGGCTTAAATGCACTCCATCATACAAAGCAACTTAAACAAACTACGTCCACTTAAGCTCAAGTAGTAAAAAGCAAACAACTTACACGTGTACAAACGCAAGTAGAAAAATGCCTACAACAAATTTTCATACTTCTACACTAATTTTATAAAGGGGAAAGGTTTGAATGTTTGTTGGTTTGCATTTATTAGGCTCCAAAACCTCTGGACCGATTTGAAAAATTCTTTCACCATTAGAAGCCTACATGTTTTATTTTTCTGAGCGGACGGAGTCGCGGGCAACAGCTAGTGTATAAAGTATTAGTCGGCTGTGAACTAACTTATGCAGATGATAGCATAACGAACTTCCGTATCTCTTATTAATTTTCATAACATTTCTAGGTATCCGTCAAGTTTCATACAAAATAAAGAAAAGCGTTCCCTTAAACCAAAATTACCCATCCGCAAATTGCGTGTCATTACTCTCGTAACTTTCTTAACCATAATTTAGGCAACACCTAATAACCGTTATGGAGTGAAGTCAGTTCTAGTCTCATCGCTGAGACAGAGCGATTTATTATCCGTCATTACCGGCGCAATATCGCGGTAATGACGCGATCCCCGTGGAAGGATTACCCGGCGCCGCCCGCGCAATAACCGCCTTCCCAGTGGAGGCGACACCTTCACAATAGTGGTGATTAGTCCAAACAAATGCGGTAATGCAAGATGTTTTGAGATAAAGCTGTAGGGAATGACGCATTAACGCTAACAAAGGCCGTGTGAACCGAATGTCAAGTGCGTATTGTTTTAAGGAGCTTAATGCCTTAAGTCATCGGACACTTTTCTTACTTTATTGTACTTGTGCGTCCTATTGACGAGCTGAAGTAGTAGTTAAGATTGGTACTAAAACTTATTTACCACACGTTAATCTTTAATCGCGATTGTAATTGTACATGTTTTTCTAACAAATTATGGCGTTAACGAGGGAAGATTTTTTTAAAATTTGTCTCAGACACTTTACGGTTTCCAAATTTTAACTCAACAAAATTGTGCATAACTTTTGACGTAGGCACATTTCACTAAGGTTTCAACCCGGCCTTTAGTTAATTATCCTAATGGACAATATTGAAGTTCGGCATTAATACTGATACTTTAACGAAATTGGGGTCATTATCATAATTAGCTAATGAAATAAGCTACTTATACCGATCCATATAACCGTTTATTATCCCATCAAGATCGATTTTTTTCCTTCTGCTTTCTCCTTATTTTAAAATTATTATACGGTCGGTCGGGGTCAGATAATTAGGGACGACTTCGTTTTTCCCATACAAATATGACTGACAAGTCTGACAACCAATCAAAAAGTTGTTAACCAATTAAATTTTTAATTTTTTAAACTAATAAACTAAGGTTTAAATGTATGTTCGATTTATGTCTGTTAAAAACGAATCTTTCATTTTATGAGTATTTGAAAACATAAATATTTGGCGTTTTACAAAGTTGTAAAACTTGGTATGGACGCGTCAGCACTAAGTTTTTAAAACCCAATAAAATTTAGGGTTCATTTTTAATTGTAGTTTACTGTAGGTACATCAGTTTAAGTCATATATAGCTGATGATCCAAAGAAAACTTTTTAAAATTAAAAGTCATATTTGTAGGCAGTTGTATGGGAAAAACGCAAGCGTCCCTAATGATGTGATCACCACTGTATGTAATCATGAGTTTTTTAATTACTTGTATTGTTTTAATCTAGACTCGTTAAAAGCAGCATTCATCTCACAATACCTAAAAGATTTATCAACTCGCGCCTAAGTGAACACGCGTATTACTCTTAACAAGTAACTTACCTTCAACAACAAATAATTACAAGAAATAATTTAAATTAAGTACTGCTTCCTTGAGCATAAACGTAATTGTCAGAGCCCTTTCACACGGATCGTCCAAAGTAGCGATTAATTTAGCGCCGCGCTCGGTGCGTAAGCGCTGCGTCACCGTGACGGCTCGGGCGAGTCACCCCTCATTGATGCTGCGCTCAAAATACCGATATATTGATATCGATGGACTATCAAATTTGAGTCAATTCGCTCGCGTCTTGTTTATTGTACACGTTTGATTGGATTTGATTAATGGTGGTTTGAATAATGGTTGAGTTATTTCCAAACCCAACAATGTTACAATTCGGAATAATGTTTGTGGTAAAATAAAACCTTATTTCGATTCATTAAGTTCATTAATAAGTTACAGAATTATTAGATTGCGTGCTGAAATATTTTTTATAAAATAATAATGTCTTGTTAGTTAGTACCATTAATTCATAGAATTCTTCATTATTCTTTAGTGATTTATTTCAATTTACGCCAACTAATACCAAGCAATAATTTATTTATCAAGTGAAATGTGCTTTAGTCTTAATTGCATATACAAATTTTCTTAGTCTACTTATACGTAGTCCTATAATTATGTACATACATATATGAATGACATAATAATGTTAAATAAGCTTTTATTTCAGGATACTAATATTATATAATCAGTGGACTACTATAAGCTTACAATGGTAATGTTGATGATGATGATGTTACTGTATTTAACTTTGTTAATTTCATCGTTACAGTACAGTATATTTTAAGAATCAAAGTCAAAGTCAAAGTCAGAGCACAGTGAAAGACGTTGTATCAGTAACATCGCTAGTACGTGCAAGCAATGTTCCCTCCTGTAAGCCACCTGGAAAACTTAGGTGTAAGCTAAATACCTAACAACTAAGCTGTCCAGTGTTCCTATGCTTAATGCTAACGTAAAAGATTTTCGAAAACTGTCAATTGTATGGAATTGAGGTAACCGTTCGACGCGACCGTCTGGCAGCTTACGTCAATCCGATACACTTTCGATAGCAATAACAGTCTCGCAGAGCACCTTGTCTAGGGCCACAGGTGGCTTATAAGTGGGAATAAAACTATGTTTTCTGTATTCTTTTTTTTGCACTTCGTTAAATCTGTATATTCTGTGGATTAGCTTGTCTGGGCTATTCTGAAGAATGTATAAGTTACTTTAAGTTGTCAATCGCTGAGTTTTATACCAAATTCCGTCCAATATCGTCGGAATTCCCCGGCCCTTGATTGCCGACCACCTCGTTCGTGTAGTGCCATGTTCTGCTCGTTAACCCGGCGACGATGTGACGGAGTCGTGACGGGTCGCGCGCTCAGCCATGAAAGATCGTGCCAGGGCAACTTGAATTAATTTTCTAATAGACATTTTGTACTAACAAATTATTAAACGTGCTTATTTGAAGATGGTAAACAACACTTTATATAGGTACAGCTGATTGGTAATTGACATTTCATGTATTATTTGAACCCTTAACCATTTTACATAAATTAGGCAATCTCTCTTTTCACAAAGAAAATACATTTGAATTTTTCTGTGAATTACATAACAGACGTCAATCACCTAAATCGCTTAGTCTAATAATATTGATGGCTTGTCTAATCGGTGCAGATTACATTTCGTCAATTAAAAATAACTTTCACTTTTTAAGTGGCCTGTTATCAACGATTTACCCCTTAAACATATACAGCTGCAAAATGACCATTAAAAAATTTATATTGATTTGTTAACGTATTTCTATTGATTTTCTACTTGTTGACATGTATTATTAAACAATATAATTTTGATATAAACAATTTGGCACCGTCGGAGAACTACATATATGTCGACCATATTGATTAGATTCGTGTCCTCATTCAGTAATCATGACAGTGAATGCAACTTAATACCTACTTACCCATTAACGAGCTGCACCTATCCCGTAGTACCATGTAGTAATTCTCTTGTTAACAGTCCCCAACTTGATCTTCTGAGCCTGATTAATCCATTTGACGCGATTAATCATTAATTCAAGCCTGTTGTCTGGGTACCGGTGGTGAGCCGTTGGGAGCACCTCTAAGGGCTAGAATTACAAGACAAAGCGTTGTCAGCAGTACACTGTAATACGTACATATTTTCTTTACAATAGTATAAAACAAAGTCGCTTTTCACGTCAGTCTGTCTTTCTGTCTGTCTGTATATCAGCTGCGGTGCGGTTTTCACCATCAGATAGATAATTTTTCACGGATTCCGGTTAATGTACGGGTGTTATAGAAAACTCACATAAACCCGAGCGAAGCGAGGGCTTGTAATATAAATAAGTAAATTATAGAAGAAAAAAAAACTCGGTATCGGACAGTCGGGTAAAAACATGCAAAATTCCTTGAGCCTCGAACCGTAATGAACAAAGTATGAGTATGTATCTACATATAAGTTTTGTGTGTAAGGGGGATATAATTTAGTTTCTGTCCCGTTGAATAAAAATCAATGAAACAGAGTGGTTCCGGAGCGGAATTTTAATAAGAGGTCACGTAAACACTGATAGCGATCCCAAGATTCCTTTATGCTAATAGACAAGGCATAGGAAAATCTTTTATGAAAATATATTTTTAAGACAAAATGTGAGGTACCTACGTAGATTTTAATATTAACTTTTGGGAGAAAATCTTATTAAATATTAACTTTATGGGGCTTAATCCAACGTGATTACATTTTACTATAAATAGTCAAAGTAATCAATGCGATGTCGTTCTAAACTCGAACGCTTATATCGCCGCCCAGTGTCCACAAACACGTGTGTCATACGAGTAAACGCCGCGGGCGCATCACTAATGACGTCTGACCGCTGTGCATCGCCGCTGACCCGTACCGCTGAGGGTGAGCGAGAGGGGACAACCAGCTTGGCGTGGATAATACTTTGAGACATTTTATAAATATTTTATAATCCCTACCTAACTTAACCGATCAACCAAGAAAGTTGCAAAAATGAAGTGGTTGTTGGGAAGTTGCTTAACGCTAACGAAAACGATTTTCAAAAACTGACGAAATGTACGGAATTGACGTAGGCGGCCGACGCAACCGTCTGACAGCTTACGTTAATCCTATACATTTTGGGTAACGATAACGAACGCCGAATGCATCTTGTCCTATCTATCATCTATAGCCTCTGGTTTTTACCACGTTGCTCAAAATCAAAAACTATGAAATAAAGTTAATCTTTTAAATAATTCCCTAATTATATTCATAAGTTCAATGTGTCATAAATATACTAAAGTGAAATCCATGACATACGGTAAATCGTCGTGGAGTTGATTTCTACAACATAGATATTTATTCTGTAATTTTTAATAAGTAAGTGCCTGTAATTAAAAATATCTATATTTGTTACATTGCATTAAATAGGCTTGTAATTTTAAGGAACTGATTTGTTTTAATTAAGTCGCTAGCGTTATAATAATTTTATTTATTAGCTCTTAGAATTTGAAACTTGCTATTCGTTCCGTCAAGTAAGCCACCGGCGAACTTCCCGAATAAGACAACAACTGTCCGAACAATAAACACAAACACAGACTATCAGAGCCAATAAATCTCCAACTCTGCACAACTCGAGCAATTATCATATTGTATAAAATCGTCGTTAGGAGTCGTCACAAGTCGATAGCGCGAGCTCGTTGTAAAAACACGCGCCGGAAAGTAATATTTCGCCGAAAAAAATCGCCGAGTTGGGTCACGTAGCTCACTAATTCGTTCCCTCGGGCTCGGCCGAAATCATGTCCGGAATTCACTGTATTATTCGTCCAGCATAATTTTCCGAGATGAGAACCTTTTACATATTTATTAAAAGATAATTTTGAGTCGGCGATTGCCCGATCGAGTGCGTCTAGAGTACCTGGTCTTGATTCGACTCGGTCAATTTCATTATTTAATTGTGAGAGCCTCTTTATAAGGCCACAATTGAATAGGAACAAAATAGATACGCCTTTTGTGTAATACGATTGGTTTAGATTTTTTTAATCTCATTACCACGCATGCTACCTACCTGATCATAGAAGTAGTACCTAGGTGCCTGTTTATGTACAAACCCCTAAATAAAGCATCCTAAAATAATAAAACCCTATTGACCACAACATTAAGCTATTACTACTACACGGTAGCCCGGTCGAAGTTCAGAATATCAAACTAACTACTTTTGACAATTCATACTATGTTTGAATAAGTAAATTTTTGACATAGGTACACTCACAGCGGAAAAAAATTAAGAAACCCAAACATCCTAATTTCAAAATGCAGTGAAGTCAGGAGTAAATCAGTTCATTAAAATAGTATTTCCTTATAATACACAGTAACAAAACAACACGTGGTGTAAATTCCACAAAAAACAGTGTCCGTGTTCGTGTTTAAAAAAAAATGATTTTACGAAATATGGTCGAGCGATCGACACGCTCGGCGTGGCGGGCGAGCGCGCGGAACATTTTAATGTCCCCCAGTTTCCAGAATCCACTCGCTGTTCACGCCCCGATTGTCACCTATGCACGATGTCGCCGACTCCTTTCAAAACGCCCGCGAATGCCAAGCTTTATCTGAAGTCATCCTGTCGGATATACACAGTCTTTTTTTATTAGATTTGAAGAAAACCTGCGTTAACTTATTGGATGTTGAAGTCACAATTTTGGATTTTTAAATAATTTTATAATTAAATTATAAACTTTACATTGTGTAAATGAACTTTACAAGATAACTTCTGATCATAGTTCTCCAATCTTGAAAATGATTTAAAGATAAATAAACCTCAATATGTTTAAAAGAATCACCCGTTCCGGCCCTCGGCGACGAAAGGCAGACAGATTTACATTAGATCACTTTGTGCATTCGATTGTACCTAGTACTGATACAATCACACAGCAATTACTACAAGTGAAAACACTGCATTTACGTTACGCACTCTAGTGCCTACAGTAACACAAACAATAACTTCTACATGAACTACTTAGTTTTGAATATTTATTATTGTTTCAAAGCTTTAAAAGAACAACAGCTTATTACGGACGCTAATAAGAAGTGACAGCACCCTCTACCTTTATCGCAACGGCTTAATTCACACTCCTGCACAATTCTCGACCCTAAAACAGACTGTACAGAATGAGAAATACACGATTTAGAAGCAGTTTGATGACAGCGGGGACGGTAATTATGAAAAGTGAGCGAGGGTCGCCGTCCCCCCGTTCGCGGTCAAAAATGAGCTGGCAAGTAAAAAATACTTAATGTAATATGGTGTTGCCATACTAAATGCTATCCGGCTTGATAATCACTCCCGAGCCTCTGAATATTTTAATGAAGTGTTTCATGGAGAAGAGGGATTATTATGCTTTTATTAAAGGCGGGCTGATGAAAAAATCGCAGTCTCTTTTCATAAGATAAGAACGGACTGCTGAGTTGTAAAAGAAAAACAATCGAGGGTCGTTACGAAAGCAACAAAGGGAGTAACAACAATAAAACAGCAACTCAATCTTGTCCGAACGCAGCTGGAGTTAAACGATCTACGGCTGTTTCGGAACATCCGTTGCGAAATTTCAATACTGGTCATTAACATAAAAAGGAAACAATAACCGTTTAAAAATTCGAATCGCTATTGCCTCTTTTTATTGGTGAAAAATCGCAATTTGTGAGCGCGGAACGTACGAAATTTAAATTTGAGTTTCCGCTGGCGGTCGGCCGCGTTCGGGGTTGCTCGGCGGCTCTCGGGGGCGTTCGGGGGGCGTAATTAGAGCCTTAATGAGAACAAGTATACGTCTTTCTGCTGTAGGGGTGCCTCGCGTTTTGTACCGTTTTATTATAGAACGACTGTTTGTCAGGCTTGTAGCTTTTTTGACGCTTTTTGCGAAACTTTAATAAAAGTCTCGCAGTGCTTTTCGCATAATTTTAACGTAGATCTTTTTTATTTAGCTATATGTACCTACTTAGAACATGCGTCCGCGTCAAGTTACACAGAGTTTTTGTTGTTATAGCATCATTACGCTGAAAAACGACAAGCACGTTTTCCCCCACAGGGAATGTGCAATACTCAAAACGATTTCGTTTTAGGTTCTTTATGTTTTTAATAATGTCATGGTTGTAAGGGAATTTATAAACGACCTAGTAGCTCCTTGAGTAATGTTTTTTTAGACACGCACAATATTAAGGCCCTATTTTACGGGACGTTGTCATATCAAGTGATTTGCGTTGGATGGGAGTTAAAAGAAAGTACCTTTTACTGGCGAGTATTTTACTTGCTATTTAGAAAATATGTTTCTAATGGTCTTGTCGCACTTAAAAAGCTATATAACGTATACGTTAAATATGGTATTTAATGGGCAAGTGGAAAAAGTGGCAGGAATAACTAGTAAAAAAATATATACAAACAGATTACATAGCCTTGAGTGAATATTGGTTGGTATGATTAAGTACTAATAAATGGCAGTTATTTAATGGTTCATCAGTAAATAATATATAACGCACAAAAAAAACCTTCTATACGAAAAATAATAAAATGATGACCAAAATGTATATCACTTTTTAATTTAAAATATAAATAAACCCAAAATTAGAAAGTGACCACCAAAATGCTAACCCCACTGAATTAAAAAAATTGTCCAATTATTAAAAAAAAACCCTATTTAAATATTCAAAAATCAAAAATAAAAACATTTATTGAATAAAAAAAATTATAATTTATTGTAAGCACTTCGCTCCCAAAATGAAAAATACCACCTTAACCACACTAAACCCATAATATCACTTTTTTTTAAGTAAATTAAAGTAAATTAGTTTAATTCACACCCTTCTCGCACACTAGACTCTCGCTTTAGATGGGAGGGTCGCCAGCTTGCTACATCCCCCACTCCTTACATCTCGAGCCGCGTAGGCTCTTGTCTTCTGGATTTGCTCATGAACTTCTGGCACCGCGCTTTGTATAAACACTCTAGGGGTAGGACAATCAAGATCACGTGGAAGTCGGGTACAGTGCTCTGATCCGGGGTTTTTACTTTTCACTTAAAGAAAGCATCTAACGCAAGGTCGCACACACGACTCTCGTGAGTGACTGCGTAGTGATTCTCTAAACAACGACGGTCGAACGGACGGACGAATGATGTCCAAACGGCGAGTTTAAGTAGTCCCGTCAGAGCGAAAAAAACACATTTTAGCGCGTGCATTTTAATTAAACAGCCCTATACGTTCGACCCATTGGCAGGAACCATGCTTCTAAATTGAAAATGCACGCGCTACAATGTGTTTTGTTCGCACTGACGGGACTACTTAATCTCGCCGCTTGGACATCACTCGTTCATTCGTTCACCTTTGCTTCTTGAGAGAATCACACCCCTGATTGGGTAGGGAGTCAAACTGTTACTAAACTGCTAGCCGGAGAAAATTTGGCGCTATTACACTTTATTTGGTAATGTGCCAACATTTTATAGTGGTGACTAAATTTGACCGCTATGATTTGCTGGCCATTTACTCAATTTGGTTCGCTGATACAGTTAAAAGTACAGTCATCACTAAAATAGTTAGAAGTATTACAATCGTATTATTGCTCGCTGTGATATGGCAGTTTAATTTAGTGAACGTTTTCTAAAATTAAGTCTCAAAGGTAATATTAGTGCTCATTATAATAAAAAAAGCACCCAGGCATCGCATCGCCCCGTGTTAACTGTAAAACTACATTAAACTTCATTAACAGACTTTAAATTTTACTACATTGTTGATGTCGTTTTTAACAGCTGGTTACTTTTTAAATTGGTAATAAAACTGTATTTCCCAGCCTTTAATATGCGTAGTTCGTTTTTATTTTATCAACATGATAGTGAAATGTTTATATAATTATGTAGGTTGGTACTTTTTATGTAATGTATATTTCGCTACATATTATAAAACAAGGCCCCCGCCTGTCTGTATGTTCGCGATAATCTCAAAAACTACTGAACGGATTTTCATGCAGTTTTCAACATTAGTTACATAATTTTTCACGGAAGGTTTAATTATGTTTAGTAAATTCTGGTTTATAAATAAAAGGGTTTTACAGAAAACTTACATGAACTGAAGCGAAGCGAGGGCGAGTCGCTAGTGATAAAAGTAAATGGTACAGTAGGGTAGTTCGTCAATAACTAACCACTTAAAAAAATACTATACTGCTACTTAGATTCCAATTTTATCTGACGCTATTAGTAAAGATACTTCTAAGTATTCTGGTTTAATCGCAGAAATATCAGCATTATTATCCCTTACTTTACCTATAAATATTAGTGTGAAGTGGCCAGGGGTGTTATTCTCTCAACAACGACTGTCGGACGGATGAACGACTGAATGTCCAAGCGGCGAGTTTCAGTAGTCCCGTCAGTGCGAACAAAACATATTTTAGCGGGTGCATTTTCAATTTAGCAGCATGGTTTCTGCCGATGGATCGAACGTATGTCCGTTGTTTTTGAGAGAATAACACCCAAGTAATAAACGATTAAAGCTATTAAATACTGGCTTTATGTGACTGACATAAGTTTGTTACTTTGACTCTGATAGGTATACAATATTTTCATTTCTTGTACTGGTTTACCTACGAGTATAACTGCACCAACAAAGTTACATTAAAACTTATAGGCGCCCAATTTTACTGATCAAAATCCGTGAGTAAACATTTCTAAGAGTTTTTATGAGTAATTACACTTTGTGTTCGCTCATCCGTTCATCCGTTCGAGTTTTTCCAGAACTTTCGCTACCAATTAGTAGCACTCTAACATTCAAACTCCGGAGACACCTTTGTTCTCTAACTGATTGTGACATGTCCAGAATGGTGTTCATTACTTCTTAAGTCTTTTGGTATCTCTTCTTCGTTTAATAAGACATTTCTCGTATTAGTTAAAATGCGTTTGCGTAAAATGTTTAGAAAAAGGTAGTCACACAGTTTGTGCAACATTACATGGTTTAGTTTGATATAATAAAAAAAACAACTATTAAAAAAAAATGCGTTCTATGTCATTATGAATTAATACCGTTACCTGCGAATACCATATTTAAAGATGTATCCATTGGTTGAACATATAAGCCCGTTTTCTGAACGTTAATAAAGTTTCAGTCCTAGAAACATTAGTTATTATTATTATGGCTTGCCTATGTAACTATACCGTCATTACACAAGTAGGAATATACGAAAATAATTTTCCGACCTCATAATTATTTATACCTCTATATTCATTAGATATATCCAACCCCATTTAATAAAGTGTTCATTAAAAGACTGAAACGAAATTTATGCCCCATCAAACCGCGGACGGCGTCCAATACGCGAAGTGCTTTCCACTAATGAAGAACATACATCCACGTATAGAATAATGTCATCGTGTATTATTAAATGCAACTGGAAATGACACAGGGGTGCTGCAGATCATTTTCTAATGTAATGGAATAGAAACAGAATAAAAAAATACTGATACTCTATTTCTCAAGTTAGTTTTACAGCGTTGTCAAGGAATATGTTCTGTGGTTATTTAAGTTTTATACATTCAGACAAATTCCTGGCAACAGTAGTTACCTGTCAAAGAAATGCAACTTGACTTGCCTTACTGGCAGAAAGTTGTCACATTCAATAATAAGTCAATAACCTCGCAGTCGTAGTAGTGGACAGTAACAGAAGCACTGTACTCTTTTATAAATAAACAATTAAACCTTTTGAGTGAGTTGGCGACCAACTATTCTCAGAAATTCTTTCGTTGTTATTTTTGCTACAAATGCTTATCCGTCCACAAGACGTTTAAGATTTCTTGAAAAAATGGCCCCAGAGAAAAATGCGTTCAGTGAAACTAGAATTTCGCGAACGAAAACAAATTCGTAGCATATTTCCTACATGCTTAACTGATACCGCACTGGACACTAGTCGTTACGGGTTTTAGGCTAGTACGTTGTAGAGCTTGTCATTAAAACTCTTATAAATATTACTATATTTTAAGCAATCTAGAAAGAACACTATGGCCACCAGCAAGCCCTTCTAGGTTAAGTGATGTTAATGCCAAATGGGGAAACAGAAATATGACAGTATTTTATCCTTATGTTATTACATATTTCAATCAGCCTCCGAAATACATGTCGTTACAGTCAAAAGCAGGAGGAATACATTTCAATCTCCTTTGAACGCGTCCAGCAATTCATTCGAAATATGAAATACCGACTCTAATGAAAACGGACTCTGTGGCGACAAATCAAACGCTACTCAGCTCTGCTGTACCACATAAGCCCAATTCTGACCAATTTCGACGGCATTCACTTGCATGTATGGCGACTAGTAATCCATTAGCGACATTTATACAATGGCCGAGGTACGTTGGCGTAAACGTTCTAAACAGGCCGGTATTGTGCAAGTACCTATCTGTGCTATCTGTGCTATAGGTATAGCACTTGGGTTTTAAACCGTTGACAAGTTAATTATTACTAGTCACTATTTCTTAAGTTTAATTGATTCACATTGGGTAACCCTTATCTGCTAGAATTATTATTGTTCGAAATACATTTCGCATACCATGCATCGCATAAATATGTTTAGTCGAATGGTCAAAAAAAAAACCTATTATATTCAGAACATGCAAACAATTTTACTGAAAATATAGCAGGGTTATACATTACGCAAAGTGTTTCTACGACAACATGTCCAAAGTAGCGACTTATAAGGGTTTCTTAATTCAAAGAAGCATTCAAAATGTACAACTTACACTATTGTCAAATTTAATATTAAAAGTAATGCAATGAACTTCAACAACGTTTTCACATGCCTCCGTTTTTTTCCATGACACTACATTAAACTATTATAGTGAGGTACCTTGTCATGGGTATGAGATATGTAATGAGCTCGATATGTAACGAGCTCGATATGTAATGAGCTCGATATGTATATTCCATCATGTACGATTTGTGCTGCTCTACCTGGCATCGTCAGTAGCTCGCGCATAGTTTAACGTCGCTTATTGAAACTGCACAGTGGTCCGGATGATAGCCGTTGCCATGGCCACCATCATAATAGCTTATTAGAAACGGATCTGGTCAATACGCTATTTCGTCTGCTTACTAGGGAATATTACTTCTACATAAACGTAATTTCAAAGGTACTTATTCGCTTTGAAACTTAGTTTGTTTACGAACACTTTGGTTGTAGTGTTTCGTCGTGTACGATGGAAACAATATAGTCTTACGTCATGCAACACACGTCTCGTGCCTACTCTCAGTATGAGCGCCAACACGGACCTGCCCCTTTCAGTAAACAGAGGCGTTTAATACAAGCCCGCGCTGTGTCGTATTCAATTCCGATTTGTCCTCATTAGAGGGGCGCAAGTGCGGGCACCATAATGGCAAATGAGAGATGTTAAGAACCTAAACTAATTTGGATGTCGATATACTCTGAACGAAAGTGTTCATTATACATTGATGTTCGATGGTTCTTTAAGAATTAATTACGCCTTATTTATTGGAGTTATTAACGAAATTTCTACGTTCTATCTACGTTCAGTTCAAGTATCTGCTCGTATGAAATTTACACGCTGTATTTATAATTATTGCAAGACGCTTACTAAATTTTTGTTACTGTTTTTTTTTTAAATTAAAATAATGTTATATATCACTTTTAAGATGGTTTAAATAAAGATGATTGCTTTTTAAACGTCTTTCGGTTTCGAGTTAAGTCGATAAGACCCGCATGAGAGCGTATGAGAGCAAGTGAGAGAGAAGTACAAACCCGAAGGTTATTTTCAAAGCTGTCGCACTGTACAACAGCCAACAAAAGTAACGACTTTGCAAAGTCGAAACAACTCGCACAAAGAACCTAATACACCACACCTCATTGTTAACCGAAAGTAACACAATGAGCACCTGCCCGGCGAAGTTAAATGCTTACGTCACATTAACAAACTCAAACTTCCGACCGTAATACGTGTGAGAAAAAATACACAAAAAGTATTTCCGAGATACAGTAATCAGAGAGAAATATAGTCTGGACTCACGTACGAATCAGAGCGCGGGACGGAATAAAGTTTTGATGTAAAAAGTTCCTTTTTATTTGGCACGAGTCGGGCGCTTCAAAGGAGTCGATTGTGGGAAGATGTTTGGCGATGACGCGTCATTACCACACCTCGGCTTTTTTAAAACACGCATTCATTCGCTTTTTGTCTCTTTCAAAGGAACAGATTAGAACCTAATATGGATAGATGTCTCTTAAAAAAATCGCAACGTAGCTTAGTTTCATTAAGAACACACATTTCGATAAATAGTACAATTAGGAGTTAAATAAATCCATTAAAGAGTACAGGCATATTTGTTAGGACGTCTTTTTTATTATAAGCCTTAATTTTTGTTGTAACCAAAGAATGGTCATAGGGATCATTTGCTGAGCTAGTTACTATATAACCCTATTCGTCAAAAAGCCTAGATTAAAGAACGTTAATATTGTTCTAGTGACTAAAAATGTTATTATAACTGGGTTCTATAGAAAAATTACCGTGAAACCTTAATTTCTCGTAACTATAGTCCGTGATAGGTCAAAGATTATTCGATCAGCTCTGAAATCCGGCATGCCCCCGCCCAGGCTTGCAGCATGCTGTCCGTATTAGTAAAACTGCCAGAACGTAACTCTCGCCGCTTAATACAGATTTACCATTGGTTTTTATGTAACGTACCTTTTTGGTTTAACGGGCGCACTTTAGTTTTACGATGTTAATATGTAGCTGGAACTAGGTGCGTAGTGTCTATTATTTCTTACGAGCCCTTTTTAATAAAGTATGGAGCAAGTAATAGAGTTAGACTGAGCATTGTGATGTACTCGTTTGTCTTTAATAGATTGGGTGACGATAAAGCTATTTAAGATACATTGGGTGACGATAATATATAAGATAATAATATTGATGTAGTTATTAACTATGCATCGTTACCATAAATCTTGTATTAAGCACTGAAGAAATGTTAAATCCCTGTAAAATCAATGCGCCCCATACGTCTGTCGGCGTCGTTAGTATGCGTCCCGCACGCCGGCGGATTCTATTACCCGCCAGGTGTAAATCAGCAGGCCTTATTTATCTGCTTCACGGAATTGGTTTTAACAGAAAAAAATGACCCATTGGGCTTCCATTTTACTACTTTTTCTTAAGCATATTTGGGAACGTATATGGCTATTGCTACAAAAAAAAATGGAAGCCAACAAAGATTTTTTTTTATTTAATTTAATAAAATAGTTACATGTAAGAGTATATACAGATGTAATAAATAATCCTTTCCCATCGTTTTTGGTCGGATAATTTCGTATTTATCTTGCTTTCTCAGTTTACTGGCTTATTGATGGATACTGAAGCTAATTGAGAAAGCTAGATAAATACGAACTAATCCGACAAAAAACGCTGGGAAAGGATTATTCACTACTCGTACATCTGTATATACATATACATATATGTACGGTCAGCTCCATAAGTGCATGGACACCTTAACGACGATAATCGTGTGCGCCGTTGAGATCACGTTCTCAAAAATTGAACTAGATGGCGCTGTTAACGACCCTAGTTTAGTTATTGTTTAAAGGTGTAGCAATGTAATCATTTACTTCTTACTATCTGAATCGATAATTCGACCGTTCGTCTGAATGAGTTGCTGGCTTAACAGGTCGGCGCCTCGCCTGAATCGCGATATGATTCCACGGGACGGGAGTTCAAATATGACTGGGGCAAGAAAGTATTTTTTATTACAATTTAATATTACGGGATAAAATTATTGATTCTAGTTTGATTTAACGATTTATTTATTTAAAAAATAATTATTTTTAACCAGAAATGATGAAACTTGATTTTCAAGATAAACATATATTTATTTATTTTACAATAAACCAGTAATCGCATTGAATAATGGTTGGTGGTTATAGAAATAATTGTGGTTCACTTACTTTACATTTAATACATTTTTAATTGACAACAATATGCAAGAAGGAAAAAAAAGTTAAGACGAATTGTCAAAATCAATATTCTGTTAACGATATTAACGGTGTTAACTATCACTTATTACAAAAAAGTTAGACACTTCAGACACGTCTTAAATGACAGATTTCTATGAACTGACATTTGATAAACACATGTTCAACGACATGTTTGTTAATAACACCGTAAGTTTTTAACAATAAAACAACCACCAACCGTATTGAGGTAATAGCTTAAGTATTCGTTTCCGAAATCGGAAAGTGGATTGAAGCTTTACCAAAGTAACATATAGTGGTAAGTATAATGTGAAACTGGAGACCGGGTTGCCATAAAGGTTATACGCTTAGGTGCTGGTATGTTTTACATTGCAGTTTTTATCACTTACCTTAGTTATCAATTATTGAAAGTACGAATAGCTAAGAGTACGCTAGTGTATTTGGTTTGACCTTAAGTATATAAAATAAGGTAAAAATTAATAATCACAAAGATATAGAAAAAAAATGGGTTTAGGTTTTGTTTTAAATATTGAGTTAAATTAGGTGTAACCAAGTCTCCATTTTCAAATCATAAATCATTTATTTGTTTGTCCAGCATAGGTTTATACATATAGATCTTTAATACAGTTATGAAATTATGTCCCTTTATGCTTCTCGGCATACAAACATGCTGTGCAGCGCGCTTAAACTAAAATAACGTAAACATATTCACTAACATTCAATTCTATTACACATATTGCGTTTTATCAAAAATTACATATCGCTCATTGAATACAAAACGGACACATTCCAAAATAATTTGCTCTTGCATTGAAAATCTTATATGAACCGCTTCTAATTTTAAAATCCAACACTGACTCATTTTGGAATGTGTCTGTCTTGTATTCAATGAACGATATTTAAACCTCAAACTCAATTTAGTAACGAGTATAACCTCCGTTCTGGTCGATGACAGCTTGCAAGCGGAAGCGCATTGAGTCGACGAGATTCTTGCACAGATTTGAACCCCGGATACTGTCCCATATTTTTAAACAGTGAGCCTCCAACGCTTCTGGAGTTCGCTCATTCTGGTTTTCCCAGCGTTGGACAATAATCCCCCATAAATTTTCTATGGGATTCAAATCCGGCGATCTGCTAGGCCAAGGAATAACGCTGATGTTGTTGTGCTGGCCAAACCACTCCCGCACGATACGCGAACGATGCACCGGACAGTTATCCTGCACGAATGTAATCAGCGGCGTTTCTTCTTCCGGATATACGGTTCGTACTGTAGGCAACATGGTCTGTTCCAGCACTTCCACATAGTTTGCGCTATTCGCTCGACTAGGTATCCTGACTAGCTCACCTGGATCGGCTGAACTCATCCACCCCCACATGTTCACTGTTATACGACCAGATTCCATATTGGGCACTACGTGTCCGCTATCGTATCGCGTATTATTCCGACGCCACAAACTTAAACGACCATGTTGGCTTGATTTAAAAGTTTTTTCATCGGTAAAGATTGCACCATTCCAGTCGAAATTCAAGTACTGTGTAGCGAACTCCAACCGTGCTCTTTTATGATTCTCCGTAAGTAAAGGTTTGACGGCATGCCTCCGATAATGCAAACCCTCGCCATGAAGAGCACGACGAACAGTGCCCGCACTCGTACCGAATAAGCCGGCGTAATGGTTCGTCGGTATGAAACCATTTTCCTCATACTCGCGTACCATGGCTTGACGCTGCGGTGTGTCTATGAGACGTGGTCGACCCGATCTTTGACGTTGGAGTAAAGTTCCCTCCTCTTGGTATCTTCGTACCCATAAAACAACCGTTTTCCGCTGTAGCAAAAATCAAACATTTGAATACATAATAGTAAGTAATTTATTAGAAATTAGTCATTTTTATTATACAAGACATATTATTAAACACATCATTATGGCTTCTGCTGGGTGTATAAATATAAAAAGAGGAAAAAAAATATTTTTCAAAATTATTCTTGTCTCACCCGGGAATCGAACCAGTTAAAAAATCACTCGCTATAATTAATGTTAAATTTTACGATCTTGTTTATTTCTAAGACCAAATGTTTATTAGGGAGATTTTATCCTGAACAATAATCCTATCGATAACCAAAGAATGAACAAAGTTTAGTGTAACTGGCCTCTACTCCTAAAGATAACAATATTGTTTTCTAAGGAAGTGATTTTGTAAATCTTTTGAGAAATAAACATGACAATACAAAAAAAACTTAAAAACTCTTGACCATGTCAATATTACAACGAGAACTCATTATAATCGAATGATCTAACAACAGTGAATATTTACCAAAGAGGAAACAAAGAAGCAGCGAACGAAAGAACGAGCAGGAGTCTTTGTGAAATCCTAACAGGTATTTATTAATCTTCAGACTACCCTAAGTGTTAATATAAATATATTTGTTGGGAAATAAGCCGTATAAGTAAACAAAGATATACTTAATTTCGAAGATATAATTAAACGTTCGACGGTCGAGTGGCATAAGGGATCACTCGCAGTCCCCGTGTTCGCGGGTTCGAACCCAATCGATACAATTACATCTGTGATGAATGTTTTTGTATTTGAAATTTGTAATAAGATTGGATTGGAGATTCGAAACAATCGGAACACTCGGAACATTGGCTGTCACTAAATAATAATAAAGTATAGGAACGTGTCGTCCTTACTTAATCTGCGGTAAGCGGAAATTAAGTTTTTCATATTTAAGGTAATTCAACGCCATCTAGTAGAATATTACTGAACTAGTGTAAATTATAGATAACTCAGCTTACAGTATGACCAGATAGATGGCGTAATGTTTTGCCTCATAGGAATTTGTTTGCAATCTGTCCATGCACTTATGAAGCTTACTGTACATATCACGAAATCAGGTGCAAGATCCGGTTGAAAAAAACGATATTGTTCAAAGTACGTGTATCAAACGATATGGGTGTTTAATAGATTTAAAGCCGGGTAGGTAAAGGGACAAATTCTGTTACAGGGGTTACATTTTTTTTTTTATAAATCTTGATTGTATGCATAAAAGTATCTATAAATATAGCTTCAGTGTCGCGTTCTTATGCTCCGGTGTGGGGTTAAGTCAATCGGATAAACTACTCACGTGGAAATATTCTCTCATGGTCCGCAGGGTTGGCAACGCGTTTGGAGTATTGCGGTTTAATTTTATTATTGTAGTCTCAAAAATGCAAATGTCTATGGTTCTCAAATCTCAACTATCAGCCCCCTATTTCACCATCCCGACAATGATAGTTGACAGGTGACATTTCAGTGTACATGGCGTTTATATGATACCTAGTGATGTATCAGCGTGTTAACTTTGCAATGTTTATCGAATTGTCACCTATCAAGTGTCATTGTCAAGATGGTGAAATAGGGGGCAGGTGGCTTGGGTGCTGGTTCACCTTCCTCTTGCCGTGTTTTTTTTTTCATTCATATCACGATACATTTACGTGATACGTGTTTTTATTTATAGTCTAGAAAAGCTATATTTTAATTGCTGATTAATTTATGGAGATGGTTTAAGTTTCGACTAGTAGCAAGTTTAGTATTTTTAGAGGAAAAGGTGCCTGAGTTTATACCAATGAAATCCCATACAGCAGCAAGTTTTACTGTAATTAACATCTTAGTTGATATTATACTCGTATGTCTTGTTAGGCTCGTATGGAATCGAGACGCTTATTGCCGAGAGTCACACCCTTCTTAGAAGAAACTATCTAGTTAATAAATAATTCAAAGCTCTTATGTGACCAAACTTCCAACTAATACAAACATAATCTTAAGTAGAATAACATGAAAGATTTTGTAAAGTCAAGTGTTAATATGTATTTAAAGAAGGGAGGAACATCGCTCCGGTCCGGGGGCGGATTCCGCACGTCCACGACATATGTCGACCGATCGAGATTCTATCGGGCGACTTAATAAAATGACAGTCTTGAAGTCAATCAAGTCAAGAGCGACAGCGAGGCCCTTATATTTGACTGTTGGGTTGCATTATATCTCATCTATAAAGTTACGTTGCGTCTTTACACGCTTTAGGGTGCGTTTTTTTTGTACTTATTATAAGTTACATTCAACTACTTTCGATTAATTTGCTTAAACAGAGACAAAGCTATGTCCCGGTACTGCTACTGGTTTCGTACCGCTTTTTAAAATATTTAATGTCTAAATCAAAATACTACCAAAAACAGAAAAGTTCAGTTTTATAAAAACCTTTTAAATTGATTTTATTTTGGTAATTAAGTTTGGCATTTAGACGCGTGCTTTTTATATTCATCATTCAAATTCAAGAATCACGTAACGTATTTCCTTGACTTCTCCGCTGCCGCTTGTGACTCGCGCGCCGCCCACGCGTGCCCTCGGCTCCGGCCTCTCAGATCTTTGTAACCCAAAATACTTGAGAACCACCGACTGTTTGTTTTTTTTTCAACTTCATCCCGAATTCGAGTTCCGTGTTAACTTTGTTACGTGCTTTACTTGGAAAGGAGCAAAACGAATGTTTGACTTCAATTTACTTGGTAAATATATGTAGATGATTGCATTGCTTTTTTAGCGGTTTGTAGCCCGAGGCACATGGACGGCGTAGCAAGTGCTACAAAAGCCGTAGCATTACCAGATTAAGTTGTAAAATTAATTTATGCGGCAGGAAATTTTAACACGGCCGCTGCCAAGCTTTGTTGCTCTTTACAATCACCGTAGCAGCGTTCTGCTTCTTGTTCTGTTACTACTGGTTTATTAAATTTTTATGTTGTTTTAGGTTACTACTTAGGAGTGCGGTACCGTGATAAGAGGTTAATTAACCATACCTTCTTTACTTCACAGCCGTTAAAAAGATACCCGTTAAGCCAAACACGCACCATGAGGGATCTGTACCATTATAAAATATCAACGCTAATTAAGTGGTTAATAATATATTAATACCAAAGTAATAAGTTGACTCGTTAAAAATTGTCTAAGTAACAAAGTTAAGCTACCAGAAAAGAAGACCAATTTAGGATGGGTGATCGCTTGGAAACACCAAGATAATTTGTTTTTTTTATTTCTCAATTATAGCAGCTTTGCATGTCCTTACAGGTAAGCAGTTTCTGTATTATTTATTTTCAAAATAATTTTTTTATTGCAAATTTCAAAAAAAATATATATTAATTTAAACTAAATCTAACCGAATTACGTGGAAGGATGGGAAGGAGGCCTTTGCCCAGCAGTGGGACATTCCGGGCTAATAATAATAATAATAATAATAAACTAAATCTATGGCAAATGAAAAAAATTATTGATTTGACATTCGTTTTCTAACTGTCAGGCCTAATCTGTCGTTAAACGTCATTTGAATTTTAAAAGAAACCGCTACATTGGAAATGTCAAAAAACATCACTCTCAATATTTTTCGTTTTTTTTTAAATGGGTCAAGACCGCGCAGGCTTAGTCCTGGGGCGGTCCGAAGGTGAATTTGGGTACGAAACTCAAAAGCTAACTGTGAAATTTCTTACGACATACAGCGCTTCCTATCAACAATGGTCACCTCTGCCTATTACATAAACAAACAAAATGTCCCGAGAAGTAATTTAAATAATTTATAAATTTTCTAGCAGGAAAGTCTAGATGTTTGAATAATAATTACATGGCATGGGACTCTTTTGTCCCGAACACAATGATCCTAGAATTTGATCGCATCGTAATGCTATTGTTTCATGCTGTCAAACGGCCTACATAACACGTTCCAATTTGTTTACCGTATTGCAATGCATAAAAGGAGAATCCAATATCATTTCAATTCCGAGTATTACGAACAAACATGGTCGAATAACTACGAGCATATTTAACGCATAATTGTCTCTGTAAGCGAAATATTGGTTTCCGGTGAAAACATGGTAGACATATAGCAGTAAAACAGTACTACTTCATGTTTCATAATTGCCCTATTATACAACCGTGTTGAAATAAAATGAAATCTCTAAAAGGAGCAGATGGTCGTTTAGGACTTATTTATTTAGTATACAACGGTTAGAATACCTACGTTCCTTTAAGCAAAACAATACTCATTTAATAACTTATTTATAACTCTATAGTTATACCTATATCGAGTGATTAATGATTTCATTACTTAAAATTTATTACTTACCTTTTTGTTTTAACTATCTATGAAAAGTATTTACTTCAGATAAACAAACAAAAACATATTATTTCCAAATAGTCAACTTAACAAGTAAGTATAATAAAAATGGATAAACATGAATATCAACTAAATCCCTAGACAAGTTTTTTGTTAACATCCCTCAAAATGTAGAGTAGTTGGTAATTCTGTTCTGTACCCCTCCCTACCCCACTCGGAATGAAGGCGTGAGTTTATGTATGTATTCCTTAAAATTCCTGAAAACTCGCGGGCTTACACGTTTACTGATTCTACGAAATGCTAATAGCGGTTTTAAAGCATAAAGTGAAATATACTAATAAAGGGACACTTAATAAAATAACTAAACACAGTATAAAATTTAAAAAAATTACCGAAATCAAACGAAACCAAAACGTGTTTGACAAAAGTTATCTCAAATTTGTTTTTTTTTTATCCATTCAAGTATTTTGTTTAGATACTTCGTAGAAATCGTTTTCTTTAAAAGATGTCTGAATTGAGATTAGTGTTCAAGTTGCACAGAACCTTATTTTAAAGTTTGTTTGATGCTTGAAAACTAGGGCAATACAGGTAAATTGGGTCTATTAGGTTTAGGTAGGTACTATCTGCCCAATGAAATCCTGACCCACGATAGAACGGTGTCACAGTGACATTATAAAATAATTTATTTGACACTTCCTACGACTTGAATCATAACGTCACTGTGACACAGTTCTATGGTTGTAAAATTAAACCATGTTCTCGAAGGACTATTAAGTAAATAATTAAGTAAATTGAAATTCAATTCAATTCTCTTATAATCAATGCATGCACAATCATTGCCACATGAAATCGATAAAAAAATAAAAAAGATTCCGACAAATTGCGAGAAACGTCCGTTTCGTTGAAGTCGGTTAAACAGTAACATACTTACCATGACTATAATAATAAGTAAACAAAATAAGTAGGTATCAAGCAAAATAAGCAAGTAGAAAGTATATTTCGTGCAACGTTAAAGAAAACCTGCCATAGATGGCTATAACATATTTCAAACAATTTCAAAGTGTAATGCGCGAAAAATAAGGTGCTTATATCGTCTTCACAACTTCGTTTGATCTCGGATATAGAGCGAGCGCTAGACGTGACACGCCGGCGAATGAGGTGTCGGCGCGCACACGTGAAGCTTGACTGATGCCGTTTCTTTCACACGATTATAAAATACTTGCCAGTTCTTCCTTGTTACTTTTGCGGGTGGTAGGAGCTTGTGCAGGGTCCGTCCGGATCGCTACCATCATCTTATCCATTTAGGTACCTACCGCCAAACAGCAGTGCTCGCATTGTTGTGTTCCGGTTTGGGGATAAGACAGCCGGTGAAATCACTAGCATAGAGGCATTCCATCTTAGTCCTCAGGGTTGGCAACGCATTTGCAGACTTAGGATTGCATTACAGTCTTGTGAATGCGAATGTCTATGGGTCACAGTTTCCACTTACCACCAGGGTGGCCTATGTGCTCGTTTGTCTTCTCTACGCCATAAAAAAAACCAGTAAACATTATTTTAAATGCGAGACGTGCATGCATGATTTGATGTATGATTGTGGAAGAATCGAAAGAGATTTGTCAGGATCTTAGTTGGTGGAAAGAAGTGGTCTTTGCCTACCCCTCTGGGAAACAGGCGTGATTTAATGTGTGTATATATGTAGATATTTTAAATCTGACTCTTTCATTACTACTGTTGAGTTACTTGCGGCGTTTCTTCTCAGCAGTGGTCTCTTGCGAAGCGCTGGTCGATTTTTGACGTGTAAAAGTGCCCGTGCGGCCTACTTACTGAATAAAGATCTTTTATCTTTTTTTTACTGTACCAGTTACTCAGTGTTTCACACAATAAGAAATGTTCATTATTACTGTACTAAATTAAAACTATTAGTGGATAAAAATAATTATGTCACTTTCTGAGTAAGTGCGAGAAAACGTGCTTTATCTAACGCGATAAAGGCGACCATAATTAAAGATTAAACCATATAATGTCAAACTATTGACCGTAAATAGACGTATTTATTCTTAACTTCTTAAACAGACTTTTGAAAGTTATTTTCTACGTTCTATTTTTTTATTACTAGATGTTGCTTGTACTTTACACTATAAACGTATTTATTAATACACTGAATTTGAGTTCGAGATCAAGAATTGTCGTGTAAATAATATTCTGCCGTCCTAAGCCAATACGTCGTAGCTAAGATAAACATCCTGTAGCAATATCAACCTTATTGTTCACAGCATAGAATTGAATCTGCTTTGGTAATTCAATTTAAGATACTCCTTATTGGCTTAGAAGAGCCATATTGGGGCGCTGCCTTATCCAGCGCAGTATGGCCGCCGCGTGCGCCGGGAGCAGGCTGATCCATTTTGTCGCCAACACCGAGATATTGAGCGCTCAAAGTATTTTACACATTCTCGTAATATCTGTCTGCCACTGGCTACCTATGTACGCATAGTTGAGCAACATTAATAGTAAATTTTGAATTTTTAGTTTCATGTTTTTATGGTTTTTTATAAGTCCAGGGTAGTGATTCTCTGAACAACGACAGTCGGACGGACGGACGAGTGAATGTCCAAGCGGCGAGTTTAAGTAGTCCCGTCAGTGCGAACAAAACATATTTTAGCGCGTGCATTTTCAATTTATCAGCATGGTTTCTGTCGATGGATTGAACTTATAAGGCTGCTTAATTGAAAATGCACGCGCTAAAATGTGTTTTGTTTGCTCTGACGGGACTACCTAAACTCGCCGCAGCGATTTCGCTCGTTCGTCCACCCGTCCGTTGTTTTTGAGAGAATAACTACCCAGCTGTGGACTGCTACAAGTATAATAGGACGATTATGATGATCTTATAATCTCAAAACCACTAAACCGTAACTTACTCTAAGGCGAAATGACATAACGTCGCTGTGGTTTTCTATAGGATGCATTTTAAATGTTAGACCGTTTAATCAAATGTTGAAATCCTTTACGTGTAAATGAAAACGTAACGATAATTCAAATTAATAAGCTACATACTCGTATAACAATCCTGTGTATTGTTTCAAAATTTTGTTACTTTCATGAAAATGCTAAAATCCGTAACCCAATATTTAACTTATTATCTTTATACTGTAGTACAATAAACAAAATGTAGAGATTTTTTCCAGTCCGATTTGGGTTTTATGACTTCTTGACATCCTTAGGCAAATTGGTTTTACTATTTAGTAAGTCATGTTATGCTAAAAACAACTAGCACTACCGTTTTAATAACGCGCTGTCCACAGGCTGATTGATACAAGCGGCTCAGTTTATCTCAGTCCGTGGCGGCTCATTTAACTCGGATTAATGCCCCACTTATTTGTCGGCGCGCAACTTTACAACCGGTGTGGAGCACCCTTTAACCTTTGCTCTTCTTTCGCACTAGCAACTCGGAACGCTCAGCAGCTTGTTTATACCTTTTTATTTGGTACGGTCAGCCAAGAAAGTGGTCTACCAGTTTTGACAAAAGTTTCTACATACATCCATACATTAATTCACGCCTGTTTCCCAGAGGGGTAGGCAGAGACCACTTCTTTCCACTTCCTACGATCTTGACAAATTTATTTCGCTTCTTTCACATTCATACATCGAGTCATGCATGCATGCATTTCGGGTACTTAAGATTCGGCCCTTTTCCAGTATTTTTCCGATTTGACTCGAAAAAGTACGCCTAGGGCGGCCCCTTCCGACCCGTCCACTCACTTTCGATCTGTATATATCTTTCTTAAGTAAAGTTTCTGTGAGACCTAATTATCGCTATGGTTGACACTTGTCACTGTCATACTATTAGGAAAATCGAACTCGTGGTATCATGAAGTGCAAATGAACTTCAACCGTAGGGTAGAGCACATTTTTGGCCGACTGTACAAACTGACATCAAGAACAGAGGAGGTTTATATTACTTAAATTTAATTGGTTCATTGCTGTACCAGCGTCCTGCATAGGTAATAAGGTACTACTTAAGATATTTTTTTCATTTCCTAGCTTTCGTAGGGTACAGTCTATATGCATAAGTGGATTATTTAACCGTTCATCATTTCTAACGAAAGCCGTTCACTTGCTGGACACAGTCCAACCCCCAGTTAAAGCTTTGTTCTTTTATAAAAGCTGTCTAACTCACATTAAATGTTTAAAATATGCTTGGGTTTCGCTTAGTCTGCCCAGGTGCTAACTTCAATACCTATGTATTTAAGAGTTAGTACGTTATTGGGAAGCGTTCAAATATTTGGGTCATTATTAAATTGCTTAAGTATATATTAGGTTTTTTTATTTATATTAAACGTAACTTATGAGTAATTTTTTGATACCAAGTTTCATATTAAACAATCTGAAATAATAGAGGCCAATTAAGAATTGGCCTCTACTGTTTTTTTTCGCTTTAGGTCGTATTGTTTTCACTTTATATTTTCATATGAGAGATAAATTAACCATCGTTGATTGAAATCGATACTAAACTGGAGGTAAATAGATACTTAAACACCGCTGGGCGATTTTGTACTCAGTTTGGCTTGTTGAGCATCCAAGCCGATTTCCAATGCTCTTCTCAAAAGTGCAACACTTTCCCAATAAGAAATGGACTAAGTAAATTAACTTAGACGGTGTAGTTAACGATCCACTTTACGTCATTCGTTTTAACTTAAGTGAGTGCTGTGGGAACGATCTCGCTTCGAATAGCTGAAGAGCTTAGGCGGAATACGTTATTTTTCCAATACGTGCCATTTAAAAAGCTGTAAGTAAATAAAAAAAAACTGTTAGCCAATGTATGTTGAACAATTCTGCTTACAATAATTCATACAAAGTTTCATAGTGTATAATTAGAGTTCGTATCATACACGAAAAACTACAAAAAGGAAAAGTAAGCATTTTGCTGAAAATATTTTCTCCTCTCCATTAAATACCAATAAAACAACAATGTTAATATAGTTTTAATACAAAAACCCACTAACACAAATCTAAAACTAAAAGTAATTTAAAACTAAACCTTTCTAACTTTGAAAAACTAATAAACTAGTTAAATAAATAGTTGGCACATTATTCCGCCAGGTGATAAATCTAAAGGGCTCCCTTTACACTTTACGGGTGTTTCGGGAAAAGACTGAGTGCGCGGTTATCTCCAGAGATATATGCATTGAGTTACACAAGGGGTAAGGGCGCGCTAGGGAGACGCGGAGCGATCCTGGCTAATTCTATTGAGAAACTTGATATAATAACTTGAATAACGTTGACATATATCTGTCGTTCAACAAATCTTAAAACTCATTGAGAACAGGCACTCATGAATTTAATGTTATACTTACACAAAAAAATATTTTAATTAAATAAGCGTAACACAACGTGACCGTGATGGTGCGGTTGAGTTATTTAGTAGTACTTTATACTATCGGTAGTAGTTAATATAATTGTTTTACTTAACTACTCCATCTAAAAAAAACTAACCCAAGTCGATAGACATAGCTAATCTGTCGCGGTTTTAGACGTGTGGTTAAATTATATTTCTTTTATTTTACTTTACAAGAAGTATTTTTTAACTAACTAAACTAAACTTGATTATCACATCGGACAGTCGTATAATATTTTACGTGAAATAGACGGATTATCCGGCTATAAGCAATGACAAAGAGTGACCTTGAGCCCATAATCCGCTTTTTGTAAAACCGTATCTACCTATATCAAATTGTTAACAATATTAGCTCTTATACACTTGGCAAAAAAAGCAGTGCGTTTAAAATAAGAAGAACAACATGTTAGAACAGAAGTTTGTTATTTTACAGCCACTCAATCGGGCGATATTAACAAACCCGCTCATATGTTACCAACACGTGACCTTGCCGCTGAGTTACAAATTTGCTCCGAGCGCATGTAATTTGATACGTAGGCTGAGCTCCATCGAATTGTCGTGCGTGTGATTCCGAAAGGATTCCTGTGTACAACATTACGCTCGTTCTGTTTGTGTGGTTCCACCTGTTTGTTCTATGTAGTGCTTTGTCAAAGTGTTTTTGAAGTCGCGTATCATTATCGTATAATTTAATGAAAAACTTAGTGTAAAAATCAAAAGCGAGAGCCCTGTATTCTTCGCAGACAATTCACACATCTCTTGACACGGTGCTTTACAATCGGTTGATAGGAATATATGGCGGCACATCATCCAAGAAAGACTGTTCCGAGGAAATGACCGCGACCCTCGGTAATGAGGAAATCATCGCAAGGAGATGGAAGGAAATTAACCATCAGGCGTAAAATATACAGGAGCCTTAAGGCGTTCTAGTCTATGTCATAGACAAGTGTTGATGAAAAAAATATGGCACGTATTCTTTAGAACCAACCGACTTCATTTTTGATAACGATTATGACGTGCATTTGAAATCATGGACTGAATAAATAGTGTTGTTTTTTTTTATTTAGCGTGAACTAAAAGAACACATATTCTACATTTAAATAAACACCTCATAAACTACTTAACGATTCGTGCGAGGATAGAACGTTGCGTTCTAATTATAACCCAACTTCAAGTACACTTCTACTCACAAACATTACAGCTTATTGACAAAAATTGACCTTTTTTTATAAATAACCGTGCATCCAAATCAAACACAAAGGTACCTACAAGAAAAAACCCATAAAAAACCAATCCAATCAATTAAAAGAAGCGAACGATAAAAACAAATATGGCCGAGTGAGGGGGCATTTTGAGGGTTATTATATTATATTAAACGAACGCCGCGCGGCGCGGCGGCGTCATCGCTCCCCATTACCGGCTGACGACGGACGAACTCGACAAATGAGGCGACACTTCACTTATTCTGGTTCCTTGTTGCAGGTATGGACAATTACTGGCGAGCTTCAGGGGACAAAAA
Organism: Acleris laterana; assembly: GCA_963966035.1. Taxonomy (NCBI): domain Eukaryota; kingdom Metazoa; phylum Arthropoda; class Insecta; order Lepidoptera; family Tortricidae; genus Acleris; species Acleris laterana. The sequence goes on from OZ014447.1 coordinate 13,831,165, forward strand.
AGTGGTTCGTTTTTAAATCAACTTCAAGAAACGGACGATGTCCTTATTTATCATTGGTAGTGATGACAACTTACCTATAGTCATTTGACTTACCGTTATATGTATTTTACGAAGCAATCAGTCTAAATACTCGTAGTATGTTATATCCTTTAGTCAATATTGACTGTATAGGCCGTGTACTAATTCAATGCGTGTTCATCAAAAAACCGTCATTTTGAACACCTTTGGTTATTACCTAATACGTCTGAGATGTACGTGTTGCGAAATGTTATATAGAGGTATCGAATATTTCCCATAACAGAATAATGAACAAGTCCTCGGCCAACCAACCGAAGTAGTTGCAAAACAAAGCACAACTCCTCCCTCTAGGATTATGAAGTATACAAACCCCACGCACACTCACCCCCGTGCAAACAACCCGCTCAAATACTCATTTCTCATGTATCATCGGACGAAATAAAAAACAGCGTGCCGTCCGATCGTCCCAATAGTAATTAAGCGTTGTTTATTCTGGGGAGGCAATAAGGTTTAATTCTGAAACGGTTTAGTTTGCTTATTTGCGGTTTCAGCTAATTGCGATTTAGTTTGAGGTTCAGTGTGAAAGTTATTGTCAGCCGTTTATCTATCTTTGTGTGACAGTTCGATGGTTACTAATAATAGGTATGGTCATAGGTAACTTTAATAAATGGATATATTTTTGGTGGATGTTGTAAAAACCGACTAAGGGAATAAAGGCGGGTAGTACTGTTAGGCGATGGGCTTGCAACCTGTCACTACACTGGTGTAAACATCTTAGCCTAAGTATGCAAAATGTGGTTACAGAATTATCCACAAGTCTTTAGAGTTGTTAGTAATTTTGTAGCTCTGCCTACCCCGCTCTGGGAATAAAGGCGTGAGTTTATGTATTATGTATTTTAGAAGGATTACTTACGCGTTAGTTCAAGTTACCTATTACCATGCCTATTACCCAAACTATAGCATAGAATAAACTGAGTCGTGAAGTCGATCGCCTGATGCTTAACATTGGATCGTTAGCGCATTAGCAAGATGCGTAACGCTAACATAAAACACTTTAGGAAACTGTCAAATGTGTGAAATTGAATTGACATAAGAGCTCAACGTGACTGCCTGTCAGCTTACGTCAATCCTATGCATTTTCGATAATGATAACGTTTGCTGAATGAATCTGTTTCCATAGGCCACAGGTTTTTTTATGGTAGGGTGGGCCTAAACAAGTGGTGATCTGTGAACACTAGCGATTTCAAAGATACGTATTGGATTCAAGCAAACTGTCGTAAGATACTTTTATAGTCGCCAGCTGACATCGAATGAACTAAGGTTAAGAAATGCATCGCCATGCAATTATTATGCGCTTCCGGGGTTAGAATAGTCTCACGTTGTTGAGGAAGCATGTAAGAGAATACGTTTAGTTAATAATGTCCGATATTATGATGTCTATGGAGCGGAAGCCATACGTTTTGGTCCATTCTAATGTAAGCTACTGAGCTGATCCATTTATTGAAACGTTTCATCTTTTCACCATAAAGTTTAATTATAACAAATTTCCGTGATTTCCAAACAAGAAAATAAAAAATGTACCGCAAAGTAGACACTTAATGTTCTTAAGAGCATCACGTAACCACTTTGTTAATAACTCCTATGAGGACTATGAGAGAAAACTAAAGTAAACATTCATACCCATAGTAAAGGGATATGCTGGCTGCAATGCCTGCATGCGTGGATGACATTATAATGAAATGCAATTAATTAACAGATTTTATTGCATTCATTAATGAAAATGGTACAGTGAATCAATTGTTATAGCTAAAGTATTAATGTTTCGATTGCAGTTTTATTTTTGGCAATTTCAAATGAAATTTACGGACACGTTTATTAATAAATATTCTTTATTTTAGACTAGAGTACGCCCGCGACTTCGTTCGCGTAGAATAAATTTCCCGCAAATCCCCTTATTTTAAACCCTTAGAGGGTGATTATCAAAAATCCCTTTTTAGTGCACCACTAGACCTCATAAGGAACCTACTCGCCAAATTTGGAATGTCTAGATCCGGCGGTTTGAGCTGTGCGTTCATATCTCAGTCAGTCACTGAGTCAGTTTCTTATTGAATACAGGGTGTCCCAGAAACCGACGTCAACCCGCGCAAGTCAAGACGTCAAGCCTAGGTCTGATAGAGCAGCTCATAAGCTATCGATTTAACCCCTATGTATGTTCAGCGATTTTTATTAGTTTCCGAGATATTGATTATTTTAATCGGTTTTTTTGCCATTTCCTTATGTCAGTGATACGAGAAACCCCTAAATTCATGTATTAATTCATTTTTTTCAGTGTTTTCTTGCATGATTAGAATCACTGTGAAATAAGGAAGTTTTTAAAGTTACATGTCAATTTTTTTTACATTACAACTATTTTATACTGATCCTAATCATGCTGCCGTGATAATATATCTATAATGCCGTTATCTGACATTTGGTATTTTTTTTACTTATAATGCTATATTAATGAGAAAAAAATCTCTATCAATCCGAGTTTGCGATTTTTAAAACAAGAATTTGTTAGATAACGGCATTATAGATATATCACGGCAGCATGCAAGAAAACACAGTTTTTTTTTTAATTAATGCATGAATTTAGGGATTTTTTGTATCACGGACATAAGGAAAAATGACAAAAAAACCGATTAAAATGATCAATATCTCGAAAACTAAGGTATTTTTATTTAACCTAAAATGAGATATTCTGGTTAGTAATTATCTATTAGCCCTTAATGGTTTGACGTCGGTTTCTGGGACACCCTGTATATTTAGATGACAGGGATTTGTGAGCTCTTGACGAGTTGTCGTTTTGACTAAATGTCATTTTATTCTCGATGTTCAATTAACCTTTTTGAAACCATTCCTACGGCGCGAAGTAATTATAACTTTGTTGTCCCGCGAGCATTATTATCTAGATTACCCGCCGAGGGGAGCCACAGTCGAATCATCTTAACAATGTTAATATCTTCCGAAATGTTTTACCGTCACTCTTTGAGGTGGACTGGAATTGAAACACAACCAGCGCTATTTTTGTGAATAATTTAATGTGATATTTCTCTAACTGTTACTTTAATCTATCATAACGAAGAGCTGCACCAAAAGCACGCAAACGTTATTGACTTGCATGTTGTTCCAGTAGCAAATGGTTAGAAAAATCAAGTAAAAGTTCAATTATTGACCATTTCATTAAAGTTAGTCACTACATTATTTAAAAAAAAAAAAAACTTGCGCCTTGTCTGACCCTTTATAATATGTATGTGTACGCGATGATCTCAAAAACGACTGCATGCGGTTTTCATGGATTTTTTGATGTACTATTATAAAATCTGGACTATGTACGGGTGTTACACCCAAAACACAAAACTGAAGTGAAGCGAGGGCGGGACGCTAGTAAATAAAATTAATAAATGAAATTGAATGTAATTCATACATAGTACATCTATAGGGCGATAATGTAGGTATAAATTTGTAAAAAGCACACGAGGATTTACTTTAAAATACTCGATGCTTCCACTGATCACACTTTATTGCCCTGCGACGCAACATCGCATAATGCCCGCCAGACTGATAAGTAACAAACGGGGCGAGTACATCCAACCCCAAACCCATCGAATAACCTGTTTTCCTTTTAATATTTTATTACGGTCCGGTGTTTACGATGCCTAATAAAATAAACGCGTGTGAAATAATTAATATACAAAAACGTTTAACACATTTAAAATAAAACTTCTCATAAAAGCAACGGTCAATATCGAAATTGGAACGGCCGTGGAGTGTTTTGTTCTGGATATAAACAGTTGCCGTCCGCTGGGCATAGACAACTAGAAATGCCATTAAAACTTTTAATGACACGCGTCTAGTTTTGTCATTTTGTCTCGCGCTGCTTTGACTTTGTGGGACGAAGAATAGATACCTACGACGCTTGTTTATTTGGGATAGGAATTTACGCTTTACGCAAAGCTGAGATTCAACAACAATTTTGTTAAACTTTGAATTAGGCGTATATACGCGTATGTGCTCGGTAAACTGGCTTTCAGGCTGTCCCGGCGGCAAATTGGCACAGGAAACAAACAAAAAAGTAACGTCAGTGAAAATAAAACTTTACACAAAGCATTGTTTTGAACTTTGCTGTGCCCTGTTTTTCAGCACTACTCGTATTAGAGAAATATTTGCTGCAGAGTGCAATGCCGAATATAGGCTTTGTCGTAGATAAAATTTTGTATCTAGTTTGTTTGCTTTAAAATATGGTTGTCTGATATTACCGAATAGGGATTTTACTTTATCGTAATACTTAGGACAAATTTTATTTTAGTGCATACTCGAGGATGGCTGAATGCTTGAGGAAAAACCAAGCCTCAAATATAACATAACCATGTATACAATACTCACATAATATGTTTCACGTCAAGCTTTGACTTATTTCTTTAGTATTAAACCGTATGGCTCGGCAGTCACGTTACGCCTCCATGGGTTCTTGTCCCCGTCCTCTTTGTGAAGTCAGCTTAATTAGTACCGTCGTCCGCCGCCGCATCCAGCGCCAGGCGCTCCATGGCGGGCGTGATCGCGAATTAAGGCTGTATTTTTGTTCGTTCCGGGATGAGTTAATGAATAGCACTGGGCCACGTTTGCCGCTCGCCAATATTTGGGCGCGCTGTTTGCCCAGCCCCAATAATTTAAGGAGTATATTCCCCAATTTGAACGTTGCGACTTTATTCGACGATTAAATGCAACTGTTATTTGGCACGATTGAATACGTTATTAAATGCTTTGGGGTCGGATTACGGGTCAGTTTTTATTTTTATAATTTTTACCGGGATTTTTCTCGTTTCTCTATTAAGCTTATTAGTTATGTATATGTGTACAATCATGTGTGTGGGTGTAAGTTTGATATTCCCTTATATCTGTAATAACAATATCAACATTACAATACTATTTTTTGAAATAAGGTCAAGCGAGGCTATTCTGACAAAGGGATAAATGCTTCATTTAATTTTTTTCAAAGGAAATCAACGTTTTAAGTCTATTTTTGAGTCCTTTTATAGTAGTTGAAGTACCTTATATCCTCTATAAAAAGAAGGATAAATATTTTTAAAACGTTGAATTCCCTTGAAAAAGTTAAGTAGCACATTAACCCCTCAATCAAAATAGCCCCGCTTGACCTTATTTATGCAGTGATCTTCACATTATACTCTTATCTAACCTTTTGCCCTTAGATATACCTAGTCAGATACGTGTTCGCAGTGAAGACAAGAGATAATAAGTGTGTAAACTGTACTTTCGTCTCCTGGGAGCACAGCACTAAGCACCTTACTTACTTATTTACCAGTAAATAAATGAGCTCGCCTTTTTATGAAACTTCTCCGTCTGGACCCGTGTGTTTAGCTCTGCCACGAATAATACATTTTTGCTGTTAACATTTTTTACTTAAAGTTATCTGGTATGCGAACTTTCTCTTTATTAAAATCTTTGAAATTTATATATCTCGCAGGTATTTTTTACTTTTTGTATTAAAACGTTTTTTTGTCACTTTGACACTTTTTATACTGGTGCACTTAAAAGGGCTGTGCCTTTTAAGACTAGCTTAGGGTCTAAAGTCAGAGAAGGTGTATTCACAATCAGTAAACTGCTTTAAAATAAGTTATCATTTTAACCTTCACATTTTTTACTGTAGGAGCTGCATTTAAATATCAATGTTTTTAATCGTTTTCGTGGACCTAAAAAGGATTTATTTATTTATTTATTTAATCTTTATTGCACAGAAATAAGTACAAATGGCGGACCTATTGCCTAATGGCATTCTTTACCAGTCGACCAAATAATCAAACAGAAATTTACATAGTGGGTGCACAGAAAAAGAAGACAGACGAGATAAAACTAAAAAATGAAAACATAATTATCCTAATTATTGCTAATACCTACTTACAACAATAAATATATTGGTCATATTTAATACTAGTATATAATACATCATTATCTATAAATAAATATTAAGATTTAATATACCTATAGAAACAAAAACATAGACAAAGGATTACAACATACCAATAATTATTTTATTTTAACCTAGCTAGATACTCCAAAAATGAACATTGTTTTTTTCCGTACCTATTTCTAAATAATGTTCGTAATATAAACAACTTTGTACTAATCGTTGGCTGGTAGGTACACTCGCTGATAAAATGTAGCAAAACGTGAAGGTCTAAAATATTGACAAACACTTTTGACGCGGAGTGTACCCCGCGGCAGACTTCGGGGATCAAATATCAATCTACGCGCCCCCGTGCGTGATTGAGGAACACCCGCCGAATGGAAAACTCGCCTAACCTACTTAGCGCCCGATGAGCGGCGGATGAATGCGAATAGCTTCTATTTTTACAAGTATGCGTGAATTAGTTTGCCAGATTAAATAAATAGATAAAACGAATAATAATAATGCTCGTCAACGAGTCTACTTAAAATAATATAAATTTCATAACTCGGAGAAACTAAGACACTTTAAATTATTTATTAAGAAATCTCAATTATGATTAATGTAACAGCGTCAATACACTAAGTATTGATTCATAATGCTTATTTGCCTAGCCATCACGGTGACCAGATCTGTAACATAAATTAAAAGATTCGCTTACTGTGGCGTCTGCGTTTTTCCCAGGACATTTACAGACATATGGAGTGTATGCTACTTGTGTACACTTCATAAGAATCCGCTTCCTTTGTGCACCGCGCCCGCGCCGCGGCCCGCTCTCGGAGGGGAAGATGTGTAGACTCAACTCGCTAACTTTATTCAACTTCCATGATCAATCTTACTTTCGCTTTCCAACGAATAGATTTTATTCCGCGATGTTCGAATATTTGTCTGGCGCTCCCTTCGCGACAATGCAATGGCTTTTTCATAAGGAACCATTCTAATATGCTCTGGTGAAATTTATAGGAGTTACGAGTTATCGAGATAAAGGTAGACTAGTAACAGCAACCAAATATTATCCATGGCGGCTTATACTTACTTACTTTTGATCAAGGGTATTTAAATGGTGCAGTTTTATATATAAACTATCAAGTTTCCTTAACATTTTCTTAGTAAGGTTGACTTTTAAAATATAATGTTATTATATGGTTTCTGGATGTACACGTAGTACACACCTGTGTGTGTTACAAATCCGCTTACCCTCCTACCTAAACCTTTCTCATATATTTTTATTTTCAACAACGTACAAGAACACCAATTTTCAGTCACATTTGGAAGCTAGTTCTTGCTCACCGCAATTCATAGCAGGTGGTACATATTTGCAACAAAAATGAAACATCCAGTGAAACAAAATATCTTTTAGCTCCTCTCTATTCGCCCTTCGCCGAATTTCATCTCCCCACCTGCGTAATATCGCAACCACGTAAAGGGCTCGTAGGGAGGGGATTGCATTACCTGTTATTATCAAATACCTAGGTAACAAGTTGTTATTAAAAATTAAAGTCACTATTTTGGTCTAAGTATAACAATGATATTTAATAACCATCAAACTGAATATCGGAAACTAAAACGGTAGATTTAGATCTAGTTACTTAACTGAACTGTATTGAAATGGTATTTTTATAGTTCCTTTCGCACAACGTTCACCACTGCGCAAGGAGCAGCGCCTCAGGCTTTAGCAGCTAGTTAGAATTATGATCTGCAACAGCTGTCAGTTTTCGATAAAACGTCCGATAAATCTCGATCAAGAACATTCATCGAATCAGATCGGTTATCAAAGAACTACTACGTAATTAATATTTCATATAGCTTTAATTCGTGTTACTTGTCTACATATTACTTAGGTAGTTATACTTTTCTATTAATAACAAGTTAGTTGGTTTTATTCTACATTCATGATTATGTTTGCTTTTACAATTATTTTTTCAATGCCAAACCCTGCCGTATATGCTAGTATACGTATTTTTTTTATTTTATATCATCAACGACCAACGAACGCTACTCTTGTCAGACTAGTATATTTATTAAAATAACTATTATGGTTTCAAACGGGCGTAGGAATTGGTTGTTAAATTGAACTAATTTTACACCTAAAAAACTAATACTCAGAGGTACCAAGTATTCCAGTATTTTACTACTAAGTAAATGTAACAGTGATCGCGCCACATCGCCCTCCCACGGTAGTCGCGTGCATTCTATTAGGTGACGAACGACGTCATGCCGGGTAATACGCGATACTGTATTGATGCCGCGCATGTAATGATGTCGCATTCAAATATGTTTTGGGAATAAATTACAAGGGCTGGTTTAGGGTTGGGTATACGAGGTTAGCGAAATAGGGTTATGAAAGGTAAGGCTGATCCGAGAAACATTATTGAGTTTTATGTAAGTGCTGGTTGTCTCCTTGGAATATTGGCTTTGCATATTTCTTGCAAAACTTTCTCGAGGGACTACTTAAGTTTAGCAGCTACGAGGGTGGATTGAAAAGTTCTGAGCCTGGTAAAAAAAACTAACTGGCTCACTTTTTATAACAATTTTATTTTTCGACATAGTCTCCATGAAGGTCAATGCACTTAGTCCACCTCGCCTCCAACTTCATTATCCCATCAAAAAAAAAAGAATCTCTGAGGTCGTTAAAATATGAGTCTACTGCTTCTTGTACCTCCATATTAGTCGAAAATCTTTGTCCTCCCAAGTGTTTTTTGAGGTTTGGGAAGAGATGATAATCGGAAGGAGCTAGATCCGGCGAGTAAGGGGGATGCGGCAGCACTTCAAATCCACAATCATGTATTTGTGCCATTGATTTCGCCGAAGTGTGAACGCGAGCGTTGTCTTGGTGAAACAATACTTTTTTCGACAGCATTCCAGGTCTCTTTATTTTAATTTCCTCTCGCAGACGACGTAAAAGAGCACAATAGTACTCTGAATTTATTGTTTTGCCCTTTTCGAGATAGTCTATCATGATAACCCCCCTGCAATCCCAGAAAACCGAGGCCATTACCTTATAAGCTGACAAAATGACCTTGGGTTTTTTGGGTGGTGGTGAACCTGGTCTTTTCCATTGCCTGGATTGTTCTTTCGATTCTGGTGTACTGTGGTGGACCCATGTCTCGTCCATAGTTATAAAACGATTGAGAAAATCTTCGGGGTCACGTTGAAACATGTCCAAACAATCTTGGGAAATTGTAACCAGTACTCGTTTGTTCTCGACTGAAAGCAGTCTAGGCACCCACCTGGCTGACACCTTAGAAAATCCAAGAACATCGGTGATGATGTTCTGTGCCCGCTCATAAGAAATACCCATTGCTTCCGCTATCTCCACAATCTTCAATCGCCTATCCTTCATTATCGCATCTAATATTTTATTGACATTTTCATCCGTAGTAGGCGTCAACGGCCGCCCACTCCTAGGCTCGTCTTGAACAGTCTCCCGGCCACGTTTGAAATCAGCTACCCATCTTTTTATGGTAGCATACGATGGAGCAGATTGCCCTAATGTTTTGTTCATATCTTCAAATATTTGTTTTGGTGTTAACCCCTTCTTTTGCAAATATTTTATGACAGAACGGTGCTCAATTTTATCCATTACTTGAAAAATCAGTGACCTTATGTAGCAGTTCCAGCATAAAATGCAAAATTGTGACAAGAAAAAAACAAAAGATAGTGCATAATGGCGACTAAATATGGCACTTTTACCTGCCAGTATTTTTTTTTTTTTTTTTTATTATATACAACCTTAGGCTCAGAACTTTTCAATGCACCCTCGTATGTTGAAAATATAGAAAATATTTCAATATTTTACCACGTTTTGAAAAGGGTGTTTTTTTTTTGGTAACGTATTATTCCATTATCAGCCAAATCTGAGCTATGCTTAAAGTTTCAAGTTTCCAAAAAATAAAAGCAATTTATTAACCAATCATACAAACTTGTAGACAGACAAACAAGATAGCGGACGAACAAAAACGTGATAAATTAAGGAAAATAGATATACCAACTCAGAGAAAAAGGGTCTTGTTGACGACCAATGGATGGATGGCCGACGTTAAATGGTTATGTTTTAAATGATCATTAAAAATGATTAATCATGAAAGAAACCTCTAAAGATGATTTTTAAATACCTATGCAATGATACACCATTTGTCATAGTTTGTCGATTTTTTTTTATTTTTAATCACAATATGGCGTCTGGTTACCACCATATTAAATTTCGATTGCTGAACTTTTAGTGACACACACAGGATTAAGACGAATCGATTGACATAAGATCAGCCTACACGTTTAGTGCGCCACAAACGAACAAACATACATACATACAAACATATGTAAGCTGATAAACACATTACCCTCCTCCTTCAGCAATCGGATGCAAAAGTGAAATCACGCTCTTAAATTTTGCAGATTTTTGATTAAAAAAAAGAAAGTTTATCTTATGTTATTTCCAAAAATATGAAATTTCGAAGCAATAACGAAACGTCCGAGTAACGGGCAGAAACTAATAAATATAGATCATATTATATATACGTACATACAATGAATGAATCCATCCTAGCCCCGGGTGAGTGTTCATTCCCCAAGTTAATCATCATATTTTGCATTACGATGAAATAAACGCACTTTTAAAGTCACGCGCGTGATAGCTAATTGTTCACTTTGATCATTCTTGTACCAAAAAGTAAGCCTGATAAGATAATGCACTTTAGTTTCCATTTATGAACCCGCCCACTCCTCTTCCGGTCACAATTCTTCTTCAATGTGCGTTACTCTCCCGAGGAGTATCGCGGCTGTTCGACCTTTTCACGCACGACTGAGGCCCAACAAGGGGGTGAAGGAGGGCGGAGGGGGGTAAATAAAGTTGTGAAACTCAGGTGATTGTTGGGAATTTGCAGATTAGATTGGATGCTGTGCGCGATTACGCGAAAGATATGACCTTGCGATGCGATCCGTTCGTATATTTTATTGTTTTCGAATTTATGAATATAAAACTTGCGAACTTAAAAAGCTGTGGTATTCTAGTAAAAGTAAGCACATCAAAATACGAACCCTGAGTACTGGTTTTTACTCATGAGGGTTTCAAATGTAGCCCCAAAGTGAACCTAAATAGTGTGAGAACAAAGAATAGAAAAGCAATTGTGAATTTAAAAAACTATTGTATCTTCATCTATACATGATCTTTAGAAAATTTACCCTATAGACAAATCGGGCCAAGGTCAGATCATCACCTTCCATTAAGTTCGCCACTACACTTGTGTTTGTTTCCTCGTCCCGCTTGAATCAAATTAAAGTACCGCCTGCGGACATCACGGGTTAAAATTACATGAACGTTTTCAGATTGGACAATTGAAACGCGATCGTTCTGCGACCCGATCTGCGTGTTAAATGTCAGCGTTTTTTGGCAGGAGTAATTAACGGCCTCACTCGATCCAAACCGAATTAAAGCAGACTTTTAATGCCAGCTCTTAAATTGAATGTTAGCATATACAATACAAGGTGTCCGAGAACTCAGTGTAAAAATTACTGCATAAAAAACCCTCGCGCGAGTGCAGGAATCGGTAAAAAGTAATAATTCATAATTCATGATTCTTTATTATGTAGATTCTTTATTATTCATGTTCAGTACATAGTTGCATTAAAGATAAATCATAAAAATAATAATGTGAATGTGTATTATTGTGTATGGAATGACACAGGCAAACGCGTGACAGCTTACATCTATCCTAAACAAATTCATTTAAGATAGTTAAGACATTAAAAGACATAAGATGTATATATTCTTCGAATGTCTATTAATTAAGGAGTTATTAACATACTTTTAGACTTTGCGACTCTCACTTCAACTTGAACCTTAGGCCCGTATTAATAAACTCATCTTGGCCGAGATGCGCGTCACAAGATACGTCAAAGTAAACGTCAAGCCATAGAAAGCTGTCATTTTTGACACATCTCGAGACGAGCATTAGAGTTGAGATTAGTTTATTAATACGACCCTTAGAACTTCAAGTTCATCAGCACGTAAATACTGAGGGAAAGACCTGTATTTTAAACCCCGGCATAAAATAAGGGTGTTCTAGTTTAACGCGTGTATTTGTATACGTATGTGTCTGTATATCTGTTTGTCTACCTGTGGTATCGTAGCTTCTAAACGGAGGACCCGATTGGCATGCGTTTTTTTCAAGTTCGGTAATTTGATTACAATTTTTTGTAGACACATTTGATGTAAATTGGTTGAGATGTTTAAGAGATATCAGCTTTCAAAGGGATTGCTATTATATCGGCGACTTTAACTTTTAAACAGTTGTGATAGCCATTGTTAGAATATTTATTATCCAATAAGATCAATTTCAAATCCGTTCATATGTGAATATCACATTCGCAAAAGATCTTACTCGCAAAACATCATATAGACGAGATATAGATTTAGAATATTTTAGATTAACAGTAGGCCCGGGGGTCCAAACCACCCAGAAATAGGAGCTCCGCAGTGGCCCTAACAAGACTAGTATTCCATTACAAAATGTGTAATCACACGTACAGTCTATGAGCACTTTGAAGGTGCTTCGGGTTTATTCTTTTCTTTCACTCGCTCTTAATAAGGGCGTATGAGAGCGAGTGAGAGACAAGTACAAACCCGAAGCACCTTTCGAGACCTATCACACTGTACAATATATTATCATATATTATCGAAAATTGGGCGCGAACATATATGATACGCTCTTATACCTCTAGTAATAAAGTCGTGTGAGATATTTTTGTCCCCAATGTTGGAGGATGTACACGCTTGAGCAAGAACAACAATAAATATATTTTTGGCTTTAAACACTGTTTCTACTTGTTTGTTTTATTTGGAATTGATGGTTGTTTGGACTTGTGTCGTTTTGCTTAATAAGGCGGCGGCGAGCGACAGCGTTCTTCGGTTACGTCATTACCGCGCTCGACACCGGATACACGCCGCTAACGCGTTTGCTGCTCTGCTAATGAACATACAAATCCGCAGTTACGTAAGGTGAACATGTCACCAAATAAATCTTATTTAAATGGTTCTCACTCAATCATATTGTATTAAACCATAACATGATAAGTGTGTACCAAACAAAGTCGCTTCCCTTCTATTTATCTGTATGTACGCTTAGATCTTTCAACGCAACGGACTATAATCCGGTGTGCATCAATAGATAGAGTGATTCAAGAGGAAGGTTTTTTTTTCAGTTTTTGCTATAGTAAACTCACATAAACCTAAACGAAGGCAGGTTGCTAGTTATAAATAAACTTACTACAAGTATGAGCGGCTAAACGCATTTGGATAAATTTCAGCACACTTATAAATAATTATGCACTCACACACATGTCGTATACTTCATTATGCTAGCGAAAAATATTTTTTTTAAGGAAATGTTTAATACAAAATCTCCACTAAGTACAAAATTTGAGTACATAGTTGGCCGCCGTCTAAAAATAGAGTCTTGGTATCGGCAGATTTTTTTTCTATTTGTATGTCTGCTTGGCCAAGCACTCCCTTTTTTCCGTTTATCCCTATCGCTATAACAACAAATACAAATAAACTCAACAAGTAAAGGAGGTTAGAATGGTACGAAACACCTCATGTGCGAGACCAACCCCCACTTGGCCGGTTTTTTTTTGTAAATTGTCTATATATAATTGTCCATTGGGATGATCAACTACCTACTCGTGCATTTACTATGATTCACCATAAAGCGGCTATCGTTTATGAAAAGGTAATAACTAGACTTGGATCCGATGCACGAAGTGACCTTTTTAAAGCCAGTCGATTCGCCAGATTTTATTGGCAACCGCTTTTATTGTTATTTTAAATGCACACTCACACGCTATGTATGTGAGCGTGGCAATAAAACGCGTGCAATGAATCAAAGCGATTTGCGGCCGCGCTCTTCACACATCGCAGCCGCGCTCTCCGCGTCACTGGCTCTACTCTACGTCGAGATCCACTGTCCACATATAAAATAAAAATAAAATAAAGCAAAATATATGAAATTATTAACGAAAAAGTAATATTTAGTTTTAGTATTACATATAAAGAGCATTGGGTAAATTTGTTTAAAGAAAATTGTTTTATTTTTTTCAACGGCCACAGATGATTTTTACATATTTATTTAGACGTCCTCTAATTACACATAGATATATATAATTTATGGCGTTAAATAATATTGGAGCGCAGATATTATAGATTTAAGTATTCAGTTTTTGATACTAAAAGTATGCCCAGGTATGAATATTTAAATATCTTGGCTCCGATGCACTTAAGAGTATTGCATTATCTAACAAAATAGTATTTATTTTAATTAATTCTATCATAATTTACCACTTTTACGAATGGCCGCTAAACTTGAAAACGTATGACTTTTACAAATTACACTTTTACCCAAACCCCTTTAAGATACAACTAAACTGTCTATATATTTTTGCTGCCAGTTGTCCTAAATATTTTTTCATTTTGTATATTAGTAACGTTTCGTTTTTGTTCTGAAATAATGTTTACATAAAACAAGTTGAAAATAATGTAAAGATATTGCTTCGCTTTTAGCCACATTTACGAGTCAAAATACTAATGACTTTAATTGAATATCACACTGTTTTTTTTTAAAGGGTTTCAGTCTACTCGCCAATATAAATGAAACTAGATTTGGACCGGCCAACAGGGGAGCCCACCACCGATAGTTGGCTCGTACGTACGGCGTTGTTTTATTCGCTCGGCTCGAATAAAAATCAGTGACCGTAAAGTGAAGAGGCCGAGATATTGAGTGCGGCATCACCTCGTAAATTTCCCCGTATAGCATTGCCGTACTTGTATAGTAGAGCGACGTGCGCCTTCACACTCGCTGATGTCACATTTTCAGACCAACGGAGCGAGAAATAAGTACATTTTTGCTCACGCGCCGTAATAAAAAAATAATGACATGTTTTAAAAGTACGGGAGTAGCACGTCATCGACGGAGTCAGCGCCACCGAGCAGGTAAACACGGTTAAGCCGAAGCTTACTCATAATTTGAATCGAAATCTTGGAGATTTTTCTCTCGAGCGACGCTCGCTGTGATCGATCACCCCGAGCCACCTCGAGTACAACAATAAACGGGACCGCCCCGCTGTGTACACGCTGCTGGGATCAGGGCGGCCTAATAAAATTATGCTTGAGTAAAAGCCGTTTCCGTCAAATAATTTAATCATTCATGCGATACCCAAAAAGGCAAGTTTGTTCATAACCGGTACAACAAAGGAACTCTTCCATCAACGGATTGCCCTCTTGCATTAATAAGAGCCTCCCTTAATGTAAGTGAGCTCCTTTAAATCAATGGGGAATGTCCTTATTTACTTTCCAACCGATCTACCGCCAGCTGCCTTATAAATTGAAGCGAATTCTTCACAAAGCACTTTTAATGAGACCTTTGCGAACGCCGCGCTTTTGATGCGATAACTTTTTTCGATATTTTCGTCGTCGTAGAAAAATAGCGTCGGTCCTTGTTGGAGCTGGGCGCTTTTGGATGGTTGCGTCCCGCTCTCGAGTGCAAACGAAGGGTGCTCGAGGCATCTGCAATCAATGGAGCGTTCAAATTGGAATGAGATAGCGAAAGGTAGCATGTCTCATAATAAGACGGTCCCCGTGATACTCGCGCGGATCCTCGCACACATGGCTCGACTAATATTTGAGCTCCTTTTGATAGCGCTGGCGACGTCACAAATTGTTGCCGCTGATTTTGAAGTAAATTGGGGAATATTTCAATTTGGGTACGTAATTGCGTCCTGATTTACCATTTCATTGGTGAGCTCTGCTTTCCGTGGAATGTTTTATTACAATTTTGTAAACGGTGTCTCAGCTGAGACAAGGGTCGGTATTTTTAGATCGTATCTAAAGAGAAAAAATATTTGATTTGCCGATTCCGCCCGTTGTCGTTCGAGCACATAATAGTTGATCACTTATAATTAATTACGACTATCTTTGGTTATGTCACAAATTTTATGATAATCAACGTAGGTTTTTTTTTATAGCGTGGTCTTTAATACCTTAACCAGACTGATCTGCGTACTCTCTAGGTATGTAACATATTAAAGCTCCTTTTGCAAAAAAAATGCTTAAGGCCACAATAGCTCTGTTAACCAAAGAGCTGTATCTCCCACAAAATCTCCGTAGTACTTAATATGGTAAAAATAATAACGTGAATTATGAAAAATCGTTGGTTTTTTTTTATCAGATGCACGGGGGAAAAAAATACATAACTATATAACTATTCGTGACCATATTAACATAATATAATATTTATGATAGTAAATAAAGCATTATAATATACTTTATGTGAGACTATGCAAGTCAATGTGACAAAATGAGTAAAATTGTATCGCTTTGTCTCTAGGATCCATTCCCAAAAATCTATTTTGTTAACTGTACCTGGACTCATAATGACAAATCATGTGAATCATAATGCGCTCGAATTCCCTTAGAGCTAGCAAAGCCTAATCCAATAAGAGTGTAGCGAATACGGACGCCTGTCCGCCGCCACGGCGGTGACTCCGGGCGGCGGCAGTCGATGTTAACAGCCCAATTTGCCTGCAGGGACAATGAAACCGTACTCGCTCGACGCAAGCCTTGAGCGCCAAACGTCTCGCAATTTGTACGTTTTCATGTACATGATGCAGTTTTTTGTTATAATTGTAGTGGTTAATCTCGATTACTGTTATAGTTTTTTTATGGAATAGAGAAGGCAAACGAGCACACAGGCCACCTGGGCCGAGGTTTTAGGCGGTAAAAACCATTTATCGTCTTTTACCTGTTACGGTATTTTTATTAACTCGGTCGTCATTACTGTGCAGTCTGTGGCAGCGATTCAGACGGACCTCGCAAAAAATCGTTCCATCACTAAACTAATAAAACGGAGACTCCATATCCTGCATATTATGAGATCCGAAATAGGCTTTTGGGTTTATATATGAGAAAATAATACAATAGATTATAATATATTTTTTTATTCCCTGCAGTTAAGCCCATATTTACAAATATTCGTACCTTACAGAATAACATGCATATCAATATAAAACTTAAAACGAATACCGTTGTGGCAAAACACCTTGGTCCAGATTTGCCAAAGTTGACATCGTGGTCACTGCTGATAGGTTGTCCCGAAACCGCCGGACATGGACACGATATATTTTTGCCAAAAGCCATGGGTCGTAAGAGGTGACTAGGAATAAAGGTTCTCAGTATTGTTACACTGGTAAACATCGTAGCCTGTTTGTGCAAAATGTGGTTACAGAATTGAGAACAAGTTTTTAGAGTTGTTGTGAATCCTGTAGCTCTGCCTGCTCCATTCTTGGAATGAAGGCGTGGATGTATGTATGTAAGTCAAGACACTCGATGGCCCCCAGCGTAAACTGCTTAATAACGCACAAGGCTTAATAGTAAAATCGTGTTATAGTAAATGCGTACGTCTGTCGATAGCTAATATAATTTTAAGTGTTGCAACGTCCAGTGCCATTAAACTCAACAACTCTGCGAGCAACGATCCTACAACTTAAACCAATCAATATTCGATCACTTACTTCACTATTATTATACCAGCCGCTGGATTTTACCATCCTACAACTCGTACCAAACTATCAACTCATCAACACCATCTTGATAGTCGGAAATCCACTACCGTGCGTTTTTCGACGACCTTTCTGCCACGCACCTTATCTATGTCGAATCAGCTCTGAACGTCTGTATTACCGAACTAATACGACTTGGGGTCCTTCAATACGAGCTTACTCTTTTTTCAAAGGCCGGTATAGTGCGCCGGCGATTCTTCTGGTGTTGCGGGTGTTTATGGGTGTATAATGTTGCTCGTCTGCCTCATGTTTGACAAAGAACAAATTGGTAGCAGACCCCTGATTAAGTGATACAGTACGCCGCGTGCGCCCACGCCTTGCACCGCGCGTCTTTGGCAAGTTCCGCGTCAGTTTAATTAGCCTTTAACTTAATAGTCTCTGGAGCGCCAGTGTGTGCACTAAAAACTAACTGCGATTATGCTCTAATCGCGGAGTTTAAGTTATAAGAGAAAGGTAAAAATTCTTATAAAGAGAAACTTGGAGATTCTTTACACAAGATGGCAAAGTAACATGTGGAGTAAGTAGGGTAGAAGTACCGTTTGTGTGTAAGAGTATAAGTCGACTTAACTCGTACTAAAAACGGGTTTACATAAACAAAATATACCCTTTTTCACTTGACTTTCAGGAGAATTATACCATTTTTCACTGGTACCCCAGATTTTTGTTAACTACCAAGCATGTTAACAAACAGTTTTATAACTAGCATGACATAGAATATATTTACTGGATTGAATTAATTTATTTCAAACAACAAGACCCATATTTACTTTAACTTACAAACTAACATACATTACATTATAAATTTGA
Source organism: Acleris laterana (assembly GCA_963966035.1). Classification (NCBI taxonomy): domain Eukaryota; kingdom Metazoa; phylum Arthropoda; class Insecta; order Lepidoptera; family Tortricidae; genus Acleris; species Acleris laterana. The sequence continues at coordinate 13,849,601 of OZ014447.1, forward strand.
ATACTGTCATAACAATGTATTTAAATCACTATAATATCGCCAACGACTGGCCAAGCGGGCATACTAGTCGTAGCAGATTCTCGCTACATAGCGGAAACATGCTGCTACGGGCTACGGCATAGTGCTCGTAGCATTGTAAGTAATGCTACGAGCACTATTCTATTTACACAAAATAATAGTTGAATCGGATTAGTTTGTGTCTGAGAACAGCGGTGAAAGATCGTTTTATAATTTACTATTCAATTATAAAGAAAACCTTTATTATTTAATCCAACCCGTCTGAATCGCAAAATATTTGGATTTTAAAAGTGAAAAGCGACTAAGTTGCTGGCCTATTGCCTAAAGCATTTGCGCAATCGACTTCAAAGTTGAACAATTGCTTTTGTTTTGTATGTAGACAAGCCTTCGATTTTCAAAATGAAAACGAGCGCGATTGCGACTGCGTTAGGCAATAGTCCCTCAGGTCAAAGTCTTGGGAGTGTTATTATAATAATGAAATCAATACAATATGTATATCATATATCTGATGAACGAGATATCTCTATTTTAGAGTTCTATGGGTAACAAGGGACCCATGAAGTTTTACTATGTCCGTCTGTCTGCTGTTTGACTTAGAGACTGTGTACTACAAAGCTGTTAGTCTATTGGGTGAATTTTCAAACAGGTATTTTTGGGTGTCACACGGCTGTAATACGGAAAATAATAAATAAAATAATATTAAAAAAAATGTTTTTCATCACATACACTGTCATATTAAGAGGCCATACATAATCATCACGCAAATGTAAGCCAAATCTCTGAAAAAAAATATTGAACTTTAAAAATAGCGCGAATATGACCACTTTGAGGCATGTCACACTTCCAGTTTTGTCCAAACAAGCTCGCGTAACTTTGTGTGTACGCAATATCTTAATTAGGTATTATACATCATTAGAAAGAATATTAGATGACGCTTCTTAATAATTATCCAATAATGCAAAAATATTAATACCTAAAAGTAGGCAGACCGCTTTGTCTTTGTCCCGCGCCGACCACTCACGAAACGACTCGCAAATACCTGCTGATAACTGGTTCGTCTAGTGACTTACCGCCATGTTTACGTTTTTATTTAAAGAGACCATTAGTTGTGCTTTCGCGACCGAATGGAGTGGACATGTATCTGTGCGCCGTTAGAGCTAGCGAGGTTAGTCTTTTTCGCGATGTATTTTGGTACCCTGTGAAGTAATTTCAGTGGCGCGTAATTTCTGTACGTTAAATAAGTATGTTTTAGTTATTTTTTTGATATTTATAATATACCTTTATTGACTAAATTAAACCCGTAATGCATCTTTTAATAAAGTATATAGTGCAACCGATATCTTTGAAAAACTGTTATGCCGTAATTTCTGTGGCGTAATTTCGGTGGCGTTTTTGTCCACCGAAATTACAAGTTCCCACCGATATTACAAGTCAAGTCAATTTTGTATAGGATTTTGTTAAAAACAGTCATAGATTTAGCATAAATGCGTAGCTAAAATTACATTTTATATAACGATGCTAATATTTATTTATTAATGATATTTAAAAAAATTATGATGTCTATAATCAGAACTATTTAAATTGACTAAAATAAAAACCAAGTTAATGCGAAGACTATTACTAATGAATGAATTAAGGACAGAGAGCCTCGTTGCCAGTTGCCCTATTCTTGAGTGGACTAATCAATCATTTTGACGACGCGCTGGCCTAGTGGGTAGTGACCCTGCCTACGAAGCTAGCGGTCCTGGGTTCGAATCCCGGTAAGGGCACATATTTGTGTGATGAGCTCGAATATTTGTTTCTGAGTCATGGATGTTTTCTATCTATTTAAATATATTTCTCTATATAAGTATTTATATCGTTGTCTAGTACCCATAGTACAAGCCTAGAGCTTAGTTTGGGACTAGGTCAATTGGTGTGAGATTGTCACTTATATTTACCTTATATATTTTTTGATATTTTTTTAGGAGAAATAATGACAAAAACAAAACAGAGTAAAGAAGAGCGACTGGAAAAAAAGAAGCTAGCCGAAAGGTTACGAAAAGCTAAAATTAAAAATGATCCTCTAAAGTACGAAGGACGTATATTCATCATTAATTTCAAAGTAAATTTACGATGTAATTTCGGTGGCACCGTTGTAATTTTCGGTGGCGCAAAAAAAATAAAAATAGTTTTTAACTAAAATAATAACTTCAGAATGGTGCCTCATACAGCATTTCGATTAGAAATTTAATCTCTTTCTAGTCATTATATAAATTATCACCAAACGATGAAAAAAAAATGCGCCACCGAAATTACGAAAAAACGTCCATCTCAAAAATTCACCCTATTATGATAATATTCGTTCCAACTACGCCGAAAACGTCATATTCGTGAAAATATATTTTTTTCGTATACATTTAGAGTAAAGGTAAAATATTGTTGTTTACATTATAACATCGATAGCACTTAAAAAAATATTATGTTCATGTTATTATCAATCGTGTAGAAAATATTGAACTCGAAAAGTTTAATTTTGGCTACAGTTGCATGTGTGTGTGTCCCTACCGCCAAAACTAAAAATAAAAATAATCTGGAAAATACCTTTAAGTAAAGCACATACAGAGAGATAAATTACACAAAAGATCCCATAGGGTCGAAGTGTATCCGTAAGGACCCCATCAAGAAGATAAGAAAGCACATACAACGAATTCAAAAGGAAAACTATCACGACTAAGTAGACTCAATTAGTTCCTGAGACTTAAGTGTTTATACCTACTAAAAATCATCTAAGACAGCACCAAATAACTTTAAATAGAAAATTAGTTGTTTAGAGTAACGGCTTCGGAACCATGCATCATGCATCCATGGTTTGACATGCTCTTCCATGCTTTTTTTCTTACTTTGGTTACATAATCACAAATTAGATTTAAAAAAAAAGATAATTCTGGGGTTAAATAACATTATCACGTGATTAACCCTCAACATTACCATTTCTGTTAGCAATATGAAGCGTAAATCCAAGATACAGAAGCACATCTAAAACGTGGATTTGGCAAGGTGGCAGCAGTCCCTTAAAGGCGGCCCCTAATTGTTCACTAAGTTTGATAATTTGCATTTGAACCCAGCACATTTTCTCCGGACGGTTTAAAATCGTGCTCAGAGCAGTCTGTGAAATGTTGACATTCTTAAGCGGCTCGTTAAAAACTGAAAAATGTCACGCAAATGTAAGGGTATTCTATTATTTCCGTGTGTGTGAGGAATTTCATAAAAACGAATGTACTAATGTTCATTTTACGTAACACAAATTGAATAATTTTGATCTCTATAATAAACCACATACATACATACATTAACTCGCGCCTTAATTCCCAGAGTGGGGTAGGCAGAGCTACAGAATTACCAACAACTCTAAAAACTTGTTGGTGATTCTGTAAGCACATTTCGCAGACTTAGGCTAAGATATTTACCCGTGTATAAGTGACTATAATAAACCACCGATATAATAATTAGTATGCATAACAACGAAATTTCTTAAATAATAATATTCATAAGTTACAAATTAGACATTTCTAACGTCTTTGACTACTATTAATGTGGTCACAGTTCTAACCTAACCTAACCTAGTAAGAAATGCCTAATAACAAGAAAATTATCAATATGATAAATGAGTATTATGTTATGTGATCGTATGCCTGATAAAATTATCAATTGGTTTTTATGCTAAACGCTTATTATTCTTTTCGTAGTTAGTTAAATGAAATAATGCAAAATGTTCTTAGATTGAAGCATAAAACACCACTTTCTAAACGAGAAATATGCACCCTGTATCTAACTTTCGCTTTTTATAGCTCAGTAGTGCGCCGTTAAGTGTTCAGTCGAGATTACATCCCAGGACCTTATACCGCTAAATGAACATTTTTATCGCCATATTAACTCGTGCTTCAGCTATATACAAGCGGTTATTAACGCTTTCACTCGGACGGTCGCCACCCGCGCTTCGATCTTGTGTTACGACGCTTTCCAAATGTTAGTTTACCGGTTCAATGAAGCAAGGTTAAGTTTGGTTTACACAGCGTGTTCTGTGTGGTTGGGGTTAACTTTTGTTTAAATAAAAACCCTTGAGAGAATTAAATGGAAGACTAATGAAATAACGTTTATAAAAGTAGTTTTAAAAAAACTAAAAAATAATGATTGAACAGTTTGTGAGGATTTTGATGCAGAAGTTTATTTGCATATTTTATATGATCATTATTATCATGTTCAATTATCAATATTTTTATTTGTCACTAGCTGCCCGCCAGCGGCTTCGCCCCGCTGTAAATTTCCGACCTTCCCATTGGATTTTTCATTTTTTTTTCTGACAAACCGAATCGGTTCAGCCGTTCTCGAGTTTTGCGCTTAGCAACACATTTAGTGATTCATTTTTATTATATAAATGAATATTTGAAAGCCTAACTCTAATTATTTTTACAAGGCTGAAATTTAGCATAGAAAGTTATACATTGAAATTACGATGACATTGCTGTAAAATAAAATCCTGAAGTTTTTTTGTTTGAAGTACTTCCCTGCTTTACGCAAAGGTACATTTTTACATTATGACATAAGGTAAATAATATAAACTTATTATAAATTTTTAGATTTAGGGGACCGTTTATGAAATATTTAACTTGAACAATGTAATTTAATTTTATCTCAGGGGCCTTAATATGACTGCGTTTATCGCGTGACAAAGTTTGGATTAGGTTAGGCATCCGTCACCTTCTCAGACGTAAATAAGTACGAGAGTGGCGGATGCTATATCCACATTTGACACGCGATAAAGACGCAGCCATACTAGGCCCGCAGGACCCAATCAAGTGTTTAAACCTACTAAAAATAATTTAAGACGGCACCAAATAACTGGACATCAAATGTTGTTTTCCGAGATAGTTTTTAGCGTTTATAAAAACGGCTTCGGAACCCTACACTAAGCATCGTCCGACATGCTCTTGCCCGGCTTTTTAACTATGAACTTTCTTTCTCATTTGTTTTTTTATGTACAAAAACCTCTTGTCTCAAAAGCTAATCACATGAAAGCCCCCCTAAAAAGCCCTCCTAATTTGAATGTACCTAATATGACATGTAAAATTTTATTTTATTAATAAATGATTGAATTGAATTGAATTGAAAGAACAAAAGTTATCAAAAATCTACAAATGCGTTTTACTCATGGCAAATTATTAAGCAACTGTGAATATTGGAAAGTGCATACCTCTTTTTTTCTTTTCTCTGTCGTTTTGGGAACAAACCAATCTATTATTTTTATCAACTTTACCAACCGTAGGCCAGTGAGTGTTGTAGACAATTAGTAATGTCTCTTGGTGTAAGTAGCAACCGCACATACTACCCTTGTTCACGTTATACATCATCATCATCATGTATCAAGTAGCAACCGCACATACTACCCTTGTTCACGTTATACATCATCATCATCATGTATCAAGTAGCAACCGCACATACTACCCTTGTTCACGTTATACATCATCATCATCATGTATCAAGTAGCAACCGCACATACTACCCTTGTTCACGTTATACATCATCATCATCATGTATCAAGTAGCAACCGCACATACTACCCTTGTTCACGTTATACATCATCATCATCATGTATCAAGTAGCAACCGCACATACTACCCTTGTTCACGTTATACATCATCATCATCATGTATCAAGTAGCAACCGCACATACTACCCTTGTTCACGTTATACATCATCATCATCATGTATCAAGTAGCAACCGCACATACTACCCTTGTTCACGTTATACATCATCATCATCATGTATCAAGTAGCAACCGCACATACTACCCTTGTTCACGTTATACATCATCATCATCATGTATCAAGTAGCAACCGCACATACTACCCTTGTTCACGTTATACATCATCATCATCATGTATCAAGTAGCAACCGCACATACTACCCTTGTTCACGTTATACATCATCATCATCATGTATCAAGTAGCAACCGCACATACTACCCTTGTTCACGTTATACATCATCATCATCATGTATCAAGTAGCAACCGCACATACTACCCTTGTTCACGTTATACATCATCATCATCATGTATCAAGTAGCAACCGCACATACTACCCTTGTTCACGTTATACATCATCATCATCATGTATCAAGTAGCAACCGCACATACTACCCTTGTTCACGTTATACATCATCATCATCATGTATCAAGTAGCAACCGCACATACTACCCTTGTTCACGTTATACATCATCATCATCATGTATCAAGTAGCAACCGCACATACTACCCTTGTTCACGTTATACATCATCATCATCATGTATCAAGTAGCAACCGCACATACTACCCTTGTTCACGTTATACATCATCATCATCATGTATCAAGTAGCAACCGCACATACTACCCTTGTTCACGTTATACATCATCATCATCATGTATCAAGTAGCAACCGCACATACTACCCTTGTTCACGTTATACATCATCATCATCATGTATCAAGTAGCAACCGCACATACTACTCTTGTTCACGTTATACATCATCATCATCATGTATCAAGTAGCAACCGCACATACTACCCTTGTTCACGTTATACATCATCATCATCATGTATCAAGTAGCAACCGCACATACTACCCTTGTTCACGTTATACATCATCATCATCATGTATCAAGTAGCAACCGCACATACTACCCTTGTTCACGTTATACATCATCATCATCATGTATCAAGTAGCAACCGCACATACTACCCTTGTTCACGTTATACATCATCATCATCATGTATCAAGTAGCAACCGCACATACTACCCTTGTTCACGTTATACATCATCATCATCATGTATCAAGTAGCAACCGCACATACTACCCTTGTTCACGTTATACATCATCATCATCATGTATCAAGTAGCAACCGCACATACTACCCTTGTTCACGTTATACATCATCATCATCATGTATCAAGTAGCAACCGCACATACTACCCTTGTTCACGTTATACATCATCATCATCATGTATCAAGTAGCAACCGCACATACTACCCTTGTTCACGTTATACATCATCATCATGTCAGCCGAAAGACGTCCACTGCTGGACATAGGCCTCCCCCAAGGCTCTCCACTCAGACCGGTCTTGTGCTTTTCGCATCCACTGCGTTCCCGCGATCTTCACAAGGTCGTCACTCCATCTTGTTGGAGGCCTACCTACAGCTCGTCTCCCAATCCGCGGACGCCACTCAAGAACCTTCTGACCCCATCGGCCATCAGTCCTGCGAGCAATGTGCCCCGCCCACTGCCACTTAAGTTTAGCAACAACGTTACGATTTTTGAAAGCAGGGATTTCATTATAGTTTTAATTTACTTGAATAATTCAAAATGTTGACTTGCTCCAGGTGGACCCTTATAACTTACGAACAAAAGTTTCAAGACCCTAGAGCTCGAGCTTGAGATGCAAACAAAGAAAATATTTTATATTTGACTAAAATATTATTAGTGAAAGATTTTTTCAAATCAGTTTAGTAACTTCACAGATTAACCCCCAACCTACAAACTAATAATCGCACACTAAATGTTAATATAGATATAGAAGAGCGTGGATCCGCTCGCAATTTGATTAGACATTGGATAATTATGTTTTACGCGTCGGATGGTTGAATGACTGATGACTTACAAGATGCCACAGATTAACTCAGCGTAAAAAATACAGCATCCAATGAGATCATTACTGTCCAAAGTAAATATTTAAGTTAATATAATTATCATCTAACAATTTTGGACTAGAACAGATCTTCAAAACATTATTCCAAATCACTTAAAAAAATCATTTAATACTACATAATGTAATCATTTTAACAATTTAAGCATGATCCCTTCAAAATGAACCAGTATATTAAGCACACGGTCAGAGTAAAATTTTATAATCCTCCCAAAAACAACACTTTATATAAAAAAAATGTTATAGCTCTAAGGGCCACTTGCACGCAGAATTTAACCCTGGGTTAAGGCACTAACTCGAGTTAGTAGACGTCAGATTCATACGAAAACTGACATTTTAACTCGAGTTAGTGTCTTAACCCAGGGTTAAACTTTTCGTGCAAGTGGCCCTTAGAATCTTGCACGAAAAAGATAATCTGATTATAGTCTTACAATCGCTTTTGACATGTTATGGTATTGTTTTCAACTCGGCTGCCATTACTGTCAAGTTAATGAGAACTATCATAACTTTGACTTCACGATAACATGTCAAATCAAAAGCATAATAAGAATAAGTAAGAATAAGATTGTTTTATTTCGAGCAACGATGCTCATAATTACAAATACCTAATAGACTGTATTATGTCCCGTTTGTCTGTCTAGAGATTAGAGCTTCTGTTATGTACTTGGCCCTTGTGGTTGATTTATAACAGTTGTGGTCGCTGTTTTTGTTTTAAATGAAGAAGACGTGATGTCCAAAATTTCGGCAAATGTTTTTTGAAGTCATCACTTTCCAGTTTCACAGAAAGTGATAAAAGGGCGACCCGTGCGCGCGACAGGAGACAAATACTTGCCTTTGCATACAAATACTGTTCGCAGAGCACGTACCGTTTCGAGAAAAACATAATTTAGCTCTCTTCAAACAGATTAGGTGCTGATAGGTATCTAAATAACACAATTCGGAGCTGAATACTAAAGTTCATTTTTGTTGCGAGTAGTGAGAGTTTACGACGGCTCCATTTGTAGATTAGATGTATAACCTGCACGAAATACGTTTGTACTTAGTCATGGTACTTTAGCAAGACGACTACCTACTCGTAGTGTAATTTTCCCTCTGGATTGTTAAAGATAAGCTGGCGGACATTTTTAAATGTTGGATGAACAAAGGTTTAAAGATCCGTTCGAAATATCGTAAAAATAGTTCAACTTGGTAAAAATCGTTATGACACGAATATTATGGCTCATAGATGAGGAAAATTACGATTTAGCAGTTTATAGCATCAAAGTTTACTGGGGTCATATAAAAATATCGCTGCCATTTTCCAGCCTGGTGACGTCACAGTACATAAAGATTAAAAGAAGAAACGTGTATTATCTCCGACAGCAGTAGCAGTTTACAAGCCTCTCATTCAAACATGCCCGTATAAATCCCTGATTCGTCACGTCAATAGATAATTTTATCGCATTTGAAATCTCATTTGTTCGGCGCAGATTTACTGGAAGGTAAGTGTTTCCAGCCTACCCTCATTATAATATTCAATTCATTCATCGTCACTCATTCCTACTACTAAAATGCTGATGGTAGGCTTCTGTTTTCGATCAAATTATACGGCACGCTCACGCATTTACGAAATGAATGTGTTCACGGACGCGCCTTGAGACAGAGTATACGCACCAGGCGCGTGGAGCAAGGACGGCTAACATGGAATTCGTTTTCCGCGAAATGTTCGCTCTAATGAGAAGTGAGTTAAATCTCCAAATAAAAGGTGGGTTGTGGAGTCAGCAGTGAGTTGCTGACTTGAGCCCGTAGCCTATGCTAATGGCGCGGGGCTGCCGTCTCCCTTCCTCTTCTAAACACTCGTTATCTCCCGCGATGATCTAAATGTTAGGGTCTTGTTCGAGCCTGATCTCCGACGCCTCCGGACATGCGATTGTTTGCCATCAGGAAGCACTTCCGATTAATTAAACTCTCCTTCTTCATAATCTGTTTACAGTTTGTTAATACGTCGAGTACCTATGTACTTAATATAAAACTATTTATATGAAAACTGCTTCAGGTTAAATTATGTTAATGCTACATGAATATTAGTCTTCTAAATATATTTACGTTCAAGTGTAAGGTATTTAAAATAAGGCAAAATGCGGTTTACGTGTATGATAATATTGATAATAAATAACTGACTTGAATAGCGTAATTTCATTTTTAACATTTGTGAATCAAATTTAACAAAATTTTCGATCAAACTTATCCGTTTCACTAATCGTAATATTATTTGTCAATGTTTATTTATTTAGCACGAAGGAATTCCATTTCAGATTGAGGCATAATATTGAAATCGTTCTTAAAGATTAGCCATAGATTATCGTGTCCCGGTAAAGGTAAATATTGTTAAGACCCGTTTATTTTCTTCCAAGTCTTAACATGAGATTTATTTAGGTATGTATTTGTATTAGTATAAATATCGTTGTGTTATATACCCAAGAAAAAACAATACTCTATTTTCTAAGGCCTTACACGGGGAAGTTATCCCCGGGGCAGGTGATGATAAAAATAACGTATTTCCAAATAAGACTGACCACCGATTGAAGTTTATCTCACGTAATGGTAGGTGACGATAATTGTTGGCTGGTATTATTCCCTGATTCAGTCTTGTTTTGATGACAAACAAGTTACATAAATTTCGAAATACAAAAAAAAAGCGTGTTCCACGTGTTTCAAAAATTCTACGCTCTCTGTTTTGGCAGAAACATCTAGATCTCAGCGACATTCACAACAATACATTAGATTCCCACTGGTGCTAAAGTCCAACGTCACAAAACGTAACCCTCTCATTAATTACGACATGGCATAACTCCAGTTGGATGAAGCGTCTCAATTTTGCGAGCGAGTCGATTATAACGTGATCCGCAATAACACGTGGGCGTGGGGCAGCGTCACGTATCCAATAACGCTCTCCGCCACGGGCTACGCGCCTGACGAACTACGCAATCATGAATCGTAACATATAAACTATTACCGGCTTACTTCTAAACGTGGAATAACCATGCTTTGTCCTTATCTGTCATTGTGACATTTGAATTTGACAGATAATTAAAACGACGCGCTGGCCTAGTTGGTAGTGACCCTGCCAACGAAGCTAGCGGTCCTGGGTTCAAATCCCGGTAAGGGCAGATATTAGTGTGATGAGCGCGAATGTTTGTTCCTGAGTCATGGATGTTTTCTATATATTTTAGTATATATTTCTCTATGTAAGTATTTATATCGTTGTCTAGTACCCATAATACAAGCCTTGAGCTTAGTTTTGGGACTAGGTCAATTGGTGTGACATTGTCCCCTGATATTGTCCCCTGATATTTACTTTTAATGACAAAGCATGGTTTAGCTACCGCACGGTTATTCCATGTTTATAAGTAAGGCGGTTACAGTTTTTCCCTGTTTCTTGAGATTTCCTCCAAACGTATGGCAAGCTAAGGACAAAAAGCAACCGTCAATGATACTGCAATACAATGTAACTTACAAATTATAGTACATTGTTGCCTAGACGCGGAAAGTAAGGGTTTTCCTCACGAGGTGGTTAGCTGGCCGAGCAATAGCGAGGCCTGCTAAAATACGAGTCAGGAAATCCTCGTTTCCGCCGCGGCATACATAATGCTTTTCTCAAACATGTGAGGAAATAACACAAATACATTTTTAAAAAGCAATTAATTTAATTTAATTCACATTAAAAGTTATGTTGGTCATGTTTGGGCAATTTGTAAATTAAAACTTTATAGTTTTTCCATGAGCCAGTTCAGGTTTTAATATAGGCGGTATGGTACCTATTTCGTCGCTTTCGTCGTTTGACCTCATTTTTTTTAGTAAGTATTTCGCACAACAATAGTTTCACATTTGGTTTCACATATGCAGAATGAACGAATGTTACCGACTGTCAATTGTTTTTAAATACTAACCATAGACATTGGAATGCAAATTCAAAAATAAACACACGCACTGTGCTAAAAAAGCGAGCAGTTACCTTGGCTGTTTGGAATTTTTGTCTTGGTCCTTTTGATTTTGTATGCAATTGACAGCATTTTTAAGAAAAATATGGACATGGACGGAAAGTGTTTTCATATGTTTTTTTTACTCCTAAGAGTAAAATGAGGCACTTTCCGTCCTTGTGTTTCAATCGGAAAACCGTTCTTTCCGAGCATGTTTGAGAAAAATAAGTTGCAATAGTTACCTTACTGATTTTCTTGCTAAGGTGTATTTTGCATTTTATTTAATTTGTTAGTTACGAGGTATTGCGGTATAACTGACGAAACAGCAAATAGTTTGTGATACGGTTCAAAATGAAATGGGAATTTCTATTGCGATTAAATTTATCCTGGTCGCTGCGGATAGCACACTCAAATTTGATCGAGAGTGCTATAACAATAACCGCGATTGAAAGCTTGCCCTTCTCGGCAAAAGCCTGCTCCTGGTTGACAAAAATAGTCGTAACTTTAGCCACAGTACGTTTTCGTTATTTAATAAGAAAGTAAAAATCGTTTACTCACCGGTTATACTGATTATTAAATCACTATTTTAGTATTAAGAGACAAGTCGAATTAATTAAAATTTGAAGCAGTTATTGTAGGCGTTTGATACGTTATTTTTTTCTTATGATAGACTTAAAAATATCTTCAAAATCCATAAACGTCGACATTCTTTTTTGAGAACTCCATCGATATTTTATAAACAAGTAAGTATAAATACTAAAGTACTAAAATTGGGAAGTTTTTTTTATTCATAATTCAATAAAAAACAGTATAATTATACTCTAACACCTAGTCCACTTTATTATAAAAGGACTGTAAGTGGAACCTTCGCGAGGATTGCCTAGATCATGTTCCGTGGTCACAAATATTTAAAAGTGGTTTTTGTTTTTGTATGCAAGTTTACAACTGAGACCTTTAATTACGGAAAAATTTAATCATTGCAGCAAGTTTGCATCAATATCCGAGTATTAAGTTTAATCAAGAGTATTTGATGATTAACTCAGTTAAGGCCTTGGCAATATTAGCAGAGCCAAATGTGTTTGATCTAAAATGCTTATTATTTTTGCCATGTGGTTTAGAATAATGCCACTCCATGTCTTTCTGTGGAAGTCGTAAGTGACGACTAAGGGACTCAAGGCTTGTAGTAATTGTTAGGCGATGGGCTTGCAACCTGACACTAATATACACATGGTTAGCGTGTTGTGCAAAATGTGGTTATAGGATTAACAACAAGTTGTTAGAGTTGTTGGTAATTCTGTAGCTCTGCCTACCCCACTCTGGGATGAAGGCGTGAAGATATGTTTGAAACCATGTTGATTTGGGTGAGGTGTATGGTTCATATAAAAATTGAGAGAGACCAAATAAGCTGTATCTACAACTTTCCAATCATTGGCTATACACCGGTGATGTGTAACTACGTACCTATCAGCAGTATGTAGATGCTTTGGCCCACGACTGTTAATCCAGGGCCGGTATTCTAGGCGCTAAAAACCATGCCGTTTTAGACCTGTTATCGTATTGTTAACGTTTTGATAGCTCTTATTTACTTGACAGTAATGGCGGCTGACGTCAGAACAATACCGTAACAGGTCAAATATGATATAGTTTTTACCGCCGGGAATAGAGGCCCTGCCTGAGAGGAAATTTATTGTTGAAAATGACATAATGTCAAACTTACCTTACCTACATAATGTGTTATTTCCAGTCTTATTAATGCATGATGTAGGGCTGTAATAATAAACTGGAAGGTTATTATGACATAGCTATGCAGTTCATTTTACGGTGAGCGTAAAGTCTGTCTTTTTCTCTCAGCGTAAACTCAGCTGCATAGCTATGTCATAGTAACCCCCTGATCGTGATTGTAGTGCTCGTGTCAAGATGCGTCAAGAATGACAGTGTTCTATGGGTTGACGTTTACTTTGCCGCATCTTGTGACGGTAATCTCGGCCAAGAGGAGTTTATTAATACGACCCGTAAAGTTAGATGTAGTCTTCGGCCGTATGTCTCGGTATTTCGAGCCACGTCGGGCAACTTTAGTTGCGGATACCATAAAACAGTTCAAGTGGCAGATAAAGCCGGCTATAGACGTGAGGATTTGCACGCGCGATATTGCCCGCAAACCAACCGACTTCGTCCACTTTTCGTCGAATATAATGTCGGCCAAACTTTGGGTTTGCTTTAAACATGCTTTGTTTGGAAATACCTAAGTATTATGATACATTTGAGGTATTATTAGGTTTAACGTTATTTTAACCCGACTGCAAACTGCAACTGACTGTTTTATCTTTTGTCGTTTTAAAGCAAAAAGTGTGAGGCCTAAATCAAAAAACCGTCGAATTTCGGGGTTTTAAAAGTAGCTATCTCTTGAAAGTGAATAATAAAATTAATTGATATTATAGTTTCAACTTCACTGGCACTATAATAACAAACCACATTATATGATACCCGGCTAAATAAAATGCATGTGTTATTTTCTACGCAGTTTGTGTAGTTCACAATATATCGACAAACTGTTAACAATCTCATGAGATAGATTAAAAGCTAGTGATGTTCACTATTACACGGTGACATAAATATACTCGTACGTAATACTAAATACTTAGCTTAATTAAACAGCTATTAGTAATTACCATCAATTGTGATTCGGTTTGTATTAAACACCCAAAACTAGCCTAACCCTGATAAATTAAAGTCTTCTGACAAAAAAATATCGTTTCAAAGTCGTCTGTCGGCGATCACAGTTACGTTAAACTTTGACTTTGAAAAGTCAGATCAAAGTCGGCCTTATCACTGCTTACAATATCACTTACTGTAGACTTAATGCAGACGCGTGGGCGATGTAGGTGAAACTAAGCCGCAAGCAAAGATGAAGTTTACTGAAGCCTTGTAGTTTACTACTACCAGTACAGTAGACAAGTTTAAATGTGAAATCATCTAATTATGCATAGGTAGGTACAAAAGACTCAAAAACTTTGACATTTGCAGTGTTGAGTGTTTTTATGACCGGAGCCGAAATTGGATTAGGGCTGCTGTTTATTTATGTTTATTCTACAGAAATGAAGAAATTATTTAGTTCTATAACAAATATATATATTATCATTTCAGATTTGTGAAATTAGGTATCAGGGCATTCTGGTTGATGTGGTAAAAATATTACCGCTATATTTATTTATAAATTCATTGATAAATATATCGTTGTAGGATATATCTGTTTTTACCCCTTTGCCAAATATATTTCCTATTGGTGATATGGAGAGCATGTTCGTAAATAACTACCTGACATCAATTCGATCAATTAAATCATACAACACCTAATTAATTGAAAGTTAATGATTGTATACATTGATATGATCGAACTAAAATGATTGATTAACTTCCTTGATTAATTGTTTTTTAGACTGCGACATATTGTTCAAAATAATAATAATATTATTATAGTTAGTCTAAAAATGTTAAACGTATTTTTAGATCGTTTTTGATATATCTACCTTTCAAAAGTTTCTTTCTGACCATTACTAGGGTGGCGAAAAGTTTGGTTTTAATACCGCCTATTCCTGTCCAAAACGGATTACGAAGGCCTAGTTTCCGCTCGGGGGCGTCATCGGTTCCTGGCTGGCTTTCAAACTCAATTTAAACTCTCCTATTTTTATGCATGTAAATTCCATCTATTTTATTTTCTGTTTAACAAATACCATATATTTTATGCTCTGTTTGTGTTCACTTGTTTGTTCACCTTTAAAACATTCGATATTTTTTTATAGTCTCATTCTATTCGAAGCGATATCGATCGCGGAGCCAGCCAAAAGCCATTTGAAATAATAAAATAAATTATTTCTATTCAGTGTTTTCGATGAAAGTCAAAAACGATTTGGCAGGGCGGCGTTGGCTGGCGGCCAACGGTGAAAGTTACCAAGACATTGGCCTACCAAGTACCAAATTTGTTTATACTTGAGTCGGGCTGGGGCTGGAGCCAAAAACGTCAACCGCACGTAGAAATCGAAAGTAGAAAACGTAAACATTGGGTGATTCATGAGCTGGTTGAAAAGGATTTTGTTTTCTTTCCGGCCGGCCGGGGGCGGTAGGATCACAAAACAAGTTTAATTCGTTGTTAACCTGTTCAAATCATTTTATTACTACTTACCTGACTCTGCTATCTTGTGATGGTTAGAAGTCTTACCTAACCTAACCTACGTGAATCATATTTACAATAACCTGAAATCAAAACAGGTTCAGCAGAAAATAGCTTTCTATGAAACAAAAATTCTGCGAAACCTAGGTACTAGTTATAAGACAAAAACTTAATTTAATCTAATACGAGAAACTTTATGTGATACGTTAGAAATTAAAAGTTTTATCAATACAGTTATGGTAAGAGTATATTCATGTATGAGTATTTTAAATGCATGGTTGTACACGTCGTATTTTCTTCTGCAATGCAAAAGCAAATACAATTAGTCATTTTGTTCATAGTTTTGAGTATCGTTATTTAGTAAAAAAATATCAGGTATCACTACATAGTATAAAACAAAGTCGCTTCCCGCTGTCTGCCTGTCCCTATGTATGCTTAGATCTTTAAAACTACGCAACGGATTTTGATGCGGTTTTTTTTAAATATTCAAGAAGAAAGTTTTTATGTATAATAACATTCTTTTTTATGTACGGGTATAACAGAAAACTCATATAAACCGAAGCGAAGCGAGGGCGGGTCGCTAGTTAAGAAATAAACAAAACAACAAACATTTTTAATTCCTTTACTTTCGCCTATTACTTAATTATAAATTATACTTTCATGTCGTAGTTGTGTTGAACATATTCTCATTAATGCTTAGCGAAACTGATTGTTGATTTTCTTTTGACATGAATACGTAAACACGACCAATATACAAGATATATAAGATAAAACATTGACTAAAGCCAAGTACCTACGGAGAAATCATTGGTCATTAGGACGTAAACAAACACCTCCGTCACCTCCTTACATTTAACTTATACCTTTTATTATAGTATTATAGCACCATTTACTTTATATATGTCATAAATAATATAAATGAAATGCCAAAAATTGCCATTAATTTTCACCTAATTTATAGAATGAATTTTTGGTTGTTCCAAATTACACAGAGATCAATATTATCATGCATTACCTACAGGGTCTTCTCATTTCAATAGTTTTATTTATTTACAAAGTTTTGCGCTTAAGTCAATATTTGAATTTCGTAACAGACGTTTTTATATTTTCAAGCTAATAGTTATATAAAACAAACCTTAAATCATGTTACAGAGGCTGGACAAAATCTGTTAGGGTTTTTTCGCCGTTTTGTCGTAATCTTCTTTTACCGCGACATTCAGTCTAAAAATATGTTCAAAATTAATCCAATTCACATTTTCGTCTCCTAAAAAGATACTCAATCAAAAAGGATAAAATAGTAAATTAAAAATACATTTCCTTCTAACATCAATTTTATCTCCAAATTATATTTTCATCAAAAACAACCCTCCAGAACTCGACGGAGGCTGTTGACATTCCCCGATATTTCCCCGACAAAAAAACATGGCTGCCCTAACTCATCGCTCGAATCTTTCGTTTTTTACGGCTACCTGTATGGGGCAGTAAATTCTTGCTGCGTGGGGTTTCGGACTAATGACCCTTATTTATTTATTATTTAGTGATTTCCAAGACCGTTCCTAACTGTATTTTTATTTTAGATACTGGTACTTATTTAATTTACATACATACATACATAAACTCACGCCTTTATTCCCAGAGTGGGGTAGGCAGAGCTACAGAATTACCAACAACTCCAATAATTTGTTAACAATTCTGTAACCACATTTTGCACTTTTAGGCTAAGATGTTTACCAGTGTATTAGTGACAGGTTTCAAGCCCATCGCCTAACAGTACTATACGCCTTTATTCCCTTAGCCGTCTCTTACGACATCCACGGGAAGATATGGAGTGGCACTATTCTAACCCGGCAACCACACGGGTTTATTTAATTTATCATCGATATTTAGCTACCTTATCTTATCTTTGCCCAGCAATAGATATGTTATTAATTTTAAAGGCAATGCCAAAAAAAACTGGAAGAAAAGAAAGAGAGATTAGAAAATTTTCGGTAATCAAACCTCTTTGAATGAAAAAATAAATATATCTTTGAATGACCGTACATTGTTAAAATATGGTATATCCCTATGGACGTAAAAAATGGTCATCCAGTTATAAAATCTTCTTGATTTTTTTACAAAACATATTACATTCAAGCAGAGATTCTTGACAGTTGTTCTTTACCCACTGAGTAACCTTTAAAAATATTATCTACCTACCTAGTTTAAAAAAAAAACCTATTTTAGTAAAACTAACGTGCCTTTTTACCAGCTTTCTAGTATATTCTACCTAGTGTTTTTTTGCGAAGAATCGTCAACCTTCCCTGCATTAAGTTGCCCAAGAACAGCAAAGCCATACATCACCATCCACAAAGGGCTGAGCAAACAAGTAAATGGTGCGTGCATGGAATTGACGACGACTCGTGAATTAACCAACAATGTAGGCAAGGTGCGCCCATCCTAAACAAAAGTTATGGTGCTAAGTAATATGACACGCCTCGCGTCCCGGCGGCCGTAGAATAAAGCGCAGAATTTACACTCCATACAAGTCAGCCCGCACAACAATGTAGGAATCTAATATAGCTGCCTTTACATTGAAAGAGGTTGAATTGGTTGCATAAAGTCTAGCGCACATATTGGTAACAAATGACGAGATTTAAGTGCTATGAAGTCAGTAGTGTATTAAATATTTCTTTGCAGGGTCGTAACCTACAGTTTACGTTATTTATAGTTAATATCCGACCAGTAAAGTTACCACAACTTAATAAAACACATAGAGCGCATAGCACAATATCCAATTTAACTAATTTTCGTATGGCAATTATACTTGTTTTTTTTTTTAATCAATCGTTCTTACAAAGGCCTTGTTGTTACCGTTACATTCAAAGCAGGGTGACATGAAATTTCTAACACATTGTCTGATGATGATCGGCCATTTTTTTTAGGTAACGAATTTAAGGTTTACCTTGTTTAAGTGTCTAGTAGGTTGTGTTTAAAGCGACTGGCTGCCTTTCTAGGCTGTGGCGCCGGTGAGTACATGCCTTGTGTCCTCTTTATGACCTCATAAAGCGCTGTCTGCTACACATCATGCCCACCTTGGCAACGGGATGTACTGCCGTAAATACTTTTTATTGTAGGCAGACCCGCGGGCGACTCACTAATGGGGTTTGTTATAATGGTTTGTTTTACGAACTTGCAGCTAGAAATACATTTATTTTTTTTCTTAGAAGTCCTTTGTACATTAATATGACTTAAAGGTTGACCCTTGCCCGTCCGTGGGGGTTTTTACAGCTTTTTTATACCTATACTGCTCTGTTGGAATGTCAAGTTAAGTAAATGCAGCATAACCAAAAGGACAAGACAAGTTTTCAACAACATTTCATTCTAACTGCTGAATCTACGGTGCATCAAATGAAAAGTACACATTGTTATATCTGGGGTCAAAATAAGTAGGTAGGTACATTTTCAGTAATGCGAGTTATTTGGGTCAAAATGCATAATATTATTCATAATAATTATTATAATAGTTGTTTTTCTGAACCGTCAATATTTCATGATCGTTATAAATCAAACCCCACCTAACCTAATTCTTCTAAATAGTTGCTTTTTCTAAAAAATCAGAATAGTTTACGGTTTCAGAAAAAAAAACCATTATGTTATGTTATTACCCATTATGTATTTTGAACTTTATATATTATGATACGATCCCGGTACTGCGTGCGAAATAGGTATTTCCACTTAATTTGGGACTGGTATTTAACACTGAATTGTCTTAAGAGCACTAAATTTAAGTGGTTAATTAGATACGTCACATACCTACTAGGTACCCCGTGACGTAATAATAAGCTAAAGAATTTAGGAGTCTGTACCTTTGTTGATATAGTGCCTATTGATTATAATTGTATTTAAGCTATTGACGTTAGGCGTCGACCATGCCACTATGACTAAGTTTATTTTAAGCTAAGAGATAATTTTGGTACGTACAAAAAGTATACATGTTTCGTCTAAATACCATATTTTATAAACGTCCGTTGATCAGGAATAATCCTGATAAAAAAAGCTGTTTTTTAGGGTTCCGTAGTCAAACTAGGAACCCTTATAGTTTCGCCATGTCCGTCCGTCCGTCCGTCCGTCCGTCCGTCCCCAGTCTAGCTCAGAGACTCATAGTACTAGAAAGCTGTAATTTGGCATGAATGTACATATTAGTCACGCCAACAAAGTGGTAAAATAAAATTTTGAAAAATATTTTTTTTTAATGCACCTCCCCTACACGTAACGTGGGGATGTCTTTTTTTTTTCTTGCCTACCCCATAGTGTGGGGTGTCGTTGGATAGGTCTTTCAAAAATATTGCGGGTTTATGAAAACAATTTTTCGATTAAGGGATTCGTTTATGAAATATTAAGCTTTAAAGCGCTATTTTTTGTTAGAGTCAAGTGTCCCCCCCCCCCTACAGCCAAAACTACAAGTACTAAAAATCTGAAAAAAATCTTCAACGAAAGCGCATATAACGAATTTTAAAGGAAAACTATCACGGCTAAGTAGACATGATTAGTTCCTGAGATACAGGCGATTAACGGGTTTATACCTACTAAAAATCATCTAAGACAGCGCCAAATAACTTTAAATAGAAAATTGTTTCATACATGTTGATTTTTGAGATAGTTTTTTGTGTTTGTCGTTACGGCTTCGGAACCCTACACTGAGCATGGTCCGACATGCTCTTGCCCGGTTTTATTATTAAGTCACACCACTTTCTCAAGACTGTTTCGGGAAAGTATAGGTTTTATTAGAACTAGATTCATACGTTTCCTTATTTTGGCGTTGAAACTGTTAGGTATGTGTCGGCGCCCAATCTGAAGGGCCCGCTGCCAGACACGACCCCAACTTTGAGGCGTGTTTGCTCGGGCTGAGGTTATTTTTTCTTCGCCGCAAACACATTACATCGTTGTAATGCGCCGCGATGTATTTATATTTCCCGTCCCTCGCCGTGTTTGCTCGCCCGGGGCCCACGTGTGTGTGGGTGCCAAAACGTACTACTTTATTTATGTGTTCGGTGGTCACAATCAAAATTATTTATGCCTTTTATATATGGAAATCTCGGCCTTTGTCTGGCTCGCCGGCCGCCCGTGTTTTTCTCCCTAAATTGCTTTTATTCGACGACTGGCTTAATATTATTTTTGTAATTAAAAACTCGTCCCGAACGCTTTCATCGCAGTGGGAATGTTTCGCGCAATTTACGCGAAGCGAAATCTTTTTAGACGCCGGAAACTTTGTTTTTTGTTAATTTAACGATTATTTATTCTCGGCGGCACGTTTAAAATTACGCACTCTGTCACAGCTGGTGATGTGTTGCAGCACATGAGTTGAATAAGGTTCTTGTAGCAGTAACATTATTTTAGAATATCTATCGAGTTTTTGATATGTTAAGATAAACTTAACTATTTAATTGATGGGAAAAAGTAGTATTGTATATTTTAATTAGTACTTGAAAAACAAGCAGTAAGTACAGCATAAATAAATTGGTGCACTAGCTTCTGCCCGCGATTTCCTCCGCGTATAATTATTTATTCGGCCATCCCATATTAATTATCGTTCCCTCAGGAAATTTTATTTTTTTCGGAATGAAATGTAGCCTATTTGTTAATCCAGGGCATATGCTATTTCCATTTAAAATTTTATTAATTCCATCCAGACGTTGCAGCGTGAAGGAGTTACAAACTAACACACACACACACTCACACAAACTCTCGCATTTATTAATACTTACTAGTAAGATTTCGGCAACTTATATATTTGGCGTCTTAATATTGACCCTAATTTCATATTACTATGGTATCTACACTACCATATTAATATCACGAAGTAACGTTAATACAAACGAACACATTTATAACTAGCTGTTCCCATGCCCACTGCGTTAGACAACAAATATTTTTTGGGGTTATATATAGCCTATGACACTCACAAATAACGTGGCTTTCTATTGGTAAAGAATTCTCAAAATCGGTTCGGTAGATCCAGAGATTACCCCCTTACGTCACAAACTTTACCTCTTTATAATATAAGTATAGATTTCCTAGGTCTCAATAGTAACATTTTTGACATCCACTTCCTTAATAATGCTTATTCAATTGTTTTTAATAAAACTCATAGGTATATAAAATAATCCTTCTATTCCGAAACACGGGAAAAGAAGCGTACTTTTATCGGCAGCCGGTGTCATGGCCGCTGAGCCTTCGCCTTATTTGCCCGGCACACATAACTGCATATCGGTCGGGATAGTTAGACCGCAAGCGGGGTTTAATCTTAAAGGATAATCCCAAATCAATGAGACGTGGCTTCGATTCGAGATATATTCGGGCAGTATAGTACCTATAGATGTATAGGGGAATCGAAATTAACGTCACATCCCGCCAAAGCCACAATTGCTTTTCCTGGGAATGTGTTTTGAGTTTATTTAGAAGTAGATAGTGGATTTTTTAAGCAATGGCTGCTCTAATTTTAGCTATATAATAAAAACACAGCAATAATAGGACCACCTTCAAAAACGCAAATATAACCCAATCTTTTTAAATGTTTTTTTTGACATTTTATAGAGCTATCGTAACGTTGACAATACGATAACATGCCAAAGGCAGTAGCTTACAAACAGTCATCAGCGCGCCGTCGCTGCACGTAGATATTCCCGGAAAAACTCCGGGATTTCGATAACTGCCCAATTCATGGGGTTGCCCGGTCAAATCCGGGGTTATTTGGAATCTGACGAGCGTTTTCCCGGGCGCGGGACGTTTTGTTTGTGTTTTTGAGCGCGTGTTTCCGGCCCGCTAAAGGGTAGGAAATGTGTGAGACGATGTTATTGCGTTGTAAATTGTACGAAATCCTGGGAGGTCCGTGTTATGGATATCGCCTAGATTATTGAATATTGACTGCTTTTCCTTTTTAACCGACTTCGAAAAAAGATGAGGTTCTTTGTTCGGCTGTATGTACCTAAGTATGTTTTGTTTTCATCGGGTTCTCCATCAAATTGTGAAATTGTTTTTGTTCCGTGGCCACCAAGTTGGTATTTGATGAGGGGACCTGTGAAGAATTGGATGAACTCAAATATCATTGGCATGTACATGTGTTAGTGTCGTAGCAATTTTAGTATTTTCAGTAACAAATCCAGCATTTGCATTCCGAAAATGTCATTTGGTGAAATGGAACTGATGATGAAGAACATTATCTAAACCAGCACCAAATAACTTTAAGAAGGTTAGCTCACACTAGTTATTGGCCAAATTAAGTTTTTGGGTTTATAGTAACGGCAACGGAACCCTTCACTGACTGTCCAACTTGCCCGGTTTTAAAGTTTTATGTAGCGTGTGAGTCATATACTCACACGCTACATAAAACTTTATTAACTTATTTCGTTATTTTTTTTAATCATTGCCATACTAATTCACTTCGCGATTTAACTCGGCAACGCGGCGAGCGTGATGGGTACCTTTCCGCCGGGAGTGGCCCGGGGCGGGCTTTTTGACTAAGTTGTATGTATTTTTATTATTTTTATTTTGTGTCATATATATTTGTGTTTATCTTCGTCTGTGTTTAATTTTATTTTGTACGTTTCATTTTAATTATAGCTCTAGTGTAGTGGTTTTCGCTTCTAATTGAACTTTGATTCATATAATTTAATTTATAGTTAATGACGGCGCGGCGTCTATTCAGCTGAAATAAAGAATCAACGAGATTCGTCATCTGTATTCATGAGGCGATACGGTGATTATGACAAAGGCGCTTCCGCCGCTTTAATTATTCGGGATGTTCATTAGATTTGCAAAGCCAACGATTAATTTTTGATTGACATTATTCTTCGTGACTTTAACTTAATCTTTAGAAAATTAGAAAAGCGTTAGCCTTAAATACTACACCGAAAGCGGCTAGCGCTTAGGATATTTTGGACTTAATTACATTACTTTTTTTACAAAACTAACATTTACAAAACACGTTCTTTTTAGATACCTAAGTATCTCGAGTTCAAGTTACTATGAAATCTGGCATCTGAACTAAAATGATATTTTATCCTGAAAAAAACTACGTATAATTTGCATTTCTCTGCACTATTATTATAAAGCGATTGAACTTGTTATTTTAAATTAGTCCATATGAATTGTCATTTGAATACCTACATTGGTTAGAAGGTTCCAAACCTACCATCGTTCTTAAAAGTTACCACCCCGCCCCAACTTTATATTTAAATCTACTTAAAATAGAAATCTCGAAAAATTACATGTACAGTTGCGGAATGAAAAGGTTGAGATCTGTTTTTGCTTGCTCAGTATAAGTTATCAGTATCTGAGTATGACACATTCCGTCATAATGAATGTAATTTCACTACATAACCCACAGATACCATGGTCACGTATAAACAACAGCCACTATTGGTTCAAACTGAACTCAAGTCTTTATTGGTCGTTACAAAAGGGTTGCTATGGTCACGTATAAACAACAGCCACTATTGTTTAACTGAACTTAGTCTTTATTGGTCGTTACAAAGAGGTTGCTATGGTCACGTATAAACAACAGCCACTATTGTTTAACTGAATTTAGTCTTTATTAGTCGTTACAAAAGGGTTGCTATGGTCACCTATAAACAACAGCCATTATTGGTTCAATATTATTTATCTCGTCTACACAGTATAAAAAGGTAACATGTCCTTACAACGCGTAAATGAATTTATTTGAAAACTGGTCAACCTTTTCTTTCCGGGACTGTACCTACTAGAAAATAATTAATGACTCATACTTGTCGGTTTTTTTTGCTATTTACATAGATATTTAACTACTGCTATTTAAGCTTTTTATTCATAACAATACTTGGTTGCCGGGTTAGAATAGTGCCACTCCATATCTTCTCGTGGATGTCGTAAGAGACGGCTAAAGGAATAAAGGCGTATAATACTGTTAGGCGATGGGCTTGCAACCTGTCACTAATACACTGGTAAACATCTAAGCCTAAGTGTGCAAAATGTGGTTACAGAATTATCAACAAGTTTTTTAGAGTTGTTGGTAATTCTGTAGCTCTGCCTACCCCACTCTGGGAATGCGTGAGTTTATGTATGTGTATGTATGTAATACTTTGTAATTAAATGGACACTAAGTATAAGACGTTTCCAGTGTTCCATAGGCTAGGATTAAGAATTCATCGCCTCAGAGCACCGCCGCAAGGAGCGAACTCGGTGACAATCGCGTTAGCCGCCGCCTTTATTAGCTCGACGATTTTTAATTTCCCGCGTTATACGTCGCGATTTAGACTAATGGGCCCATTTAATGACCGAATGAATATTTAAATCCGGCGTTAATGAAAATGATATAAGTAACGGTTCTAGCGTGGTTTGCCTCAAAATTGCTTTTTAAACGGGTTGTTGTTAATCATTTATGCATTCGATTGCGCTTTCATTCATTTTGTGAGTCGGTAGTAATTATTAGTAATGTTTAATTATCGTCAGGTTTTAATTGAAATGATTCACTTAGAACAGGTTTTACAAATACAAATGGTATATACAGAATACAACTTCAAAGTTATATTTCTAGTCTTAAAATAAGTAAATTAATTTTGAAAGGACTACATTTTCACTAAGTCATCTAACTTTTACATAGAAAATCAGTTACAATTTAACCACATTAAATTCTACTAAGGGTTGGTGTCAATAACAAACACCAAAGGTGTCAGACAAAAATTGATTAACCATCTACAAGCTTAGTAAACGACGATTAAGTCGTATACATACATTGATACGATTGAGAACGATACAAATATAGTGATATCTGTATGGCACTTGTATCCTTTGTCGCGGGAGCACAGAAGTAGGGTCCGCGCGAAACAATTGCCGTGAGTAATTAATCTTCTACGGGCAACACAATTAATAGTGCGCTCGAGATGGATTTATGGCGACCAGGCACAGAAAGTGACCTGCGCCTGCTCACACTGCAATCATTACGCTTTTTTTCATCTGTGAATATGAAGTTACAGTCATAATTGTGAAATAGAAATTTTGATTTGATTCATCTACCACGAGTTCAACCACC
This sequence comes from Acleris laterana, assembly GCA_963966035.1. Classification (NCBI taxonomy): domain Eukaryota; kingdom Metazoa; phylum Arthropoda; class Insecta; order Lepidoptera; family Tortricidae; genus Acleris; species Acleris laterana. The sequence goes on from OZ014447.1 coordinate 13,875,515, forward strand.
GTACGAACAATGCAATCCAATTAGTAAAACAAAACTAATATTATGCATGTCTAGCGAGCAGTAATATTCTCCGCCCTTGACTGTCCGCCGGAATGATAGAAAGCTATTCAAGCTTTCAGTTCAAAGAGTTATTAAAATAATTCGACAACAAACGTTCCGCAAAGAAATATTCCCCGTATATGATACGTAAAATACGTTTCAGATATAAGTAGGTACGGCGGAGAAACTGAAGTGACGCAATAAAGGCTGGGTACCGAGTTTTAAGCTCGCATCAAAAGGTAGAACAAAATATTGCCTGGCATGGGGAGCGGGGGACTCGCAATTTCTTTAGTCGCATTTATTTTTCTCTGAAAAAACACGTTCCGCCTGTACCGCCGATGGCGACCGGATCCCGCTGGAGCTGCGGCAGAAATATCGCCGTAATGCCAATGAATGAATTTTCAAATGCGATTTCGACATTTTTAGACTTGGAGTTTTTACGGTTTAGCGACTGTGACTACTAAGGCTCCTCTTTTGAACAATCGTTATTAAGAAGGACGTTCTCATTTCAAATAAATTATTTCTATGCTTTTGTTTGATGCTTGCTTTAATGTCATTGGTTAGGGAGTTAGTTCATACGCTTATCTAATATAGCCTTTTGGATTATAATACGTTGCGATGTACCGTAGATAATTTATGCTAAATTACACACAATTTCAATAGTTAAGTGAGCAGTGTTCATGGTTACTATCTCATCTCTTTTAGACTACAGAGAGTTGTAGCTCTCTCGCTTTATCAAGGCGGCCAGGTAAAGATCGCGATCACGATCGCTATCGGCCCCATTTATCCTCGAAAGAGGTTCATCTTATCCTCAATCCAATGTCGCTGATTACTTGGAGCGATATGCAGGGAGATTCACGCAGCCGTGCGCTTTATAATGTTTAACGGTCATTCAGTGAGAATGACGGAAAAAATGCTGTGTGTATTGGATTGACAACTGCTTCTGTAGTGGTATGAGTTAAATAAATTTAATAAGAGACAGTGCAAAATTTTACACTACATAATTCCAAAGAGTCATAATTACAAATTGATCAAAATTCCGAACGCAATTTTTTGTTACAAGACTTAACTTTTTGGTATCGCTTATAAATCGAACCTAACCTAACCGTATTATTTCCAATTATGCATTTGATCTAAAATAGCTCCAGCGTAACATAGCTTTCGAAAAAAAAAACGAAAAAAAGTAACTTGGAATTTTAAGGTGTTCTTAATAAACGTATACCTAAAGAAACTTAAGACCAATATCATACACAACTAAAGATATCCTGTCTCAATAATAACACAAACCATTGGCACGTCAGTACAACTCAAAATTTCCATGCATAATTTTTGCAATGGATATGTTGACGTGGTGAGTGACATTGATTGTAACTGTATTGGATTACTAATTCCGCTCATAGATTACCGCACAAAGCAGACAACAGGGCCGTTGCACCGTTTAATTAATTAGAGTGAGTGCCGGTGAGTCTCCGGAGATCGGTCATTAGTTAACGTGTCTCCAATCGATCTCCGGCAATACACTTTATTACTTTTATTATCTATTGAGCGCTTTTAACAAGGTGTTTTTGGAATGTGGAAATAGTTTTAAAAGTTTAACCGTCGAGTTATTTTAGCATTCGGTTTACATTTGCCAAGTGATAGCGACATCTTCACATTTTCCATTGTTACATTGTGATTTTCCTACCTATTATTTTACCTAAGTTAATAGTGGCGAATTGATATTGAGACTGGACCTACATTCGTCCTAAGGTACAGTACCTTTAACGCCTTTGTTAGATTAGTGCAATAGTCCAATAACTGAACGTCTGACTGGATTCCAGAGGTTGTTCTGAGAGGCCACGAAGAATCAAAATGCTTTATTCAGTTACATAATGATACTTTGGCGGTATTTGTAACTTTTGATGATCAGTTTAATTTAAAACAGACAGTAATGACTTGAACCTGTTTGAATGACATGTCACTTAGTTTCAAGTTTGGTCAGTTATGAGATATCGGGAGTAAAATTATTTAGAAAATTTTGAAATCCTGTGTCGTCAGTTTATTTTGCTGTTGACTGCAGTCTTTTATAAATATGAACCCTACAATATATGTATAACACTCCTTTTGAGCAGTTGTGTAATAATATGATGCACTATTTATACAAGACCACATTATTACCATCACTTGATTCAGATAACGTATCTACATATTATTATGTATCACATGCTGACTTTGACAAATATCCCTAGTCTAGTCAGTTTATACTTGTACTTACGTACTTGCAAAAACAAACAACTCTTAACATTTATGAAGATTCAGAACCAACCTTGTTTCATCCGAATAGGCCACGACTAAGCAACTTGGGTAGAAACATAGTGAAGGATATACTATGCTTACATTTCTAACGGAAATTGTCGCGTTCACCTGATCTACAATGTCGGTTTAACCAGAATTAAAATAAAAACAAAATGATGGTTCCGTTGGGATTTAATTGCCGTATGGAACCAATATGACAGTAGTATTATACACTTCTATTCGTAATTCAAAATTCAATATTCAAAATATGTCTGCTCATGAATAGGGACTCCGGACGAGTCCGAAACATGTCAAGCGTTTTTCGATATTAGTTACGTGAGTAACCCGTTGTGATCTCTTTAATACGTCTGTCTTACGGAAGTTTCATTCTAGTAAGGCCCAAAGTCTAGTATATAGGACATTTGTCAAAGTGACTTTTGACTTTAATTGACTGACATAACATTATTTTTCAAACTAACGAAATTTGACGTGGGCCTTACGAGGATGTGTTTAAAATTCAAAATATATATCTTTAGTACATTGGCCACACCAGAGCTCTTTATACGGGTAAAGTAAAAAATCATAAAGGTGTACGTTGTCAAGCTGCACATTTTATTTGTATACACTCGACAAAGCAAAATTCGACAGACCTTTTTATTCAAGCGTCCGAATTCAGATTTAGGCCCGATATTTATTTCATATATCTACCTACTGGATAAAAGACTCCACGAACTGTTTACCCATAGATTCAATTCCATTCGTAAAGGCTGGGTAAGGAAGTCGAGTGCAAGGCAATAGAAGTGCAGTAAGTACGCAAGCAGCGGATCGCGCACCCATTATTTTTACGGTCGGCGACCACTCACCAAGATCGCTTCGCGGTGCACACTGCTTCATACCCTAGAAAAGCGAGCGTTTAATGGTCGACATAAATTTTTGTCCCTTTCTAACCATTTGGCTTTTAAGTTAAAGGCAACTGGTTAGAAAGGCTACATGTAGTATAATATATTATGGTACTGTAAAGGCTATCAACGCTCTTCTTCCCTAAGTTTTGTCAGTAAAAGATAAAATTTACCCAATTTAATCTTTTACTAGCATTGACTTGGTTAATCTTATACAGAGACTAGTGTCTCAATGTTGAAATAGAAGGTTATCACAAAAACAAAGCATATTATGGCAAACTCTAGAAGTAGAAATCCAAACAAACACTTCATTTGCCAACTCGAGTTGTTAAATTCTAAAATTTATAAGTACCTACCAACAAACTACATTTACCATAAAAATTAAATAATTATACAGTACGGTAAAACGAACATTGGCCAATAATCGGGCTTTAACTCTCGTTATCCTTATTAATTTTGTTTGTAAATGCGAAATGTGTATGTTCGGTTTTCCGTTTTCACGATTTAACGGTGAACTGAGCGATATGAAATTTTGTACCGACATAGCGCGGAGGTTTTTTATCTGAGTCCGAATGGTTTAGTATTAATCAACTTCTACTCGGATGGAATTACAAGCAAAAGTTAATAACCCATGCATGTATGCAATCCAGCCACGCATTAGTCGCTGACTCTCAAGCAATTCGAATGCGTCATTTCAAATGATAAGAAACACATGTCATCATAATAGTGTCTTACGACTAATGTTACTTATCTCTTTCATTTTATAAAAAAATAGTTGTTGGCTTCTTGATGCTTGGTTTTCGAAAGCTTCATACAAACATAAAAGTATCAAACTTGTGAATCGATATTATCATCCAAACAATATGTATTCCACCCTCGTGGGCAGTGTTCGGTCACTACTCCCGCGGAGCCATAGTAATTCCATATTACAGGCTTTTTCCTTTCTAATGATTGCCGCTCGCCACTCTCAGGTATGCCGCCATCTTTATTTTTCCTTCTCTGATGCTTTGTTAAAGAATGAGATGATTATAGTGAAATATTCCGCCGGATTAAACGTTGTTATATAAACGATTCGAACTTGGAGTGCATTAAGCAAATTGTTTCGTCTACTGTCGCTTCAATCTATTGATAATTATAGTTTATTTTTATTTTACCTATTATTTTTTAATCAAACGCAACCTGTACCTAATAGAGAAAATAACTAAATGAAAAGCAAGCTTTTTAACCCGACTGCATATTTTATACTGTCGTCGATATACATAACCGATGTTAATGTCATTTTGCCATTATTGTTATTTAAATTTTAACAGATTAGGTATCCTATATCCACCCGGGATCACACACATCTAAATCGGCTTAGGCGTACAATAGGCAAAAGGTGTACATACATAAAACCTTAAAAACATTACACTCCTTTTTTTGGGCAGTCGTGTAATAAATCTACAATCTACCTAGCATTAATCGAGAGTCGTAATATAAGTTTTAGGCTTGTACTATGGCCTTATGGCCTTATGTACTTAATTACCGGCTAATAATTTACCAACCCCCATAAACGGATAGGTGCTTACGTCCATATTCCTTCAAGCTTCACGCCGACCAGCGCGCAGTTTGTAAGTCTCCCGTTACGACACGTTGTCGGTCCGCACCTGTTGGTAATTGGAATCGTATTACACCGTGATCGGTCGTGATGGATGCTCAGCACTTGTTCTCGACAATACTGATTTTGTATCCGATATTTGATGCACTGACATTAATCCTTTTATGCATAACGAAGTGTACACCTATTTTTGTTGAAGTATGCTTTGTCACTTTCTAACAGATGCAAATGTCTATTGAGGCCATTGGGCAGAGAATATTTTAGTTTTTTTTATTCATGATTAAGAGGAGATATAGATAATGCAAAAACGTGAATGCGAGTCATAATTCGGTATTTGGCTAAAGTCAAATCAGCTTCTTATTATGAAACATCAAAAACGCTCCGTTACTATGTAATTTATAGGGATTACTATCTTGTGACGTCACAATCAAACAGCGTCCTTATTGTTGGATTTTATGAATTTAAAAATCTTAAAATAGCAAACATAAATAAAACATTGATGGTTTCCTAATATTTTTACAATGTTTATCTGTTGTTAATGAAAAAACAATTTCATTTCATTCTTGTTAAAAACCGCAAAATTGAAAGGCGCGACTACCGGTATTATGTTTTAAATCCGAAATTAGTTGACAAACTTGAAAAAAACATTCTGAAACTCAAAAACACAACAAAGGTGTATGTAGTTGAGTGGTAAACAATGTAGAAAATATGCTTTTGAAATAGTGAGGTAAGAAATAATTATATGCTCGTCCAAAAACTGATAAATATTGTTATCTTTCCCGTCTATCTTACAATAATTAAATTTCATTCTGACTTTAATTTGGGTGTTCGTGATCATCGTAATTTTGAAGACAGTCTGAAGTATATTTTTATCGAAGCCGGCGCGTGAAATATGCGCCGGTTGAGTTATAGTCGCGTGTCGCTGGTGACACTCGCCGCGGCGCGAGTGACAGGAGGAAGCGGGAGGGCTAGCCAGACCACAAAAACATTTGCTTTATATCTTATCGTATGTTAGATTCATTGTTTTATATAATGCGAAGTTAAGTTTTATAATTGTATATTTAAAAAACCGGGCAAGAGCATGTCGGACCATGCTCAGTGTAGGGTTCCGAAGCCGTAACGACAAACACAAAAAACTATCTCAAAAATCAACATGTATGAACCAATTTTCTATTTAGTTATTTGGCGCTGCCTTAGATGATTTTTAGTAGGTATGAACCCGTTAGTCGCCTGTATCTCAGGAACTAATTAAGTCTACTTATTGTTAGTAATGATTATTTTTCTTATAAATTCGTATATAATAATTATCTCAAACAAGAGCCAAGCTTTTAAGTGTGAGATCAGTATACCTATGTAGGTAGTTAGGTACCTATCTAAACTGCTTCAAACCGACTTTAAATTACAATAAAAGTTTAATCTTTTATAAAGTAATTAATAGAAATTGAAAAAAAAACAAGGGCCTGTAAACTTTCGATTCGATCGATTATTTGTAAACTTTCAGATCGCAAATCGCAAACTTGTAGGTAGCATTCCGGGGCACGCCCGAACAGCATCTAGGCGCTCGCGCTTATGAGCGCGGCTGTCGCTCGATTTGTTACTTGGACAGACTCCCCCCGCGCGTCCTGCACGCCCCGTTAACAAATTTTTCTATCAAAGTTATCATAGGCGATTTTGATAGGTATAAACACTTTAGTCGCCTGTATCTCAGGAACTAATCTTGTCTACTTAGCCGTGATAGTTTTCCTTTAAAATTCGTTATATGCGCTTTCATTGAAGATTTTTTTCAGATTTTTAGTATTTGTAGTTTTGGCTGTAGGGGGGGGGGGACACTTGACTCTAACAAAAAATAGCGCTTTAAAGCTTAATATGTCATAAACGGATCCCTTAATCGAAAAATTGTGTTCACAAACCCGCAATATTTTTGAAAGACCTATCCAACGACACCCCACACTATGGGGTAGGCAAGGAAAAAAAAAGGCATCCCCACGTTACGTGTAGGGGAGGTGCATTAAAAAAAAATATTTTTCGAAATTTTATTACACCACTTTGTTGGCGTGACTAATATGTATATTCATGCCAAATAACAGTTTTCTAGTACTATGAGTCTCTGAGCTAGACTGGGGACGGACGGACGGACGGACGGACATGGCGAAACTATAAGGGTTCCTAGTTTGACTACGGAACCCTAAAAACGACTAACTGTTGTGTTTCTTGCGGCGTTTCTTCTCAGCAGTGGTCTCTTACGAAGCGCTGGTAGATTTTTGACGTGTAAAAGTGCCCGTGCGGCCTACTTAATAAATAAACATCTTTTATCTTTTATCTTATCTAGAATTCTAAACTAGCTCCGTCCACGTCACGTGTGTCTCCGTTCCGTCGGAAAAATCAAAAATATCGCCTTTTTTCTCAACTTTTTAACTAACTGCCGCACTCACAGACATCAATTAAATTAATTGCTTGATTAAAGATGCTGCTGTCACTATCTTGGCTAAAGTAATAGAAAAAACCAACAAGTCTTAAACAATCATTAAATTTAATGGACGTCTCTGTTGCGGTAGAGAATGCCTTAAAGGTTTTTAACGCTCGGTGGTTTTATGCGATAAACGCTACGTTAATCGCGACGCATTTGACGTACATCATTTTACATATACTTGCTTCTGACAAATTTAAAAGATCCCGAAAGCAGGTAAGACCTTTATAAAAAAAAAGTACTTGCTTTGTTTAGGCTAAATAATTAGAAGCTTGTGCACTTGAGTCATTATCACTATCTTGGATTGGATAATCTTTTCTCTTGTATGGTTGTATTATAACATAGTTATATTCATGTAACGCATATTGCTCCTGCCTTTGCCCTTGGAAATATTTATCGTAAGCAATTAACCAGTTAGCGCTTATCAGCTGGGGCGTAATCGGCAGACTTCGGCCGTTGTCGGAAAACACTTCGGAGCGACCCCGATATCATACCTATTACGACTATATTACGCTGTATTGCACACGGGATGACTTTAGAGGTATTCTTGTTCTAAACGCTCCCTCGAGACAGCTCTCACTCAATCCTGTCATCAAAACGGTGTAAGTAAATAGAGGGTACATAGATAAAGAAGACAGACTTGGAACAAAACCAAAAACTCATAATATAGTATTAGGTTAGTATTGTAAATATAAAGTAAGCCTATTTGTTGCTCATACTACGGTAGATATATATCATACACTTGCCTATCTTGAACTTATAATATTTACCGCCTGTTTCACAATCGACAAGTAAAGGATATTTGACGGATAAGTTTAGCCCTTTCTTTGTCGTACACTTGAAAATAGACAAGGAGAGAGACAACTTTATGTGACAGATAAATTTACTTGTCGATTGTGAAACAGGCCCTTATTATAATAAATAAATATAGAAACAACGGAAGAGACTGAAACAAGGTGAATGTAACCACGTGACTAAATCCGAATAGTTTAGTTTTTGGTTTTGTGGAGTTTAGTTTAAGAAAAGGCTTTACAAAAATACAAATTGACGAAGGAATAAAAATGAGTTATTTATAACTTTAAGTTAATGCAGTATTTTTTTTATTTCACGAACCTTTACCGAATTACAGTGTCTCCTTGTTTTATCAAAAGTCTATTTATCAAATGTATTAGTTTCCTGAATTTCAGGTGTTCTTGTGTTTAAGTGTATAATTTTTTTAGGTTGTCTTAAGTATTAAATATGTAGGTTATGTTGGGTTAGACTTGACACATGTCAGCTAAACTCGCTGCTAAAACGCAGACCACAAAAGCTCCTACACTTATAAAATCCTGTTGATGAAATTAAATGTCTACTAAATAATACGTTCTATTAAATGAGTGACGACTAACCAAAAGTAAACTACCGATTTGCATATTACCTAAATAAAAATCAACATAGACCCGTGTAGTAAGCATATACGAGTAGGCGGACAAATACTAAAGGCATAATTATTTAAACATTTGAACAAAAACAAACTTGGCGGATAAAAATAGCTAAAAGTCAAAGTGGTTAGACGAAAGGTCAATCTATATTTAGATACAGAACGAGTCCTAATATAGATTAACAGAGGCTGTTGTATCATAAATAACTCCCAAGCGTCTCCCTCTTGGAACGATCCTCATTATCCGCTTGGAAATGAAAAAATACACAAAAGATACTAGGCGGACGTAATTATTTAATTTGACCGGTTTCAGTGGTTACTTGAAACAAACAGTTTATTTTCAACCCTCTTCCTTCCAAAATATGTGATTATATTTTTGAAGATTTCGTCCGTCGGTTATCACCTAGGGTTTGTGCGAAGGAACCTTTTTCAATACGGAAACGAATCTACATACTTACTTAGATAAATACTTCTCAAATTCAGCAATAGGTAAGGGGTTGACGAAGTATTTTGTCATTCAATTATCAAGAAAATAACTGATGCAGAGTTCATTATTCTCTACATACCAGAAAGTGATTGCAATTTATACTAATAAATATTATAAAGCTGAAGAGTTTGTTTGTTTGTTTGCTTGAACGCGCTAATCTCAGGAACTATTGATCCGATTTGAAAAATTCTTTCATTGTTATATAGCCTATTTTTCGAGGAAGGCTATAGGCAATATATCATACTCACATAAACCGAAGCGAAGCGAGGGCAGGTCGCTATCACAGTACAAATTCAGCGTACTGTGAATAAGATAAGACCTTTAACCCACACATACACATTGACCTATTGTTCTTCAGCCCTTCGATTAATCCTTCAATCGATAATAGTCCATTATACGCCGGTAATTGGCGCTAGTTCTGCATCGCCCCGATAACGGCTAATAGGCGATACGATGGACTGCGGATATTTTTACCGAAAATGTGGAGTGTATCGTTTACGGGTGAACTGGAGAGGAAAATACGTGTAACGGTCTGCTTCGCGGGGACGTGGTGTTTGATTCGTTTCATGATACTTCTTCGAAATTGGTCAACTTCTTAGACTACTGAGATTATGTAAAAATTTTGACAATATTAAGTGGCTTTAAAAAAATATATTATCTTATCTTACTTATATTATAAATGAGAGGGTTTGGATGTTTGGATGTTTGTTACTCAATCACGCTTTAACCACTAAACGAATTGGGATGAAACTTTGGACACATATAGGTTAGGTCCTGGAATAGGACATAGGATAGTTTTTATCCTGGAAAATTTGATCCCGAGATAGCAGCAATAAACGACGTCAACGCGGATGGAGTCACGGGCAAAAGCTAGTGTTAGGTACGGTAAATAATGGGAGAGTAAAGTAATAATGTATACGGCAGGCGTAATAATGTATGTGGCAGGTAATATTTTGATAAACCTGACTTTAATCAATTTAAAATTGTTTTAGTAAGTCATTCCTTATACTTAAAATAAAAGGTACAAGTCGTATTTCTTGTCAGTCCTTAACTATCTATATAGTCATAACCGCAGGTCGAAAAAAAGACGTTCAAAATCAAACACCTTACGGTTTATCGTAAGACCAAAGCATTAAAATACCCATAAAAAAACTCAATATTAAAACCATTCTCACACCATTCGTATTCCGCCGCCGTTCGGCGATAGTCGGCTATATCTCGTTTATATCTCCTGAGGTCTCATAAGGGAGGCGGTTGGACCGCGCGTGCTTGCAAAGTGGTTATAAACCGGCCCTTAAAGCAGCACGGTAAACGTAAAGACACTTGGCTCGTACGTGGGTCGTTCGTTTCATGCGAAAATGTAACGTGAATCAGCCTTTTCTGGTTATTGATACTGTTATGGTGCAATGTCGTTATTAATATAAGAATTGCTTGTAATGCTGTTTAAAAAGGAAACACGCCAGGCCTCCAAAATATTTGGCATTTTTGGAAAACGCACCGTTTCCGCCTGTTTCATATTGATCTTTAATATCACTTAAAAATGTGGTATATGTAAAATAAAAGTTTATTTCAATTTATTAAAAATCCTGCACATTAAATTAGAAATTTTCGTAATGGTTGTCCCGCCTTTAATTAGTGCCAACACAAAGTCATCCATCATCTTGTCAACCGACTGACATCCACTTCTAGACGCAGGCTTTCCCTCGCCGCAACAACCAGTTTTGCAGACGTTAGATCCACTTAGGTACTTTCGAAGACAGCTAAAATATCAATGGCTCATAAAATGACTAGCTTAGAGGCATTCCAGCTTAGTCCTCAGGGTTGGCAACGCATTTACAGTTTTCGGATTGCATTGCAGTCTTGTTTATGGGTCACAGTTTCCACTTACCATCAGGCCTGTGTGCACGTTTGTCTTCTCTATGCCATAAAAAAAATGAAAATTATTCATGAGAACCTTTCGCATTCTTATTAAATAATATGATTATGAATTTATCAAGATGATGTATTCTGATCATCATGTGCATGTGCATAAACATGTGATCATCCTGCAAGCGACATCGGTAATCAAATCAAATGAATTAACATTTAACAATCTTATGTTTTGAGTTCAAACTATGCCCATCCATTTGATTATAAAAGACAAATCGTATCGCGCCCCGCCGGGTCGCTCGCGTGTTGACTATCGCCTGACGCCTCTATCGCGCTATCGCCCCATCTCGCGCGCGACGCGCTGAGGGCTCCACTTGACACCGGCGCGTGCGACCATAACCAGTTAACTCGCGTCACGCCTTGTTCCTCCAATTTATTAACAGTACTCAAAGGACTGAACTATGACACATACCTATATTTTGTAATTCAAAATGTCTCTATGGAGAATTGAATCTGCAAGGTTTGGTGTTGTAGAGGGTAACGGAGTTTGTCTTCATGAGTAAGTAGAAATAGCCGAGTACATTATTTATGCAAATACTAGTCATTGAATATAGTATACTTACCATCAGGTGGCCTGTGTGCTCGTTTGTCTTCTCTATGCCATAAAAAAAAACTAGCAACACAAAATCCCACAAAATATATCTTTGATTTGTTGCTTTAATTCAAAGAAAAAAACATTTAGTTTATCTATTAAACTAAGAAGACACTATTTATTTATAAGATGCAATATATGTCACATGCGTTTTTCTATAGGAAAAGAAAAGAATCTGGAAAATTTTCAAATCATCAATTGAATCCGCATGAACACAAACACAAAGGCGATAATACAAGGTGATTACGCAAACGAAAGTCGGAAACAAAGAGATGCCAATAATAGGGATGAACTGGAAACCGTACGCGGCAATTTTGGGTAAGTTACGAGTGGCGTGGGCGCGTCACCGCTCTATCGGTTTATAGCGCCGCGATCGTGCGTAAAGCGGTAACACGCCAACTCCGACGACAAATGTTTAAAACGACTTCTACTCCATTGTTCTTCAGTTTCCAATTGGGTCCCGTGCCCAGGACTTTCTAATGTAACTTGATTGTAAAACAAAAGACGCTCCGCTAACAAACTTCCCGCGACCGTCTTTTGTCGCGAGCGACTCTCAAAAACGTAAATTATTGTTACGTTTCATAGGCGGTGTTTAATGGAGCGAGCCGGCCCGCGGCGTAAATCTCATGAGAGGGAATTTAATTAGCTATAGTCTTGTATACAGGTGCAGCGGGGAAAGAATTAACCTCTCTGCGCGCCCTCGGAAACTCGAGAGCCGTTTTGAGGTACTAAAAGAGGGCTAATTGGAAAGCTAATATTCACGGGTAACATTAACAATGCTCAGGAGACGGTTGCGTAATCTCCGGCGCGATCCTTATTATTTTAAGTGATACGCTGGGGGCAATCTTAAATATTAACGAAACGCGTATTAGCGTGCACGAGCAGATAGTTGCTTCGCAAACAGCCGCGATTAACCCCCAATCTGATGCTCATGAAGGGGATTTTCGAGATTATACGACCATAGTTTACTAAATACGCCTTTGCTACGTGTTTGTTGCCAATATTTATGGTTTTAAAACCAAAATCGCTCTAGGAAGTACACAGATAGGAATTTCTTTGTCGTTATAGATTTATGAATTCTTATGAAAGCCATGATTTCGTCGTTTTTCAAAATTGCTAAAGGTAAAGTACTTGCAAGAAGTCCCCTCTGAAAATCGATCCGCTCATTTTTGTTTTCGTAAAGTTAGGACAATATATTTTTAACAAAACTGTTTTCAAACGCCAAACATTGCCGATAGGGCGTTTCTGAGCGAACAAATTCGTAACGATAAGACCGTCACAAGTTGGCGGAGTATTTCATTGGAGTTGCTATCAGTTGTGAGTGAGCGAGTTCGCCGGTCATTGTATGGAGTGCACGCTCAATTTGAGAAAAACGTATAAAACTTCGCTTACTCTTTCTGCCGAGAATTTAAGATCGGAGGTAACGGAGTTATTCTAGCCATATCTCGTAGGTACGCTAGAATACAGCTAGCGGCCGTGTGCGAGTATTTTTTAGTCGAATAACAACTACGAAAAACATTAGAAAAATGTGATATGATATTATTCGTTTCGATTCGTTTGTCTTTTTACAAATCTGATAAGTTTTATTGATATTGATGAATATTTATTCTTTGTTACTTTTTGATTTATATTTTCGACGATTTAATAACAATCAAACAATCATAAAGTACTTCTGAAACTGATAATATTATATTAACTATTCAGAAACTAATTTGTTTGCTTCTGAATCAAACTAAATGAAATCTCAAAGTAAAGACAATCAGAATCTCTCGTTAGGGGCGGTCCATATAGATCGGATGTTGTTTACACTGTTCGCGAATTCATCTCGGCATTACGAACTTCCTCCACTGAGGAACAAACTTCATACGGGCAAGTTTAAAATGAAAGATTCGAACTGAGCCCTACACTGTTATAATATTGGATCTTGCCAACTTTGGCGCAGACCCTGATTGAAATAATTCCATTGAATATGGGCGTTCGGGTCTGAAGTACTGAAACAAAGTTTTACATTAACTGTCGCGCATTGCTTTATGATATATAATAAATGTACGTATCTTATTGAATTACAAATACGAGTATTGCTCTATTAGTAATTAAATAAAAACATCAGGGACACAAATTGACATAGTCCCAAACTAAGGTCTAGGCTTGTACTATGGGTAGGAACTAGACAACGATAAATATATCTAACTTTGAAAACATCCAAAACTCAATAACAAACTCGCGCTCATTATACAAATATTTGCTCATACTGAGAATAGAATCCGGGACCGGAAAATAATTGGTTAATTTGTTGATTTAATAAATATTTACGTTAGTTTATTAATATACCTATCTAGTCGTTTTTCAAAAAGAACAGTTATAGTGTAGAAATACAAGCATTAACAAAATTGGAGCAAGTTAACAAATGAACTAGCGGCGGGCTGCCGTCGCCTCCGCGCGCTCTCCTCGCCACACACAAAAAACTTTGTACCAAATACATCGGAAACATATTTCGCAGAGCACAAAATATCCTTTCAGGGACGTACGCCTCATCTCGACGGATGCCGCGTGTGATTACTCGACCTGACGTGTGTCAAAGACATAAAAGGTGCTCGCGAAGTAAATAAAAAAAAGATGGACCTCTTAGAAACCTTTGACAAATTATTCTGTTGACAAGTAAACACCCTTGCCTCGCTAGAATCAAAGAACCGAACATGAAACAATTCTGTAAGGTGCGCTCGGCCCCCAGTCGAGTGCCAAAGTTTTTAACGTGTAATGCTTCCGATACATAAAACTATCCAATAATATTTGTGATCGGCGGCGACGCAAACATTCGGTCGCGGGCGCCGCTATCGGTCGGCTATAAAGGCCTTTCGCGCGATAAAAACTGATCTGTGAGTTTGTTCGCCAACAACAGGAAAACAGTTCTTTGGCGGGCGGCCAAGTTACCTGCAGCCGCTGCCGCTGCGTGCTATCTCGGCGCGCGACTCACTCTGCGCTCCCCCGATAAAGGGTTAACAAATTGCATCCAACTTCGCAGCACACGTCGCCGAATGTGGAAGCAGTAAATAGTTCCATGTTTGCCGGCGAAGTTTTGACTTCTTTCGCACTTGCCAAGTGACGTTCTCATAATGGGTTTTTCGGCGCGGCCATTGTAATGAGCGCCGGGCGCCGGCGCGACCTGCCGCCGATCGTCGCCGTTTAAATTGTGTTCCGGTACAATCCGCGTTTATTATTCTTTTATGCGACGACGCCCTCCTCGGCCGGCGATCACAAATTGTTTTTTTCCTATTTATCCTCTCTACTTATTTTGCGTTGTTTTTATTTTCACAGGAGGCTGAGATGTAAACATGGTGTGGAGCTTAAAAAGTACGCTCTAATTTATTTGAGGCGCCTTTTCGGAAAACGTTTCGGCCGTGCTCTTTTATCCACTCGAACAAAGGATAATACGAATAAAAGCCAGTCAAGCATAATCGTACTTCCAGCGTTGAGAGCTCAGCGGAATAGTCGCCACAATTTCTCGTGCAAAGTTTTTTACCTTTCGCTCGCGTGGGTTTTTTTTTAATTCATTGCTGATTTAATATGAAGTAACGAGCATAATCTACTGCGACTGCGAGCACGGGGATCCAAATTTTCGTGTTCGCCGTCGGAGCCGCAATAGCGAATGTAAACGAAGATTGTGTTTGCGTCTTCTCTAATTTTGTTTCGGTTTTGCATTCGGTGCGGGTGTGGGTATAAAATATGGGCGAGGCCGTCAGGGCTAATGTTGTTAAAAGAGGCGGGGCGGTCGGTAAGTGATTTAGTTGTGGCAAGTTGCGGCGGGAGTAATCCTATCCTGCGGCGGATCCATCAGTCGTCATTAGGCGACGCGTCGCACCTGCGGGGGCTAAGATTGATATGCCTCCCGCGCCGCCTTCTGACAGCTTGTTATTGAAAAACTGAGCGATAATCCCGCCGCGGCATTGTTTAAGATTTCCCTTTCTCGGACGTTGTTTTTTCAACGAGTTTGTTTTTAGGGATCTGAGCATAGATTGGAGTTGAACTGGCAGAACTTGTGTAATCCAAACTTGCTGCCGATACCAGGACGCGCGCCCGAAGGTTAATGCGGAACAGTGCGATCTTCCAGATTACCAAATATTTTCTTTAGTCTAAATGGGATTTGTTTTTATTCCATAAACAGAAACAGCCAGGTTTATTATCTACACTATTACACTATATTATATATATTTGCACTAAATATATTTTCTCTGTACAAAGTTGAACTAACTCTCATTACTTATATTTAACAAAAGAAGTACAATTAACCAACTCGAAATCAATTAACAATTAGCGAAATATACACATTAAATATAATCCAATTAAGAGTGCGTCCTCTTTTATTGAAGCTGGTTAAAAACATGCTAATTTCCTTCCTACACGGATCAGAAGTTTATATTATTGAATTTAGAGACCATACGTGTCGCTTGTACTTATTCAATTTTTATAAATTATATTGTACAAACGCTAATTGTATTTGACATTTTATGGTATTGCTTTTAGCTCGGCCGCCATAACTGTCAAGTAAATAAGAGCTATCAAAATGTTGACAATACGATAACATGTCAGACGATAGTGGTTTTTTTACCGCCTAGACTACCTGCTCAGGTTGTGATTCAAACCTATAATGCTAGCCAAGTTGCAACCTCTGTACTGACTGTAGAAATCTGTTCAAATGTAATGAATGACTGCTCGTACATTAAGCAAATATCACAAAACACGTGACATGATTAAAATTGTGTGTTCAATTTACGAAGGCGTGCCCCGCCATCCAAGTTAACGTTGCATAGCTCGCTCAATTTACGTAAAATTAAGTTTTGGGGCCTAGCCTCGATTTAAAACACTATACTCCGCTAATCATGATCATGCATCAGCTCTTTGTTGCATATTAATTCTTCCGTGACGTGACAGTGACAGTTTGTGTTTGTTGCAGGCTGCGCGTTCGTGAAGTTCAGCTCGCACCAGGAGGCCCAGGCCGCCATCACCAGCCTGCACGGCAGCCAGACCATGCCGGTGAGTACAGCTAGTAACCCATTAAACATACCCTTATTCTAAAAACCTCTTAAACCCCTTAATCCTCAAGGCCTACCTAAATAGATTCACATGCGGTCATTCATGAAATACAAATTGAACAAAGTAAACTACTGAAAAAAGTAAGAAAAAATATTATTTAAAATAAAAATCTAAGAATACAGTATTTAAATCAATTACAGGGTATATCCTAATTAGAAAGTACATATTCTATGCTAGGCAGGGTGTCATTGTGCGGGACTAGCGCATAGTAGTGCAATCCTTAGCTTACCTTATTGGCGTTGCAGTTTTTGTGATTGCAAATATCAGTCTTAGTTTATTTTAGACTAGCGTCCCGCCGCCCTCGCTTCGCTCCGGTTGAAATAAAAAATAGCCTACGTCCATCCGGAATAATGTACCTTCCGTACGGATAATAAATACCTACCATGCATAACAACTTGTGAGGATCTCATTACAAAAAAGGTTACAGTGAAAATGGAGTTGTTTTCGTCTTTCTTTCTTATTTTTGAAGACTGCTTTAGTATATTATTTTTTAACTTGCACATATTTACGCTTAAGTTACGTTAAATTAATACAATACTTAACTTCGGAATTCATTGTCCTAACTTCGTATCGCTCTTCTTTTTTTATTAATAACAATTGTAAATTTGTAGGGACTTAATTGCGTAAATAACTATGTTATAATATAATAACCTCAATGACGTGACCGTATTGCAATAACCGTGATCTCGAGCAGGCCATATTGTAAGCTCCCTCGTACTGCAATAAGGACTTTATTTTACATCGAGCTCTTCACTAGTCTATCTTAATCTCGAGCTCGACGGAATAGTTGGCAACTCCGAAACAAAACGCAACGCGTCGAGGCGTATAATTAACTCCGTTGCTCTTCTGCTTACATCTCTTTCTAATTTGTAAGCGTAGGATGTTCTGGAGAAGAACACATAGCATGTTTATGTTGAACCATTTACGCAATACTGATGAATTTCTTGACAATTCGGGTTAATAATACTCGCAGAAATATGTTGGTTCGAAACTACCTCATTAAAACACCGAATTGCATTACGATATCAAGCGTGTAAAAAATATTTTTATTTTCAATGCCTTCGTGTGTTATTATGGCCTCTATCATGGCAAATAATATGTAAACATCAAATTACAAGTTAAGTCAGATACCGATACAATCATTTAGAGAGCATATCGTTTTGACAATAGTCGAACACATTCTAAAACTCAGTACCATAAGAAAACTTTCATGAGATCAAGGCCTTTATTGTATGGGAAAAACCATATTGCTTTTGACATTGTATCGTATTGTCAACGTTACGAGAGCTCTCGTATATATATATTGCTTTAATATGCTATGCACGTATAGCTTTAAACTCGACCGCCAATATTGTCAAGTAAAGAAGAGCTATGATGAAGTTCTGGCTTGACACTTCTTCTTAAACTTTTTTTTTTCTTCCTGCTTATTATGTTTATGTATTTTATCTATTGATATTTATAGAAATTACTTTTAGTGTTGTACTTATTTGGCTATTCGTTGTAAATTAATTATTTCTCAATCGCTCAAAGGTTAACTGGAAGAGATCCCTTAAAAGGATAAGTTCGCCTTTGTACATCCCTGTTATATTTGTTATTGTCTATTTTATAATTTTTATCTCTTGTTTGTATAATAAAGTGTTTACGTACAAACATACATAACATTGACAAATACATAACGTTAACATGTAAAATGCAATATGGTTTTACCGATTAGAATAGAGTTCCAGGAGCATTTTTCCAGGAAACTGCTATCTCACTCTTAACATAATTATTAGAGCCTGTGTAATCCGAGAAAGAACGGCTGAGCATCGAAATAATCGGCGATAGAATACTTTTCAAATCTTTCCATTAATTGCAGCACAATTGAAAGGAAGTTTTCCAATAAATCGGTGTTGTTTTGAACAACGTCTTTAATTGGTACGTTTTGTCTTTCTCTGTTTTTGAGAAACGAATCGTTTAAATCATTTTACAAACAAAAATAAAGTAACGTTTTTTATTAACTTTGCAGTAACAGTTAACGAGTAAAATTAGTTTACAATTACCAAATTATGCTTATTCTATTTTACTATTGTATAAAAAACGTAATTATGAAGGTGTTGTAAACAATGTTAACATGCTCGTAGCTTCGCGTTGGCCATCGGACGTCCGCCGTTTACAGGGAGTATCATTGTCAACATGGAAAATAATAATTTGAATCGAGCACTCGCGTGTATTACCGCTGTTCGGCGTTGTCGACATAAAAGTTTATTTAAACACGAGTATCGGCAAACAGCACCGCAAACATTGGCCGAACATTGACTACTTGTATTTCATTCCACGCGTTTGTTTGTAGGGTGCGTCATGCGAGGCTGAACAAATACAAACTGATCACTCACAACTCTTACTAGTGTTATCGTGTACAAATAATAGTCTACAATGGATATTTTGTCTGAATTTAGAACTAACGTATTGCGTATATGGCTTGTTTAATAACCATGTAGCAAAATGTTTCATTTAAACGGTATTGTTGTGTATTAAAAGTCCAACACAAATAGTGTTTTTATCCACAACATCACCCCCGTTACGTAATTACAATTCCTAATAAAAATATTTTTTAAATATTTACTCCTAAAATAAAAATAGTTCGCAAAAGGCCATAAATGCCACAAGCTTCTCTATTAGTGTATTAAAAATTGGGAAAATATTTTAACTATTATATTTGATTCCTATAATAATAATGTTGCTTTTGTACAATGATACAACCGAGCACCGTCGATTTAATTGTTTTTGCGCGCCATTTAAAATTTTAAAACACTTTATTTCGGATTTTTTTTCGGTTGGCTCAACCAACACCTTAAATTCTCAGGCTTAGCTGTTACGAGTATATTATACTTTTTATTTACTACTGATCTGAACGGCGTATCTACTCTATAATAACATTGACAGCTTACGCTGGAAAATCGCTCCGCGTTTTAAGCAGCGACCACACCAATGCTTAAAAAACGGTGTCGGTACGAAATCGCAGTGACGCGTCGTATTAGCACCGTTTTTGACGCATGCTCTCCACACCGGTGCTCAAAATTCACAGACGGTGCGTAAACAAAAGAATGTGTCATAGTAATAACATGGCGTCAATTTTGACGTGCCGTGATATTCGCAACGTTAAGCAGCGGTGTGGGGAGCGTGCGTCAAAAACGGTGCTAATACGACGCGTCACTGCGATTCCGTACCGACACCGTTTTTTAAGCATTGGTTTGGTCGCTGCTATACATATATATATAATATATTCCGTATACTGGATATGTCAACGAATGATTTTGAACTCCGATACCTCAGTCTATAAATTGTGAACTGTACATACTGCTATACTAATTTTCGATAGTTTATAATCTATCCATGTTAAACTGTGAACGAACCTGCGGTTACCGACTTATTATTATCACACAATCTGTCCGATGATAAAATTAAACAGATTGTGACCTTTCGCTATGTGAAATAATCACCGGATGCAGAAACAGAATTCGTTTTCCACATTCCGCATTCCTGTATAATAGGGATTAATCCTTTCTTAATATGGTCTGTCTTTAATATATCCTTTATATTATAGTCACTGCAGTATATGAGTCAAATCAACTGTTTAAGTATCTCTTTTTGCCGATATGGCATTCGAACTCCAGTAAGTCAGTCGAGAAACCATGTTTTTAGTTAGGACAAAAAGGGTTAACATGTACCACCATTATTTACTTAGTGTGATGTTAGTTAAAATACACTATGCATAATAACAAATGTATGTGTGTGCATGATTTCACACGTACATTCACAGGCTGCTCAAATTGAAATCCTTTTTTAGCTTCGCCATAGTGGAGTAATAAAAAACAGACGGCGAACGGTAAAATCCGTTTGCAGTCCAACATGACGGTACAAATTCGGACTAGTTAATTTAGATACAAAATAAAAGAGCGCCTAACAAATTGCAGGCGGTAAATACTAGTGAGTGTATCGGTCGGCAAAAAGACCAAAATCGGCTGTCCGGGCCAGACGCTTAACTTTTTAATTAGTGGTTTGGTCCGGGTAGGCTCTGGCTTCATGCGCGTTATGACTATGTCGGACTTTATATAACTGTCTTACTGTACACATACTACGATACTTAGGTAATAAGACCATAAACCCACTTTTAGAATCATTTACTCAATAGAATGAAATCTTATCAATTCGTATAATACTCCTAAATAATGATGTGACCAAAGAATATCATTAGACATCAACAATAAGTTGACATGGGCACCTACCAGTTTTTTTGTATTCAAAACCAGCGGCCAGCGGCCCGAGGCGGAGCGAAGCCGCTGGGCTTCGCTCCGCTGCAAATTTTCAACTTTCCAGGTGAATTTTTAACTTTTTCTACCATTTAAACCTTGTCCTGACAATAACAAATAACACGAGTTGTCCAATTTGGTGCAGTTGGTTGGCAGTTGCGCGTACATACATAGCGGTGATTCATTTTTATTTAAGAGATAAAAATGGATGAGATCTTAAATACTCCCCCATTTTATTTACCTGGAAACTGGAACTAGAGTGAGTATCCCTCAAATTAAATATGGCAGCGAGAAGAATTTGCATGAAGAATATCGAAGGTACATTAAGCCGGGATTGCACGGACATTATCATAACAAAGTGCGCGCCTTGTTGGCAAAAGTGGCTTCTCCTGCCTTTGTCCTGCCTCGCGCGATTACACCGAATTACATTTTATTACAATTAATATCAAGGATTTTGGCCTCAGCGAATCATTTACAAAGAGGCCATCTAATTACGAGGATCCACACAATGGAGCATTACCGATAGTTTGGATTAGTCTGAAATACGAGTACATCTCGTAATACATTACTTATCGGAGAGTATTTGGCTTTGTCCGTAATAGCAGAAATAGCTTAGATAGGTCGGTCACGAGCGTTAATTTGGGACCCATTTTAAGAAAAATATGGTTGAAGTCGTCAATGTCATTAGAGATGTCAAGTCATTTTGTAACTTTTAGGAAACTCAGCCTAATTGTTATAGAATGTCAAATTCACTATGGACCTAAGGTGGGTACCAAATTTAATCTCGTGGCTATACGTGGTAATATTTAAATGGTCTTCATTTTCAAAGAATTTCTTGAACCAACTTTAGTTTACTTTTCTCATAGGTAGTTTATAAGACATTGTTATAAGGCATTGTTAAGTGGGTTTAGTTATATGGCAACAACAACGGAACTTCCGTAACGTATCTATTGTGAACGTATCTATCTGTGTACTTTGAATTAAATCGATCTTTTAAATATGATAATATGTTATTTCAAAAATTGTATTGTTTGTGAATTATGATGTGAATATTACTCTACGGTCATTCACGCCTGTCTCCCTTAGGGTAGGAATGCGAGGTGCACCGGTCCAAACATCTCTTCCGCTTCGTCTACATTCATCAAATGAAATCAAATTCAAATCAAATTAAGTCTCTTCTTCACATTAAGGATATATATATGGCATTGCTAGTACCTACATAAGTTGTAAGAAAGTCTTTGAAATTACACGGCCATTTCCAGGCCGAAATTTTGGCCTAGGCTAAGAGTCTTCACGGTAAAAACTTACAGCTTTTGACGTGTTGGTATTGTCAACGTTGTGACAGCTCTTATGAACTTGACAGTAATGACGGCCGCGTTGAAAATAATACCATAAGTACCACAATACGTCACTGGCAATATGGTTTTATTCTGTAGAATAGAGGCCTTGCCTGTACCTTTGATTAGATGTTTAAAATCAATTATGCTCGTGACTCTGGGTAGTGATTCTCTCAAAAACAACGGACGGGCGGACGAACGAGCGAAATCGCAGCGGTGAGCCAGAGCGAACAAAACACATTTTAGCGCTTGCATTTTCAATTAAGCAGCCTTATACGTTCAATCTATCGGCAGAAACCATGCTGCTAAATTGAAAATACACGCGCTAAAATATATTTTGTTCGCACTGACGGGACTACTTAAACTCGCCGGTTGGACATTCACTCGTCCGCCCGTCCGACCGTCGTTGTTCAGAGACTCACTACCCAGTTCGCGTAGAACTCTTTTACTCTTATATTTTTTGTGTACATGCTAAACCTGACACCTACCTTCGACTGAGGACAGAGTATTATTTTAGGCTCAGTAAGTTTGATAGTTCTCAGGGGGAAAATGAAAAAGAGATCTATGTAGGATTGCCATTAAAACAAATAATCTACCTTTTTGAATTTATGTAACTAGCTCATCCAATCCCAAACGACTCGAGCCCAATGAGTCCATTCCGCTAATCCAAAACTTCGCTGACAAGTGGGTAGCGCGGGGTGTTTCGGCACCGTCGATAATTCCTTTCAGTGGCACAAAGGGCCGGATTTGCCCAACTTCCCCACTAATGACGTTTTTGTCTGCGGATAGAACAGTGTTCCGTGGTGTATTGATTCGGTGGTATGAAAGAAATGAATGGTGGCATTACGCGCGGCTTACGTTACACGATACATAACATGTGTGAGAAATAGCACTTTATCGATATTTACGTCACCTAATTAAGAGACGGATTGCACTATTCCATATTATTCCATTTATCATTTATATATAGCAGTACACACAAATAGCACGCACTTGTGGCACCAATGATGTTTTTTATTTAAGTATACTTTTTATATATGTAATATTTTCTACTCATATGTTTTTAATCTGAAGAGTTTGTTAGCTACTTTGTTTGTTTGTTTGCTTGAACGCGCTAATCTCAGGAACCAATGGTCCGATTTGAAAAAAATTATTGAGGAAGGCTATAGGCTATAATTATATCATACCCACATAAACCAAAGCGAAGCAAGGGTGGATCGCTAGTAAGTCAATATAGGCCGAACATCTATTAGGAGTATATTCATTGGCTTTTCCGTTTGAAATTTAGGTAGTTTTGTAATGTAGATACCTATCGTGTGAAATGAAATCAAATTGAGCCACAACACCAGCAGTTCAGTTTTAAAAAAATATTCAAAAATATTAAGTTACTGATCCGAAATACATCGAAAACGTCAAAAAAAGAACACAACGAAAACGTCAAAAAACCAACACCATACAAAGTTTCAACGGCAACATTTTATAGTTACATTGTTTGGGGAAGAAGGGGGTTATAAACAAGTCTTAATAAATTCGTTGATGTTCCGTTTCACCCCGCGCTAGGGTCACTCCCATGCGAGCGATCCCGCTACCGTTTACATTCGCTTTCCATAAAATAGAAAAATAAAGCGAAATAGGTACTCACTCGGCATACGAAAATACTAAGTAAAAATACTTTTCGACACTCTTTGTTTAAAATGTATCCTCTTATTTAGTCGAAATTCTTGTAAACCATCACGAGGGACATGGACGCAGGAAGTGACTCCGGAAAAATGCAAGAAGCGAACCGGGTGGAATTTAATTAAAAGATAGAAGTGTGGTTGCATCAGTCTTGTTTGTCGAACAAAGACGCTTTAGTTGAAATTAACCCTTCAATGGTTTTTGTTTCAGTACCCATTGTAGTTTGTAGTTTTCAACTCTAAACAACTTTTAAAATACTTAGTAAAAAGTACCTGTTACCGAGCCATTTTAAGTGCTAATCCGTAGTGATTACGTCAGTAAAGTACACAGGGCGTGTTGTCTTTAATAATTGGGCTCCCTTCGAAGCCTTTTACAGACCTTATTAAGGATTTTCAAGTGCTTCATTCGCCGGGGGCCTTTAAGGACAGGTCAACTATGCCTTTTAAATGTTACAGTATTGGTTTGGGAAGGGTCGGGTCCTCCGTGTTTTACTCTAAAGGCATTTCTTAAGCGTGTTTACGACTCATTCAGTTGAAACACGGAAAATAAATATTGATATATTTTGAATATATCTCTACTAATACTATACATACATGCACATGTACATGTTAATCTTAAGTTTATGTACGAATTTACTTGTAATTGTTTTTTTTTTATTGTGCAATAAAGAGTTTACATACATACATACATAGATACATACATACATAATACTAACTATGAGTTTGCTGATAGCGCAAAGGGTTTGAGCCCTTGACAGTGAAATATTCGATAAAATCAAATACTCACGCTATCAATTAATTGAAACCAAGTCCAAGCTCAATTACAGTGGCGAGCTCGAAAAACAACACACAATCGTAAAGACGTACACGAGTTGCAATTATTTGCTGACAGCGTACACTGGCGTTCGTAAAACCGAGTTAGTGGTCGCAATAAGACAATATTAAATGACATATACACGTCCGGGCAAACGCAGTTATAAACCCGGACTGTAGTAGGTTTCAGCCGATGATGGTTTTGCTTTTAATAAACAAATAGGAATCTACGTGTAGCGTATAGGATAATACTTTTATTTCAATAATGTTATCACTATCGTTAGTATTAATTTATTTTCTCTTTTCGAATTAATACGTTTAAATAGCGAAATCACTTTTACAGCCGTGTAATACACCACAAACAGAGACTTTAATGGGTGGTTTCTATTAGTTCTAAGATAAAAAAGAAAAACATATAAAACTAAACCTGCATTTGACACCAAATCAAAATACCTAACCGCCGTTTTGCCGCCGTTACTGCAAACACATAAATCTGTCTCCAAAAACCACAAGTCATCACTGTTATCATCTCGCCCTTATCCCAAAAACGACAAGCATGATCTAAGTAATTAACTTAAACTTAATTTCGTTCCATTTGCTTTCTTTGTATTTTTCTAATCTAAAAATATAATTCACGGAATGATTAAGAGCTATCCAGCGAAACCACATTCAATGTGACATTGTAAAAAACTAGATTTACGTTAGCTTTACGTGTACAAAAATACGTACACGTAAGCCTTTCTTTTGTACACGATTTTATTCTACGACTTGGTGAACCATGTCGTTGAACCACGAAAAGGACAAATATTCTACTTATTCCACGGAGTTTTTTGATAGTACTAGTATTAAAAGCAACATGTATTTAGACAACACAGACTAAACAATCAACTTTAACATATTTTCTTCAATAAAGCCATATTTTCATCACTCGGGACACGAGTGTGACTAAACGTTAACTTAGCATAATCGCACGTCAATCGCTGTCGTAAAATTATCGGGGGCCTTATTGAAAGCATTTCCATACGCGGGACGTGCTTGACATATTGTAGCAACGAGCGGTTTGATGTGATGCCTTCTTTTCGTTCCGCGTTTAACCTTTGGAATCTTATTCAGCTTTAAAAATAATAACAAATGACGACACCCTAGCCATCCATTCTACTCTGTAAAAGTATATTTCTTTTGACTAACAGTTAACATTGACAATTAATTGACATGTCAAAAGCAATAGGGATTATACGTGATATTTTTCACACCTTCAATAAAAGTTGATTCATGTTTTTTTTATCCATTTGTCCACTAACTACTCTTTCTAGCTTACTCTTTCTAGCAAAACATAATTTAACATGGATTTTATATGGCCGACCTGTTAAATGACGTCACAGTGCATATCGGATGTCTCTGTCTAATCTCTGTCTAATTTGCAGTTTAAAATGCTTGTATCAACCGTATTAATTGGCCGATTTTAATTTTGATTTCACTTCTGGTGGTCTCTTTTACGGCATTTTCATATACATACATACATACATTAAATCACGCCTGTTTCCCAGAGGGGTAGGCAGAGACCACTTCTTTCCATTTGCTACGATCTTGACAAATTTCTTTCGCTTCTTCCACATTCATACATCGAGTCATGCATTTTCATATTTGGTTGAGAAATTTGATTTAGAAAATCTATGCATCTTCCCTATTACATAGGTTTAGCTGTGTACAATACAGCTCCGTCCAGTTACTTAAACAATCAGGGGGGTTATTATGACATAACTATGCAGTTCAGTTTACGGTGAGTGTAAGGGACAGAGCTATGGCAGTTATATAGCTCTGTCTTTTTCTCTCAGCGTAAACAGAATTGCATAACTATGTCATAATAACCCCCCAGGGGTCAATTTATATTGCCCTAATCCCACGTCACCTTTGCCACGCTTGTTTTATGAGTTATGAGAAATAAACAACGATGAATATACTTTTATAGAAAAGTATATAATACAATGTGATTCTCCCTATATTCAATTGGTCTAGTAAACAGCCTTTATGTTTTGTGTTTTATTACAACTTGCTTTAAAAATCTTTTTTGTAAATCTATTATGGAAGTAAAGGCAAATTGTAGCGTCTTCAATCCACCCACAACGGCGCGCTCCGCGCCATTCAAATTGACGTTGCACGACTGCGTCAATGTTTGTAAAATATAGTAGTGGGGCAAAATCTCGTGGCTTGAAATAAACTGTAATACCTAACTCACTACTTTTGTGTTATAATAGTTTAAGCTTCATTCACATTAAAATACGAATGAAATTTAAACCTGTCCCGACTACTATTAGCTCAATAATTTATAGGGCTTTCTTAACTTATAATTAGATCACTTCTTCAGACCCTACTATTATTGTATATTATATTCAGGATAACAAGTTACGTGTGGCTATCGGGTTACAATAGTGCCACTCCATGTCTTCCCGTGGATGTCGTAAGAGGCGACTAAGGGAATAAAGGCTTGTAGAACTGTTAGGCGATGGGCGTGCAACCTGTCACTAATACACTGGTAAACATCTTGGCCTGATTCTGCAAAATGTGATTACAGAATTATCGACAAGTTTATAAGGGCGGTTAGTAATTCTGTAGCTCTGCCTACCCCACTCTGAGAATGAAGGCGTGAGTTTATGTATGTCTGTATTTTCAGGATCTTCAGTACTATGAATCATTATAAAAAGAAGTTTAAACCCTGCATGAGTGTACACAATCGTCAACATAAAAAGAGTATTACCAAACTCAACGCTCTAGCAAGATTCGATAAACGCAGCGCTGAGCGCTGTAATCGGGGTGGAACATATTAACATAAAATAACAAAGGCTAATTAAGGCTGGTCGTTTTCCTGCATTACATTAACCGGTGGCGCTATCATATACACTGATTTCAAACTTTGCATCACTTTGTTTTAATATATATGTGTTTTAATAGGTTATATAAAGACCTATAGAAGTATTTGTATAATGATGTTCTTCTGTAATGCGTACGATGTGGGTAACAAATATGGTAATATGCCTTTTGACTCATTTCATTTCATTTGACAAACTATATCATTTTACAAAACTCGCACTTCGCAAAGACGTGTTTGTGCTTAAACCATTACATGATACCATTACATGGGCTTATTAAATAAGTTAGGTTATGTTAGACTGTTGACCACAAAATATAAAACAATGCGGCGGGAAGTATCTCATCTAATATGCAGATGCAATTAACAATTAGATTGTCACAATGACATAAGTTATATCGCAACAGTAATAGTATTAATGGTATGGTTACTTTCTATAAATAACAAATGAAAATAATTAAGATAAATTACTAAAGCAATTAATATAACAACTCGAAGTAAACACTTGCAGATTACATTAAAATATAATAGTTAATTGTAGATACGGCCTAAGAAATGAGTCTTAATCAAAACAATTAAGAACCTCGTTTCTCAAAGCTTGGTGGATGTCGGTAAACATTGGCAGAGGCTGGAAGAGCTCGGCAGACGCCGGCGGAGGAGGCGGAGGCCGGCGGAGGCCGTATGCAGATGTCTGTTTGTCCAGTCATTACCGCCGTGGATGTTTGCCGGGGGCGCCGGCGGTCGCTGCAGATCGCTTATGTCCCAAATAATATAGTAGAGCGATTTAGTTGTTATCAGTAAAGAGACTGGCCAACATTGTTTTCCAACATTGTAGAAGAGAAAAGTTGCTAAAAACAGGTGACATGTCACTTTACCTGTCTTATCAACATACGCGTACACTGTATTATATTTATATGTCGCAGGGAATGATTGAAAATGAGATTTGATCAAATCCCTAAGGGATGTGGTAAATTCACTAAAGATGTTAATGTGACAGCCTCGCTAGACGAATTTTGTGATTTGTCCAAATCCCGGTAGATGAGTTTACCGATATGATTAAATCCCAAAACGGGACAATGGGAGTTTAACAAATCACTAATTGTTCAAATCATTAAGTTTAGTGATTACTAAACAGTTTGACAAATCAGTGTATTTGCTTTAATCCCGCTGTCCCGCTTTATTACATTTATCTTTTCCCAAAAACAATTCTGAAATTTAATCAAATTACTAAACTCGTCTAGGGAAATAACAAAACGAGTTGCCGTTACAAGTCAATTTTATCATTTCAATAAGCCAGTTAAGGGATTTGATCGAATCACTAGAATCTGTAGTGAATTTATCACATCCCTTAGGGATTTGATCAAATCCTACTTTTTATGATTTCCCTGCGACCTACTTTATTATACATGTCAAATACACGACACGTCTATTGACGTCTTATTTGACATGCCGTCCCGTTAACTCACTAGAAACGAAAGAAATATCACTCAAAGTCAAATGTTAGCATTTGTATAATTAACGTTTAAAAGTCAGCCTGGATTCAGCTTGAATTAAATCTCACTTAAAAATAAACGAAATGAGGCCCACAGTCCCATTAGAGGATAGGTTATAAACCTAATTGTGGTAACTATGGATTTCGTTAACCCTAGAAATTTTTTTTTTTTACTTAAACACATGTCCCTCTATACTCAGACTCCAAACTGTATCAGTTCCAACTTAATCCATGTCTAGAGGTATTTCGAGGTCGATGTCGAATGCGTAAGAAAACTCAATTAGACTTGAACCACGGTAGCATTCAGCCAGCGACTTGTTTGACCTATCCTCTTCAAAATACGAAGGAAAATCTTACGGTTTCTCTTCTAGCCAGAGCTATGTTACATTTTCTCCGACATTTGTGTCCATTACAACCAATTACAACCGAATCGTTTTGCCACTAACATTGTATGACAAAAAAGCGGTACCGTAAAACGGGGTGAGAAGGGATTATGGGATAACCTAAAATGAAGTTTTTGTTTCTAATTATAAGACTGAATTTATTTTTAATAGACATAACGTTTTTGTCCATTTAATACTTCTTATTTGTAACAAACGACATTCGACGACACGGAGGTCATGACTGGATGATACGGGCGCAAGATCGCCGGGAGTGGAAGAAGAGGGAAGAGGCCTACATCCAAGAGTGGATCACCAAAAGGCCGACATGATGATGATGATGATTTGTAACAAGTTATAACTTATTTTAGGTTGTGTCTCTACTCACCCCGTTTTACGGTATCACGACTTCATACTACACATTAATAGATGTAAATAATCCATCTAATGACTGACATGACTTCTATAAGTACTTCCAAACTGGACAGCCTGAAAAGACATATTTCATCCATCTCGTGTTTGAGTAACAAGAAAAGAGTTCATATCTCAAACTATTTTAAAAGAACTTCTACCTTAAGTTTTCACATTAAGCCCCCATTTTAAAAGTAAGGGGTTAATCCATCACACCCTTCTCACTTGCACCTCGCAAAGCCATTATGTATGCATCACGGGTCCCCATTTTTGCATTTGTAATACGAATCATTGTGTAATTATTCACTCGTTACATCGGATAGACCGCGGCAGCGCAGATGGATTAGCTCGCTGAAATACGGGCTGCATTCATCTTGTAGGTTTTTGCATATCTGCTGCGCTCCTGTGGTGCATTTTGTTCTCATAACAGTTCGTACAAGTTTATTTTTTTTTCAATTTGGTCTATTAAAACCAGATATATGCGAGTGTCTATAGTCGGAAGCTTTTCACTCCGTCACTCATATAAACAAATCAATTTAGAATCTTATCCGTATCTTTCCGTGTATGTCGTAAAAGCCGACTAAGGTAATAAAGGCGTGTAGTACTGTTAGGCGATGGGCTTGCAACCTGTCACTAATACACTGGTAAACATCTTCGCTTAAGTGTGCAAAATGTGGTTACAGAATTATCAAAGAGTTTTTATAGTTGTTGGAAATTCTGTAGCTCTGCCTACCCCACTCTGGGAATAAAGGCGTGAGTTTATGTATGTATGTATGTATGTATGTGTTAGAATAAAATAGAATATAATAGTTTATTCGTCAATTCTTGAGCAATTACATTTAAGATAAATAATAAACAAAGTACACTAGAAGACATGTCAACTTACAGATAGTATTTATTTAACATTTTATTATTATTTATGATTTAATAGACTATTAAATCATAAATAATAATAAAATGTGCTACTGATAAATTCATTTACATTATATATTGTGTTTATCATTATAACTCCATATTCACCTACTTTTGAATGTTGAGCATGTGCATATTATTTTTTTGATACATTCAATCATTGTCTTAATTCTTATTTTGAGGTAGTAATCGCTAATTAATTAATCTTGTATTTTTTGAACAAAAGCACTTTCGGTCATAATACAATAGGACTAACTGACACCTGTCATATGCTTTTTGTTTTTTGAAATATATTTGACATGAGAATGTAGTTGTGATGTTTTGATAGATTTGATTGATTTATTTATTAGATACTCGTAAGATAGGTTTTCGTCTCCGTGGCACCCAGCATATAATACAATAGTGATGATGAATATACTTTTTTAATTTTCTAATTAGCTGTAATATTATTCTCATCTTTATTTCATCTTCTATCTAAAGACAATTACAGTCAAGTATACTTGTTCTTTGGACTCTTTGGCAGTCTGAATAGGAACAGACTTTAAGTCGGATTGGACAAACGTAACGTTCATCGGGTAACATCACGGTCAATGGTCAATGTTTTTTATGTTATTTAATTACAAACTGCCGATATTCACTTTGTTCTTTTGCTTTAATATGTATTGGCATGTATTTTGCCAAATTTTATGATCCTTAAATGACACTCTGGGTTTTGATAAATGAGCATCAAAACATGTAACATAAATGGCAGTATCATTTGGTCTCGACTACGAACTTTTTCCGTCTTTCAAGTAAGTACATACCTAGGTACCGTTAACGTATCATCGACATCAAAAAATTGTGTGTGGAATAAGAGCCCGTGCCCGTAATTATTACTAAAATCTAATAGCTCGTTGAGATTGACGTTGACTTTCATGTCGTTATCAAATAGCGAAAGATATGAAAAGGATAAGAAAGTGTACATAAAATAATGTATGGAAACGAAAGTCTGTTTTAGGGGCTCGGGCTAAGGATGGGTTCAGAACAGAAAACTTGATAATTGGAATGTTACGAACATTTACTATTTCTCTTTTACTATTCGATGACGGTACAGCTACAGTTATAATAGGTACCCGTATTGTGTCAACAATGTCAACCGCCTTACCAGTTAGCTAATATATTGTATCTTTCATAGTTCTTTCATCTTAGTAAAGCCCTAAATTATTTTACTGATTGCGTTATGACTACTTATTTCTTACTACTATTTAATTCGTCGATGCGATTCCGGTGCGAACACATGACAAAGCGGAAACAGCGAGAATAGAACTTAAGGTTTGTTTGTTTGTCACCCTCTCGTGCAAAAATAATACTGATTTAGGTACTCAGGGGTAGATAAAGTTGCAGATCAAGGCACTGGCGACGCGCCAACCGACACTTTAAGACGGACAAAAATACGAGCACTTGCGCGTGTGCGGCGCGGGCCCCACCTCGTTACTTAATGCGCTTGTAAATTTCCACAATAACCGCAGCTGCATTTTTCCAATATTTTACCCTTTATACGTATTTATTGACCGCACCCTCACGCACGTAAATCTCAAGAGTATCTGGATTTACCGTAGCAAACAAACTGCGCGTCTAGTGCGCTCTGGAAAGATTTGGCTCTCTCTTCAACATAAAGTCACGTTTTATGGTGTCGCGTAATTTTAATAAAGACTTGTATAACTCAATGGTTCAACGACTCGGCGATGTCTGTAGCATGTTCAAGACAAAAGAGAATGTAGGAGCACTCTGAGCATAACGAGAAATCGTGCCAATTTGCGGTGACTACGCCATAACAGTTGTAATTTACCGATAGCTATTTGGCTCATTCAAAAACAGGTAACCGATGAAACCGGCAAATCAACCGATTAAAAAACAGAACGTGTAGCAAATATTGTTGGAATCGCTTGAAAATACCGAAACACGAAGCGTATAAATGCTTAGGGCATTTCTGTATGCGAGCTCCGTGCAAGGGCGTACTTGAATAACTTAGGTTTGTTTGCATAAAAACTCGAATCTCCGAAATGCCAGTTTAGCCGCGCCGGGTACGGGGCCCAGTCATTTGCATAGAATAACAAGCGCAAGCTTGCGGCCAGCGGCGGCGTAAAGAGCTCTTGTCCGGAATCTGCGCGAACGCCATTTGGTAGACCCAATCATTGGCGCGCGCTGAGTGCCTCCCCGCGCCCGGCCCCGGCGCCCGGCGCGCCGCGCTGTACTGTCTGCGGGCTGCATCTAATAATCCTTAACACTCGATGCTTAATGGAATGCGTCTAAAGGCGCCCCGGCTGGAATAGAATGGACAACGAGTATACGTATACACTCATGCATGCTCATCGCTCCTGGCACCGCTTTAATTTTCAAAACAGACAAAGTTACGTTTTAATTTAAAGCCTAACTGAACTTTACAAAGATTTACATAAATCAAACACATTTACATTATTATTTTGAACGAGTCCAAAAATTACGTTCGAAATAAGAATTCCATATTTCATTAGTCTGAAGCAAACTTTGTTTTTTGCTGCCCTCGGAATTTCTTTGCCGGGAAAATGGAATTTTCTAAAATTTGTTCTTAGTTTGCATACTCGCTCCTAAAATTTAAATTTTCTCGATTCAGCAAGTTCCCTCTATTTTGACGAGACAGCGAGCGTGGCGCGGCGAGCGCCCGAGGAGCGCGCGGCGAGCAGGAGCCCGGCGCGTAGGCCTCTGCTTAACATAATTTGCTTTGCTGAAAAACATCTCACACGGCGCCGGTATTGTCCGTCAGCACATTAATTATGGATTCAGCGTCCACCCGTAATCTCTTTCTCCCTGCATTTGGGGCAAATAAATTAACGTTAACTGTACCATTTGAAATGAAACACGGCAATGCGTACCCATCCGTACATTCGGAAGAAGACCGTATTCGCGCCGGATTAAAATGAAAACAAAAAACTGGAACATTTTAAGCGGAAAAAGCGTTGTTTTGAAAATAAACAGGGTGGTGCTATCAGTTGTCGACAGTCGAGCGACTTGGCGTGAGATTTAATAAAAGCGGTTTACTGTGCCGGTGCCCAGTCGCGGCCTTATCGGTGTATGGAGCCGCTCAAGAGTGAATTATGTGAGGTGGCACGCGGAAAGATGAAAATTAATGAGCTAAGAGTGAGTGCGCCGGGAACTCCGTTTAATGCTGTTTGATTCTTTTAGCTTTTTTAGCGGAGTGCAGTGCGGGCGCTGAATTAATGGCAAGTCGTTTGGCGCAGTTTTTCAGTAGCGCCCTGCTCCTAAATGAGCGCTCTTTAACTGAGACACTGTTGTGCTCAACTGCTCTTTAATTTTGCCTGATACTTTTACTGCACTTCAGATGATTTTGTAAATTTCACGCAAATATAAACCGGTGCGTTTGCGTTTCGGTAAAAAAATAGGCATTTTTGCGTGTACTGAGATAAATCTTCTTTGAAGAGTTAACTATACTCACAGATAAATATAATAGAATAGAATTGATAAAAACATTAATGATTAATAATAATAATAAACGGCGAAAGTTCTGCGACATGACCACAAAAGATTACTTAGGTACTTGTGTTTCCATTATTTTTTTAAGCTATAATAATTCATAATTCATAATTCTTTATTCAGTAAGGATTATACATTGTCATTTATCTTCGGTACAAATTGCTTATAATTACCGCGTAACAAGACACCACACTCGCATATGCAGCTCCAATTGCGATCGACTCCTTAATAAAATATGCGAAATTAAGTGGATTAAAAAAATATCATGACAATATCTACTTTGCCTTATCTTTCTTTTCGCCCGAGTACTATTGACTCTACGAAACAATATCAAGTTTCGTAACTTAAATAGGTCATAGGTCAGTCTTTAAGCGTAACCCAATCCTAGATCCGTGGTTTTAAAATGCCTAACTGACTTGACCACCAAGCTCCGTAACGTAAACGTACAGCAGTAATCTTTACGATATCTTCGTGGAACGATATATTCGCCGAGTCTCAGCCAGTGCAATTTTAATATGAAATTTATTACGGCCACGTCAGCACCGATTTAGACTAATTAAACGTTTCAAGCTTAATAGGGTTTCGGCGCGTTTAACTCGTATTCTATACCTCTATAAGACACCTTAATTTACGGCCACCGGGCTCGGCAATAAATGTAAAATCTCAAATCCATTAGGGCCAAGTTTTGATATTAAGCACGTAGGTACCTTAATTTTGTTGATGGAAAACTTGACTCGCGCCCAAACTTGTTGAGAAAAGTTTTTTTTTTAAACCGTGAGGTTGAAGGGGCTAATGAAGACGGAACTCAATTTCCCGGGCGCCGGGCAGACAGGTAAAGAATTTCTACTTTGGGAATATAGAAATGTGTAGTGGAGGCGTTATTGATTGGTTTATTGAAGGAACCCAATTTAAGAGGTGGACGCAGACGGAGCCGGGGGGCACAAGGCGGCACTTGCTCTGAAATACCGCCTTTATCTAACCCTGGCTACTACGTATTTACTGTGAATGCGATACTTATTAAGATGTTGCTATGTTTTTTTTACATTTTGCTAAACTTTTTTAAAACATACAAATACACAACATTGATATTTCTATATTAAATATAGTAAATGAAATGAAATGAAATGAAAATATTTATTTCGGACAAAGAATGTCCATAATCATCATATCACATAAATTAAATATAGAGTTTAACCAAAGTCGTAAAAACGCGTATTGCGGAATAATATATTGTTAAGAAAGTATGTGACTCACCAAAGGGCTGCAGTTATTTCCTCTAATGTTAGAGCGAACACAACAACAGTTCAGAACAAAATTGACGCACACCGCCGCACGACTGACCATACTTGTTTATAAGTGAATGTCAGACTCAATCATTGTCATGTTTGTGCTTACACTTATGCAAAAACGCGGCTTAAGTAGTTGCATTGCAGAGAAATGTTCTTACCTTAACACCTTTAAGAAGTAGGTGGAACTGTACTTAACTACAAAACAAAATGAAGTCGTACAGTCTTGCATAGAAAAAAATCTGTGAACTTTAGCAGCTCACTTTGAGCCACTGAGATCACTACCAGAAGTCGTCGGCAATATTTAGGGTCTGCTAGGCTTCCTTGTGGAACTGGGTTAGCAATAGAGACATAACATCGACCTCTTCATACAAAATACGCGCATAAATTAATTCGCGAGTTGCGGATAATCAGGCTGATCTAAGCTGTTACCTATAACCAAGCCAATGAGTTTTCGACGGATCTCCTCGGCTGACTGACGACGCCTGATCGCCTCCGAAGCTAAACGAATGTGCCTGTAACTTGGAACAATATTTCCGAATTCCATTCCGCTTTTACCGCGTCGCCGACAATTGCAGATTATTATGTTTGTTCGACGTATTTCCAATGTTTTCTGGTGACCTCGAAGGAAATGTTTATTTGAGTATCAGATGTTTCTTTCAATTATATCTGTGGAATCTCATTCATCACTATTCAATCGGGAATTGTATAACTGTCCAGGTTTCCATGCGCTTATTTAGGCATCTTATAAATTCATATTATTATGTTTGCGTCGTCAGACCAATTTACTTTCTTCTTTGTAATATATCCAAGTCAATTTGTGTGTGAGATGTTAGATGACTTTAATTTGTTTTTGTACTCCTGCTAGAGCTATTGGTAAATTATAGAAACGTAATTATGCACCGTTCTTTTTATTGTCCTGATTCAATGTAGACTGGTGATCATGCCGTATTTACGATAGAGACAATCAAAATAAATTTATTCTAATCCGGAACTTCATGCCAAGGTACAGCGTGTTGCCATTTAATATCAAGATATACATGATTATTGATAATGCTATATCGTGTATTATTTTCTTATAAAACTAAGTCGCAGTGTTTTACCGCTTTTCTCTTCCAGTAATATATTAAATTTATGAATTATGCTCGTTATTTAACACAGAGCCGGCCGCCCGAACAATTTGTATCCTGGCTTCAGTTGGAAAAATTGAACCCTCTCTTAAAATGATAAATAGGCGCGGCTTAACGGCGATATAATCTCCAAATAATTTATGAAGACAAGCGTTTTAGTACCGAAATTAGCGTTAAAAAAATAATTACGCCGAAATGATCACCTGGGGCGCTTAATTAGTGTGATTCATGAGAATATACCACTATGGAAGAAAATAGTCATTGGTAATAGTTTGAAACGTTGAATTTAGCAATGTTCTCGAGAAATTTATGGCATTCTACTGACTGTTCCGCTCTTAAAATTTTCAATCATCTTTTACGCCTTTGTCAGTGGAGTAATTTCCAATATTTTCTATTCCGAGCCTTCTCTTTAACACACTGATACGGCACAACTCCTACTTTTTTTTAAATTGGTGATTCTAGACAAGTTCTTGTTGATCTCACGCTTTCCTATTTTCCTTCTACTTTTGTTTCAATTATCTAATAGTTATAAACATCTATCACACAAATATTTGCCTTACAGGGAATTGAACTCGGGATCACTAGCATGCTTAACTTGTCCCAATAAATTTAACTGTTGAAAAGTATGTACATAAGTTAAAAAAAAGTCTGTGAGTCCCATAGGCTCATCATTGGTAAGAACAAGTAATAATACTGCAATAAATGGACACAATAACAGCAAAACTGGCCAATCATTCCTTTGTATTACGATAATAATCAAATCATTCAAATCAAAACGTAATGCAGATCATATAAGTTATTTAAGTCTAGCGACCCGCCTTCGCTTCGCTTCGGTTTATGTGAGTAAAACAAAATGTATTATACATAAAAACTTTCCTCTCGAATCGCTCTATCTATTAAAAAAACCGCATCAAAATCAGTAGCGGAGTTTTAAAGGTCTAAGCAGACATAGGTACAGACAGACAGCGGCAGTGAGAAGAGTATTTGTTTTATACTCTGTAGTGATTATATCGTTGCAAAATTCTGGCATCAGTTTTTTTCACCTTTTCATTTGAATGTTTTTTTTATTAGTAGTTTCCATCTCCTGGTTAATTCGCTTAATGACCAATAAATATGACGCGCTGGATGAACCAATGCCCCGGATTAAGTCAGTATATTACACTCGGCTTCGCGTGAGGGATGAAACAGATCCAGCCGCCCGACGCCACACCAGACCCGAGGCGAATTAAACCCCCCCGCCGCCGTGCTTCACGGATCCGCAAATACCTACAGATACAAACTACAAATACACAAGTTATGGTTTATCGACTTACCATTAACCTTTTGATAAAAATATCTACCCATATATCCTTTCGCTACCTGTTTTGCCTCAAGCTTTTGCAGATATTGTCCCAAATCAATGGGCAACGGCAAAATGTTTTTGTTCATGAATCAAAACTGCTCGTAAAGTAAAGATTTACTTTATTATCAAATTATAAACTTACTCGTTTAGGATTCTTGCATCATTTGAGTATGAATAGTTTGATTTAACAGTGATTTTTAGACCCGCGTTACTATTGCCTAACGCACTCGCAATCTCAATTGGCTTCAAAACGGAACAATTGTTTTCATTTTGTATTTGTATTGTGCGTTAAGCAATAGCCCCTCGGGTGACGATATTGTTATGGTGTAGGTGGACAGTGTGTGAACTATTTCATGGCCCTGGAATTTACGAATTCTTTACCGTAAACTTAACCTCTGTTATCTGTAGATGAATTAGCGAGAGTGTGGGATTCCATATGTAATATGCAATTCCACGCTTTCGCTATTTCATCTATACATGGTTGTTTTGACATCTGTCAACGCTTAATTATTAATATATTCACAAACACAATGAGAGACTATTTTATTATAATATTATTCTGTTTGGATTGAATAACAAATAATTACGGTACGCCTCGCGAGTCTGCCGATTGTAAGACCCACGACGGACCAAACAATCTCCCAAGCCTCTCGTAGCTCTCATGCCTTCTTACCTGCCCCTTTGCGAACGGGAAACTCCTTTTACTCTAATTGGACAATGAATAATACAAAAGCTTGTTATTGGCCGAAAGTGGAAATAAATAAATGTCGAGTTGTTTAAACAGCAGCGAAATATTACTGGATAGTTTTTCCGTGTACGCGTTTCGTTGGTTTTTAATATATAATATCAACTCTGACAAAAAAAAAACGTTTTATATTGATGGTAAATCTGCGATCTATTGATTTTACGTTGTTAAATATCACGTTTTATGTATGGGTTGTAATATTTATTCTAGTTATTATTAACCGTATTAAACAAGAGTCCCGTAAAATATTTGCATCCATTTCGCATTGTTGGGCAATCTATGTTTTATGTTTTATTTATTAGGATTAAGTCATTTAGCAGAACATAAAAACAATAATAAAACCAAACCGATGTGTTATGTGAGGGACTTCAATTTACCATTTTGATAACGAATTAATTTATAAATTAGTGACATTTTTATCGTAACAAACAAGACGTACGTTTACACGTTACAACCGTTGGAATGTTGTCTGACATAATTACTAGCACTACCATAAATATAAACAAATTCCTGGAAGCAACACACGTAAGACCCGGGGCAAATCCTTGTAACGAGACGCCTCAATCCCGGCCTTTACGACCCGGGTAAAGTTTAAAAGATTCCAATTACGCTAGGCGCAGGCTTTTACAGTCCGCTTAGGGAACAATGCCTTATGGGAGCCTTCGACACCATTTATGTGGGGGAATTAGGGACCCAATAAAACCGGAGTTAAGCTGCGGAGCGGTTGTTTCGAGCTAGTCCGATGCTCGGTTTTTTCTTAGATTTCTTTAGTAGTATGTTAAGGCTTGATGTAGACACATACCTATAGTAATGGTTTTAAGATTTTGCATTAAGTGATTCTATTTAGACTTATGTTTAATGAAACATTGACCATGATTATGTTTAGATGTAGTTTTGAACTTTTGATCCTTCAACTGTGTTCAATTGCGTCATCATTAAGGGTTTACCAAAATACTCCCCAGTGATCAACCCGCATGTAACTCCGTTGAAGTATCGGGAGCGCAACAAATCAAAAGGAAATCGCGATCAGTATCCCGTTGAAAATAATTAACCGTGAATCATTAAAAACTGTCATTAAGCAATTAAGTTGAAAAAAACAGCGGAGTTTGCGATCGTCTTAAGGTTTTGATCAAGTAATCTTCAATAAACTTTATTTATTCCCTGGTGGACGGTTAATTTTTCATCTATAATTTGCTTTCATTATCAATAATTTTATGACAATAGTAGTTTAATAAAATAACTAATTCAAAAAGGGACATGGAGTGATGAAAAAAGTGCAAGACAAATTTATAAAGAATTTGCTTATTTTTTCCTAGTCATATCAGCACTAAGACGTTTAATTTTTTTCTCAAAGCGCCTTAACGCTTTCAGTCAGCTCAAAGCAGTTTTCATTTAACTATTCCGCCCTTAAGAGCCGGGGGCATTTACCATTCGCGCCCTTTGTTACATCTAAACCAGTTTAGACCGCTCCGAACCGGTCCGGTCCAGTTTAATCTCTCCATCGCCCCGATCACACCTAGTTATTTGTGTTTCAATTAAGTGGGCCAATTCTGCGGTTTAGAATGATAAATTTGAACAGTAAGCTGTAGTTATGAGTCAGTTATAATTTATAGCCCGCTTATTACGATCGATTCTAATGATTTTGTTACGAACAGTAAACCGTTACTTAACTAAAAAATGCATAAATTAGTGTGACAATTCGTGCAGTGATCAAGGATTTAGACATATTAGTGCCATCTGCCTGTCTAAAATAAAATAATAATAATAATAATAATATTTCCAGATCACAGTTCTTTTCTGACAAAATGCTTCATTTTAGATGATTTCCAAAAAAAAAGAAGTAAATGTAATATATATATTGTATAAAGTATGTTCTATTGTTGTTCAACCTCTATGTCCCCTTTATGGTCGGAGGCCATAGATCAAACGAACAGTTTCACAATTCAAATGAGGCCGTGGAACAATGACGCAGGACGACATCTGTTATCCAAGTACAGTACTATCGCACGTTGTGTGCGCGCGTGAGTGTCCACTGTTGTGTTATTGTGGGGTAATATTGTACAAGAATAGAGTCTGTTTTGTAAAGCCATCTTGCCTTTGACATGTTTTACTTAGGTTAGAAATACAAAAAAAAAACAAAAAAAAATTTTTCACCAAAAATAACGTCCGAGAACCTGAGGCCGAATTCTTTTTTATATCACAATATTAATGGATAAATCTATATCAATAATTAATTCTAAGTGTAATTTGAAGCCACTGTGTAAACGCTAGATCGAGATTTTACACGGTAAAACCTTATTGCGTTTGACGTTTTTCCGTATTGTCAACGTTTTGATAGCCTTTATCTACATCTATATCATAATTTCCCTATAATATATTCAGAAACCATAAGCAAAGGTGCTATATTAAGAAACCTTTATCTTGTACTTGACTGTTAACATTAGAGTACTACATGTCATTAAAGTAGGCCCTGGGCTGAGATTGTACACGGTAAAACCTTATTGCATTTGCCGTGTTTCTGTGTTGTCTACGTTTTAATAGCTTTTATTTACTTGACCGTAATGGCGGCCGAGTTAAAAACAATAAACCATAACAGGTCAAAAACGATATAATTATATTATTGTGTAAATAATTATTATAAATTAACAGTTGCTTGTATGCCGTAGCAGCTACGTCGTAGCGCTACGTCGTAGAGGCTGCTACGATCGTAGCACTAGATTAACTGGATGGTGTAAATGTCTGTGGCCTTATTTCCACATTGTGATACACCTATTTGTATCGCATTGTTTTTAAATCGGCCGCATTTACTGTTAACGTTGACAGTACGAGAACAATGCGGCTTATTAACCTGAAATACGGTCCCATCCGGCAGACTGCATGAAACTTGGCATACATGTAGCTTTTATTTATGTGCTTTAATATTGAAGTAGGAACACGTCAATAACTTTTTTCTTCTCCCTCTTCCTCTTTTGTGTCCCCATTCACAGGTTTTTTTTATCTATTGGAAACGGCTATAGCTAGGAGAAAAATGTCAAACAGTAAAATGTTTTTTATAACATTATCTAAAAAACATTCTTTGATTGT
Organism: Acleris laterana; assembly: GCA_963966035.1. Taxonomy (NCBI): domain Eukaryota; kingdom Metazoa; phylum Arthropoda; class Insecta; order Lepidoptera; family Tortricidae; genus Acleris; species Acleris laterana. The sequence continues at coordinate 13,917,586 of OZ014447.1, forward strand.
ATGTTGACAGAACTTATAGTTTAGAAAATATGCTAATATTTACTCCAATAAATCTAATATCTAACTCTCAGTCAAGTCCTGTAGAAATAATATTTATTTTAATTCGCAGGCATAGCTCCCGCATTTACAGAGACCGGTACCGGGAAGCCCTGACTTCCAACATTGACGTCGACCTGTAATGCAGCTGCGACTTGAACTGTTTAACTTTACGGATGCCGAAGTTTCTTTGTTTTTACTCCATATGGTGTAAATATAAACACCATCTTTCTTCCATCCCCAATTCTCGATATAAGGATATTGAGGATTCGCAATCAAGCTCTTAACCCAGATGAAACCCGCTTGCAAAAATGTTTTGTATGCTCTAAAAGAGCAGTAAATATTGGTGGCATCCTATCCATGGCCTGTCCCTTAATAAATAGTACCTTGCTCTCTTGCCTTGGTTCATGTCTTCTTCGTCACTTATTTAATCATAAATACGTGGGAGAGCTGCGTCGTGGGCATTTTAAGAAAGCATACTTTGAAAACTGTAGATCCTATTAAAGTACATTTAAAGAACGTTTTGTTGATAATTTTATCACGTCACTGTTTTCTCCTAGCTTTTACCGTTTTCAAAAAAAAAACAAGATATCATGATTGGGGACACAAAAGGAAAGCGGAAAAAAGTTTTTAACGTGTTCCTACTTCAATATTGAAGCACATAATTTAAAAGCTACATGCATGCCAAGTTTTGTGCTTTCTGCCAGATGGGACAGATATTTATATATTTTTGAGCTTACAAGGCGTACTAGGGGAAATTGTAATGTAGTATGAGGCCCATGGTACGACGCGCTTCACAAGGATAGTCGGCCACAGGGGTTATTTACATTTGATATTGTTTCCGATCAATTTTTATGTTTTATTCTCATGTCTATCCTTTGCTTGTCCAAGCATGGGAAACAAAGTAATAGACAAAGCAAAGCAATATGAAAACGATCGAAAGCAAAGTGGAACAGAGGCCTAACACTTTTTCACCGACATCTTTAACGATAGATATATTCGTATATTTTAATATTTAATGTTTGCTTTTTTCAGATTAATTCCAAGTTTGCTTTGGTATGTTATAACTTTAATATGGATGTTATATGTTAAACGTGATTGTAAACAATTTCTTGCTTAATGTCGATTAATGTTTTAGGGGGAATAGCTTTTTCTAAATTTGAAGATGTTCAACGTTGCTGCATGTTTTTGATTATTTTTAGTTTTAACGTACACCGCCAATGTATGAAGAGGAATAATATAATCCTACCGTACAAACAAAAACAGGCTTAATGGTATCCTTGATGTTTAGTTATAGATATGTACTCGTATAGTCAACGGGGGTATTCTGTAACGTTGACCGATCGACATGACATTCAACCACATTTTTGTCACTATTCGAATTTTGTGCAAAAATAAAAGTTGTTTTGTCTATTTTCTATCAGGATTAGCAATCAAGCTAAAATACAAATGTTTTCACACTCTCGGATTCGAGTGACACAAATCAGAACTAGAATTAGATTTTCAGGCTACCTGCGCTTATTAAAGCAAACGGCTTAAAACGTCAATTCGTATGACGTTTTGAGCCTCTCAAACGCAACGTGTAGGGAACGCTAAACAGTATGGTTGTCAAAAGCCAGTGTCGGCCGGGCGGTAAATCACATAAATTTGTTTGCAACACTTCCGGCGGACAGCGGCCCTACTGACCCTCACAATCCCCAGATGCGTGGACGTGTGTGCTTCACTGATTTATGCGAGTGCGTTAAATGTACCGCGGGTGCCGTCTGCTGAACATCCTCATAGAATACCACTAGCTATATCTACATATAGCCGTCGACATGACAGATAATGTACGGAAATATATCTGTGGTTTGCCTGTTAGTTTGTTGCAGTTGTAATTTTTTTTCCGGCCCATATGGGGTTCACAAAGCGTTGACTTAAACTATAATGCTATCATATTGGTAGCGATATGGCAGCTCGTATTCGCTTAGACGTATAGACGAAACGTACCGTGAAAAAAAATAATTGTAGTATAATAACTAAAAAACTATTAAAACGTAGTATAATAACTATCATAAACGGTATCAATACGAATATGGTATAGTTTAAGACAAAGTAGAAAAGAGGCTCTTTTTGCTCGTTGAAAAAATTAAAAATATAAATCAGGAAAATCCCAAACTAGTTGACCTAGTCCCAGACTAAGGACTAAACTAAATACTACGGTATAGATACGGTTCCCTTTTCCAGTTTGCTGGCCGATAATGGCCTGTCAGTCCATCGTATAAGAACACGTACTATCAGTTTCTCTTAAGGTTTCATACATTTCTTCACAGACTTTGGACTGTCAGGCGTTCCGGCAGACCTGAAACTGCAAGTAAACTGTTACTGTGTGGTACCCTTTAAGTAAATATAAACTCTTATGGCATAGTCAAGTCTCACATACTTTCATTACGCATAAAATTCGTTGGCCGAATAATCTTTAACGTAACATTGATTGCCATAAATCACATACAAAATTACAAGATATAATAATTAATATAGTTACTAACTAATAAATAAAATAACCCTTGCAGTTCACCCGCTCGTGGCATAAACCCTATAAAACATCCCCTGTAACATAGATGAACAAAAAGTTGCAAAAAAATAAAAAAATATCGCACAAAATTATATCGCAGAAATGGGTAAGGACCAAAAAGTTGGACCACTGTTAAGCGCAGTTAACCATACAAACAACGAAGACGAATAAAGTTCCGTTGTGACACGAAAAGTATCCCTACAATTGTATGGCTAATTTTCGTGTCACAACGGAAAAGTTTCATAGAAAATTTAATTGATTGAGTTAGCGTGGACAACTTTTTGGTCCTTACCCAAATATGAAACAGCATTCAAAACAAAAGCAAGTTTTTTTCCGCGTTTTACAAAATTATATGGTTTTTTATTTGCAATGTAGAATTATGCCTAACAGATGGAACCCTATGGGTAATGATCTAATGATAAACGTACTTTAAAGATATAAATACTTTTAACTCATAGATAGCATCCAAGACTCAGATACAACCATAGGTACATACATACATACATACATATTCTCACGCCTTTATTCCCAGAGTGGGGTAGGCAGAGCTACAGAATTTCCAACAACTATAAAAACTTTTTGATAATTCTGTAACCACACTTTGCACACTTAGGCGAATATGTTTACCAGTACAACCACTCGTGCACATTACAAACCGTACAGAATATAATATAACTAGCCCGTTATTTATTATTTTAGTTGCCTAAGAATATACACGACAAACGACTTAAGGCAAACACAGGTGAGTCGGTCATCTACCAAAGAGAAAAACGGCCTTTGAAGAACTAACTATAACCATTTTCGAGATACTTTTTTTTTTTGAAAACTTTACTTACATTGAACTTAGTTTTTTAGTTGGGCTATTCGGAATTATTTATTATATTCAAATTTATTTACCGTCTTGAATAATTGTGTAATGAGATGGAAAAATCATTAAAAAGTAACTTTATTTTACTAAAATACCCGTCATTTTAAATCAAACTGCATTAAGTCAGGTCATTGGCTCTTAATCGTTTACGAAAGCTATGCGAAGTGGCTGTTCAATACGGCAGGCGCGCCTGACACGCGTGATGAGGGTGAGCGGCTTTACATCCATACCTACAATCGAGGGAATATGAAAGAAATCAAATGATAATATGCCTGCCTCTACTGCACCGCAACACGCCTATAATAAACAGACACCTATAGCCGACGACTCGAGTTATCTCTGCGAAATCAAATCATGTCGTGTGCAACTTGGTTTTCTTAAATAAAAAAAATTAAAAACAGGGGACAATGTCACACCAATTGACCTAGTCCCAAACTAAGCACAAGGCTTGTATTATGGGTACTAAACAAAGATATAAATACTTATATAGGGAAATATATACTTAAATATATAGAAAACATCCATCATTCAGGAACAAATATTCGCGCTCATCACACTAATATCTGCCCTTAACGGGATTTGAACCCAGGACCGCTAGCTTCGTAGGCAGGGTCACTACCAACTAGGCCAGCGCGTCGTCAAAACCGCCGCCGCCGTCTTGTACGCAACTTTTAAGGGAAATAAATCTGGGCCTTTATACCACATTTTCTTTAAACATATCGTTATCATATTGATCATTTAGTTCCAGACAAGAGGAATGGAGGCCAGACGTGTTCCCCTTAAAATAATGGTTAAACAATTGACCATGGACAATTAAGTCAGTTTATTTGAATCAAATGAAACATCGCTTACGTTGTGTCTAATTCCTACAGATGTAGCGTCCCATAATCTCAACAGTCGCACATCACACCCGAGCGTAAAAGCGTCATATTACTAGCTTATGTACTTAAATTTCCCAGTCAGTTAAATTGGGTTGGACTTTGAACTTTGTTTCGTACAATCTAAGGCTCTGTTAATATGTGACATACATAACGGTCACGAGGATAGCTTCGCAGATCGCGATCGGCAGTAAATAACTGTCCTCCAGAAACAGGACTTCCTGACCGCCGGTGCTTAGCGGCCATGAGCGGAAGCGGGCGCTGGAGCGGGCGTGAGCGTTGTAGCGATATGGAGTGGACAGAGTACGACACGGACCTGGCTCGAGGGCTGAACAACAGTTGATAGTTGTTACATTATTTGTTGCCTATTGTACCGTAAATGTTAATGCATGTAAATGTGTAGCTCAACATATAGTTTTTATAAGTCAACCATTCAAGCATACCTGGGGCCCTAATATGGCTGCGTTTATCGCGTGATAAAGTTTGGATAAAGGATCCGTCACTTTCTGACACGTAAATAAGTACGAGAGTGACGGATGCTTTATCCACGTTTGACACGCGATATAGACGCAGCCATACTAGGCCCACTTGGCGTCTATTCTAGACGCTAAAAATGATTAGACCTGTTATGAAATTGGTTTTAACGCGCCATTATTACTGTCAAGTCAATAAGAATACGATAACAGGTCAAAAACAATATTGGTTTTACCGTGTTAAATAGAGGTCCTGATACTTTATTTCAATAACAATACTTTTTTTTTATTTCGATTTAAAGTTGGTACAGTCACCGGCATAAATAAGTTATCATTTATGAACCTTTTCACTTTAAAGTCGTGTTTGAAATGTCATACGAAATTGTCAAACGATTAAAAGCGACAAGGTACAGAAATCATCACTTATTTATGACGGTGACTGTACGAAAAATATTGGACCGATTATCTCCACGATATTTTAAAAAAATACCATGACTGGAATTACGTGGTCCGGGCTTTTGTTCAACACGGTAAAAACCATATTGTTTTTGACTTGTTGTCGTATTGTCAACGTTTTGATTACTCTTATTGGAAGTAATGGCGGCCGAGTTAAAAAAAAAACATAACTGGGGGTTATTATGACATAATTATGCAGTTCATTTTACGGTGAGTGTAAGGGACAGAGCTATGGCAGTTATATAGCTCTGTCCTTTTCTCTCAGCGTAAACGGAATTGCATAACTATGTCATAATAGCCCCCTGGTCAAATATGACATCGTTTTTACCATCTAGAATAGAGGCGCAGTTCGATTTTTATCAAATTTCCATCCCCATAATTATAGATAAATGTTACTTAGGCGGTCTACCGCCTAAAAGTCCAGAATCATCCCTGTAGCCTGAAGCAAGCTTAAAGAAAAGCAAAGCCGAAAGAAAGTACATATTATTTGAAAACTAAACGCAAATAACCACAATACGGTATTTGACAAAAGTCAAATCAGCTTCTTTTTATGAAACATCAAAAATGCTCGGTTACTCTGGAATTTATAGGGATTACTATCTTGTGACGTCACAGTCAAACAGCGTCCTTATTGTTGGATTTTATGAATTTAAAAATCTTAAAATAACAAACATAAATAAAAGATCAATGTTTTCCTAGTATTTTTATAATTTTATCTGTTGTTAATGAAAAACCAATTTAATTTTACTCTTGTCATATACCCTATTCAAGTGTAGTATAATATGTATGTATGTATGTATGTAAACACTTTATTGTACAAAAAACAGAAAATCAAATACAATATTTACAGAATTAGAATGTACAAAGGCGAACTTGTCCCTTTAAGTATCTCTTCCAGCTAACCTTTGGGCGATTGAGGAAAACAGACAAAACAAAAAAAAATAGAATGTGGTAGATAGTGGCCCACAAAATTAAGTCAATTAAATTTTCTTCAAAAGTGTGATACTTAGTTAGTTTTGCAAGCCAGATAGTTATCGAGTGATACGTTTGATACGTCACAGCGGCGGCTGCGCACCCTGCGCCGTGCGCCGGGAGCTGCACACAATAGGTGCCTAATTCCTGGCGCCGCGTCCTCGGCCAGTGTGACTGAATTACGTAACATTACTCACGATAAGGCCGCCTAATGGGGTTGCCAGAAGTAGTGATTTACTCAGTGTGATGATGTTGTCACTGCTTCGACTAAGCGGAAGTAGCGATGAATGGAATACAACTATTATTAAGTTAAACGAGAATCCTGTCAATTTAGATATAGGTACGTTCTAGGTAGGTAATTGTATATTCAAATAATTAACTAGATTTTTTTCTTTGATACATTTTTGATCATTAATCATTATTTATGCGTGACTCTTTATTTTGTACCTACTAAATGAAAGCGCTACTCTCCACTGTCACTAAGTGTCTTTCCTCCCGTTAGGGGATGATTTAAAAAAAAAACCTTTCTTAATACAGCCCGAGGATACCCAAGACATATTCCTTTCAAATTTCAAGTCCCAATGTGTCAGTCAGTCAGGCAGTCACGGGAAAGTTTTATATGTACATAGAAGAAGATGCAAAAAGACAGAAGATATCGTAAAATACGCAAACCTTGCTTTAACAAAACATTCAAGATTGCCAAATAAAGAGTATTTATTTAATTCTCATGTGTAAAAGTTGCTTTACTGTTGAACATTCGCGCCGCTGACACGTGGTGTCAACACTCGTTACAAGCGTTATAAATTATAATAAAACATAAATAAATTTACGCCATATCAATTTACTAACTTGGGTAAGAAGTATTTCATTGCTTCCAAAACTTTCTGCTATGGTAAAGAATGAAAGTGCTAGATTTTTCTCAAATGGTGCTTTTAATGGTAGGTTCAGACTGGCCACTAAGTTAAATTCAAACTGACACCGAAAACTTGCGGCTTGTTTTCAAAGAAAATGGTCACCCGTTTAATAAAATTCTAGGGAGAAAATGGTTCGCAAAATGGTTTTGTTGTGACCATAAGTTATAAACATTATGGTATTTCCCAAGTTTATTGGTTCAGATGATTGGTGCTAAAACTTCAATTTTCATTTTCATTTCACAATACCTATTTCCTAAAAGAATCAAGGTTTATGTCATGTTCCTTGTTTTTTCATTTATTTGTACCTATTATCAATTTATGTTTACGAGCATGCCGAATGTGACCCACAGCTTAAAGTTTTCTAACTCTATGGACACAAAATGAGCTACCGCCAAGACCGACCAATCAGGGACGGTTGACTAGGCCTAGGCCTGTAGAAATGGGAATCAGTAGACATGGATTTATTTGTTTCTTCGGCAGTACCTACCTGTCTACTCCCGTGCAAATACTCGTGACATAACGCTCAATCGACTTACATTCGGGGTGCTCGGGAGATTACTCCATTAATATTTATAAGCGTCCTTAATATTATTTACCTTTCAGTCTGCCGTCCGACCCGCGTCTTATATGTAACGTTATAAATATGTGAACAGGCGTAGCTTAAAAAAACATACCTTTTTGCGGCAAAGAATGTATTAAGGATCATCGCTTTGTGGCAGTTTTTATATTACAAATGGCAATTGGGATACACCTGTTCTTAATAATGTATGTAAATTTGAACCATTTCAAGGAATAGAGTTCTCGAATCGATCTCTGAAGTTAGAATAAAAAAAAAAAAAAATAGTAATTATATTTCAGTTTACCGCTAAACTTGATCCGTATTATGCTATATGTTATATAGCGCAATTTTGCGGTTTTATATTTAAAAAAAACGGACAAGTGCGAGCCCACCGAGAGTTCCGTACAAATTTGTAGGTACTATGAGCCTAATGATGACCCACCATAGATCGGTGTCACAATGACATTATAAATCACTTTGTTTCACACTTCTTATGACGAATCATAACGTCAGTGTGACACAGTTCTTTGCTGGGTCAGGGTTCCATTAGGCTTATAGTACAGGTTTAGAAATTTCAAAATTTGGAACGCCGTTGCATAAAGACCCTGTTTTTTTTTGATGTAATAATATATAGAGTTCAGATTTTCGTTATGTAGTGTTGTAGCAGAAGACTGTATTACATGCCAAATTTCATGGTTTTAGGTCAACGGAAAATACCATATAAGTACATGTTGATTCCCATGAGAGTAACGAAATATAGCTATTTGCGGCATAAACTTGTTTTTTATAAATTACTGCTTGTGCCCGCGACTTCGTCTACGTAGATTTTAATTATCGTCATATCATCGGGAGCTTTTTAATTTTCCGGGATGTAAAGAAGCTTATACTCGTATGTGCTATTTCAGTGCATAAGCTATCTGCATTCTAACTTTTATCCAAAGCAATTTAGCCGTTGCAGAGTGAAGGAGAAAAAAACTAACACACACATACCTACACGGAAACTTTCGCATTCACAATATTAGTGGGATATAATTATTAAGGAAGTACTCGTATTTTTGCAATCAACGTTTGTTCGGTTCACTTCTTAAAACGTACTTAATTAAGACACAGCTCGGTGCTTCACCGAATACAACGTGACTCGGCGTTTGCAAGACAGTTAAATACATCAATACGTTTTAATTAACAAGGAAATCCCCGGAGCGCGGGAGAAGTCGTAGAACAACAATTAAGGCTGTAATAATGTCGCGATAATTGGCCGAGTCCGCCGGGCCCTGAACTATAGGTTGCTCAGCTAAATGTACACTTATGAGGCGGCACGTTAGCTTGCATGACGACATAAGTTAATCTCGTAACGTTTGATCTCATGTCATGTTTACAAACGCTGGTTAGGAGTTGTCACATCGAAGATAAACCCAGTGGTTGCAGACCAATGATATTACAGCAGTATAGATATGTTACATTCCTATTAAATTGCGTTTGAAAATAGTCGAGCAGTTACATAGTTCACTTGTTTCACTTGTAAATGATAGACAGATACGGAAAACGTGACAGTAAGAGAGATAGCTATCGTCGAGAGTGGCCGATTGGCTCTTTTTTGGATCTTCAACTTGGGCGCGGTAGTAACATATCTACTTGTTTATATATAATATCATTGTTGAAGACCATTAATGTTGTGTTCTCAGAGGAGCTACCCTTATAGAACCAGTTGCAAAAGTTTGTTATTGCTTTTCCCTCTAGAACTGTGCAAATAGTCCGAATAAATATTGTCGTGGGACCGAGCCGTAAAAGTGTCTATCTCCTAGGTATAAACTATCTTTCTGCCAAAATCGATCCATTGAAGCGTTGAAATCGATAACAAATTTTAAATCATCACTCGTAATTGGTTTGTTGTAAAACTTTCTATTAGTGGATTTTATGAATGATTGATGAATACAGTATACTTCCAGCCTATCTAAAGTACGAGATATTTAATTAAAACCTCGTACAGTACGACTACTTAGAGTTGGGGTTTAGGCCTTTCCCGGTAACTATCGGAACGGATTGGGAACCAAAATACACGAGCTACATTGCTACTTTTTATTACGATAAATAAAAGTAAGTGGAAAAGTTTACATAATTGTAAATATTTAATCTGACTTTAGTTCAGTATTTGATCAATAGACGCCCATACACGATTCACAAAATCTTCTTTAAGAAAAGTATTCATTTTGGAGTAGAAAAAACTGTTTATTTCATCATTGTGTTTCTCTATTTATTCCTTTTAACAATCATTATCTATTGTATCTATTAACATGAGTCGATAGAACTCTCTGTATCCCCGTCTCTGTTGCACGAAGTAGTACGCGCAACTCGTCTCTGTCACTCTACGCTTGTGCTAAAAACTTAACATTAAAATCTAGGCAACCATGAATGTGACAAACTCTTGCTTAGAAAGGCAATCTTACACGTTGGGTAGGCAATAAAGCAACTTTTCAATTCATGCCAAATTCGATTAAATAACTCATGACAGTGAGGGTACAATACATATTGTTGCTCATCTATTTATAGTTGTTTAAACCTGGCAACTTCATACTTAGTTATACCGAGGGGAAAGTAGGCAATATTCCGTTTGTCATTTTGTGTTATTCTTACCTAATTAATACTCAATTATATGATAACAAATCGGAGAACTCGAACCAGAAATGCTAATTTGAGTAAATTTTATTTAACATCTCGACCCGCGATTTAGCTAGGCAAGCTATTTGCGATTTATCAATGTATATAAATTTTCTGACATAATACTCTTGGTCATCGTCCAATAACAGATGAACGTGTATATCTTAGACTATAGGTACTATCGTTAAGTACGTGGGGGGTAGTTTCCAATGCATACCTACGTCATCTAATGAATGAATGAATGAATGATATTTAGTAAGTCACGGTATGCATTGCATGATATGTCAAAGTACAAGAAATTACATTGGTATCGTCAAAAATATACACAAATTTGAATACAATCAAAAACAGAAGAACATTATAAGAAGTAAGGAAAACATAATAACAATAACAATACAGAACTAAGGAGTTATCACCGTTAAGGATCGTCTTAAAAAAGCGTTTTTGTTAAAATAAATAACATAATAAGTCAAAACATCAGAAATAATAAAAACAACAATAGGTACATATTAAATCACAACATTTTAAATATTTTATGTACCTAATTATAAATATTTAAAGGTTCATAATCTACTAAACTAGTAAACTAAACTACGTATTGATACCGCGTTCAAAACCGTGATGTAATTCGCCATTTACTGAAATGTACTTTAATTTAACGGCCCGTCAGGGAACCAGAAAACGCCTAAAAGTAGGTTTTCCGGTTATGGCGTGATTGGGGGTTGTAGACATCGTAGTTAACGGTAAATATCTGCAACGTAAACTTACACGGAAGTGACCTCCGTATTTTCGTGAGTGGCCGACCTATATGACATCAGAAAGAGAGGAAATGGATAAGAAAATAAAAAATGAAAATGGTTATTTCGTAAAAAATACATTAGTAACTTCCACGACACAGCCGTTTTGAGCCCTGAGCTAGAATGCTCTGTGTTACAGAATCCAGTGAAATAATAAGGCAAGTCTATGTATACAATTAAATTCAGCAATAAAAGTATAGCCTGTTCCAATCCTTTTGATGATTTTTATCGTTTCTAGCAAAATGTCGCTCCAGCGTCTGGTTAAATCTCTCGATCATCCCATCCGATTGTGGGTAATATGTCGTAGTTCTGGTCTTATACGTTTCCATAATTCGTTAAGTCTCTTGGAACACCTCGGACTTGTAAAAGTTTTTACTACGAGTACTGTGAATTATGTGAAGAACTCCGAAACCGAACCGAAAAAAAAAACCCCTATCATTAATTTCTCCCCTACTGTTACTGCTTATTGATTAAGAATGGCAAATGTTCAAGGCCATAAAGTAATCCATTAACATGAGGATGTACTTCTTATCCGAGTTGGATGTCGGATACAGGCCTGCGACATCTAAAGCCATCCTTTACCCAGGTGCTCCAACATTGTACATCCTCAGCGCTTCTCTATTATGTGTTTTCGACCCCTTGACTCAACAGAACTTAGTTAGTACACTTTCTGCATCAGTCTTCTACATCTTTACGTCAGTGAATTAGATAGAAGCGTTACCGAATTTCCATTATAGTCTTCTTCACTCCAAGGTGCCCACCGGAAATTTTGATAAAAATATTTATTGACATATTTCGCCATGGCAAATTGAAACACGTGTATGCGTGATTCAGACGTCATGGCATAGTTATGAAAGAGCGCCGAATCAGCATGTGCTGCGCGCATTGCTGCGGCGAAGTGAGACGCACCCAGTCACTAACTAACCGACTCCGTTCATCTCTAGCCGTGTTTAACAATCACTTTCTCAGAATTAAACAAACTAATTCATTTTAGCCTATTTTACATATTTAAATTAACCTACGTAAGCAAAAGCTTTGTTAGGCCTTTGACCTGAAGTTTCGGAAACGATAGTGCGCTTTATATTTCTGTTTAAATGTGCTCTTTGAACGAGCGTCTCTTATCAGCGGAGGAATGTTGTCCTAGCACTTCAAAGCCAAAAAAAAGTTTCCACGGAATGCAGTAGTTTTGTGTTTATGTGGAACTAAGATACAAGCCCTTGTGGATTTATATTTTAATGCCATGGACGACCATTTCAGTTTGCCGTGTAAATAGCTTGGATTACCAGTTCTCACAACGTCAAAGAGTAGACCCGCGTGAAATAAATCCCGCTTATTCTTCAAATTCAACATGTTCGCGTTATTTAAGTAGGGAGTTGTATGAGGCCGTGGAGGCACGGGAAAGCAGTATCTGACACAAGCATTTTGGACTTTTTGTAGAAGTATTTGAGTTTTAGTTAGAGCCAAAAGAAGTTAAACAATAGTTGAACTTAGACAGTATAAACGCTTCGCAAAGGCGGATTCTGAGATCCACATCTAAATATTAACGAACTCCATACAAAATTTTCGGTCGATAAAAGCAGCTATGCATTAATTCAGCAACATGATTTTGAAATTTGAGGTGTGTGTCCATAGGGATTCCTAAATTCCGTGCTTCCTGCACTTCTTCAACTTTATTATTAAGAATAATAATTTTAGGGTTTAAAGCTCTGACAATTTATGTTTGACGACGCGAGCTTAAGAGCAAAAATTTCAATTTAACCCATTATCGCCCAAAAGTAAACTGTCTATTTTTTTTTGTTTTTATTGCAACAATAGTAACCAGTAACCTACGAACTAATAATATTTATTAAGAAAATCCAAAATTAAATAATGCCTTTTTTTTTGCTATAACTAGCTTTATTAACATCTAATTCGATTTTCTTAATGCATAATCAATTTTTCAAAAATAAGAGACATGTATGACCATAATTGAGCAATAATATCAATTGAGACTTCAGAAAACCCACTGAAATCTCAGTTTTATTAGCTGTACCCGTGCGAGTACAGTAGGCGTTAAAGGGTTAATCGGGTTCAAAACAAGAGAGTTATCAGAAGTTCTAAATCGTCAGCGTAAGTATGGTATTTGCGGTGCTTAATGCTCCCACAGATATCAGATGAATATAAAATAAATATTAGAGGGCCCAGTAAAGATCCTTGCGGAACTCCTCTATTTACTGTTTTTACTTTTAAATGCATGAGCCATCGGCCTTTCAAGTTTTACCTGCTGCCACCGACAGGTTCTTACCTGTCGGTGGCAGCAGGTAAAACTCGATCTTAGGGTTTAAAGCTCTGACAATTTATGTTTGACGACGCGAGCTTAAGAGCAAAAATTTCAATTTAATCGGGTTCAAAACAAGAGAGTTATCAGAAGTTCTAAATCGTCAGCGTAAATATGGTATTTGCGGTGCTTAATGCTCCCACAGATATCAGACGAATATAAAATAAATAGTAGAGGGCCCAGTAAAGATCCTTGTTGAACTCCTCTATTTACTGTTTTTACTTTTAAATGCATGAGCCATCGGCCTTTCGAGTTTTACCTGCTGCCACCGACAGGTAAGATAGCTTTTAAAACAATTTAACGATGAATCTGTGAATGCATAATGTTTTAATTTTGACAATAGTGACGATAAATTTTTCGTGTCAAACGCTCTAGAAAAATCTAGGAGTGTCAAAGCAGTACTCTTTCCAGCATCCTAGGCAGATGAAATCTCGTCAAATAAATCGTGTCATGCGGTGGTAGCGCTCCGACCCTTTCTAAATCCTGACTGCATTTTAGGTAAAATACTATTATCTTCTAGGTATGAAATCAATTGTTTATACAAGATTATTTCTAATATTATTGATATGTAAGACATTAAACTTTAGTTACAAGCCCTTACATCTTTTTATTCTTGCAGATCATAATTTTTAGGGATAGGCCTAATAATTGCAGTTTTCCAAGGTTGGGGGAAGGTTGATGGAGCGAATAGACCCATTGATAATATCAACAATAAAATCTAGGGCAAAAGTATCATATCCGCAGAGATTTCATCGTTCCCTAGCGCATTTGACATAAGATTAATTCAAAAAAAATATTATTCCAAGATTATATCGACTGGAGTAAGTTTAAAATTATTGTTACTAAAACTATTTTGGTTTAAATATTCTACTACTACTAGGGATGCTGCTTCCTCGCCAGGAATGCTTAAGAAATGTTCATTTATTTTGTTAGGGTCGTTTAGGTTTATTGGCATCCCATTACTTGTCTTCATTTCTGTTAACACATTTAGTTTGAGTATCTTCCAAAGTTTTTTCGGTTTTTAGCTATGTGAGAGTTAATATTTCTATCGAAATACGCCTTCTGTTCCTGAAACATGCATGAGACTACCAGCTTTTTTAAATCTTTGTCCTACTTGGTTGCCCGATATTTATCCTGCACCATATTACGAAGATCCATCATAAATTACAAGTTGGAAGTAAGCCATGTTTTAGATTTAGTCTCATAACTATCTCAAAACATCACTCACTCTTTTTCGTGGGACATCTATTTGTAGGTGAACATCCTTTCCATTGGTTGACTCCTATTTCCTGCACAGTACGCCACTGTGAGTAAAAAACTTTCACATTTGTTCAGTCCAGTAGCTTTCTGTTTTTCTACTCAATGAAGTTGGTTATTTTGGTTAATCCACTTAAAAATATGTCAAGGTCTTGATGTCAAGGTCTTTTTGCTGCCCTTGATGCATGACATCCTTGACAAGGTCTGTGGAAGACGGCATTTGGTTTGTAATTTCTCACTGCGATGTTGACCGGCACGCGCTAAGCTTACTTCGCAACCTCTACGTTGCTGATGAGCCCGCGTTGATTCCTCTCCGCCGGCCGTCCGCCAAGACCCGACACGCCCAGCGCGATCGCGTCCACCGCGCTTGCCTTTCTACTGTTGCTGCTGCCTCCTGGTTTGTGCGCCTAACTTGTTTCCTTTACTGTCGAACTTCTCTTCACCTTTATCATCGGCGTTGCGACTTTAACCGTCTGTGCATCACACTCCATATTTCACGTACAAAGAGATCTCGCTGTCTCTCCTTTCTGTTCTGACGGCTGGATTACAGGTGTCCTCATTTTTCACTCCTGGTGAGCATGGCAAGACGTGTAGCGTCTTTTTTTTCAAAATGGTTTGCAGTACGCTTCCACTAAGGTGTAAGCGATGTTGCACAGTTGCACAGCAGCTCTAACTGCCAAATCACCGATCCCATCAATGAAAGCCTGTACTAACAGGCTGTTAAATCAGCCGATGTGTTTTACCACACTTTTTTGGACATTTTTTCTATTTTCCAGTATTGAAATGGCTCCTTACGGCCCTGGGTTCGATCCTTCAGATGGGTTTGGAATACGTGTTCTACAGCTTGAACCAGTCGTATCTCCTGTCTTTGCCCGAAGGTTCCAGAATGGTAAGGGCTTTAGCTCGTAGCGACAAAGTTCGAGCCTTCTTCGCCTGATCTTTGTTCCAGTCATTTGCCTGAGAAACAGACTCCATTTGCCGTTTATAGATGGTCTATGACGAAGTTCTATCAAATGGTCATGCCCAATTTCTCAGGTCCAAAGGTATCGTTCTAGCTGTTCACTTTTTTGTGGTACTTTCTATTGACGTCATAAGTTTTTCTTGAATAACCTTCGGCGTTTCCTACAATTCAGAACTTGGCTCTCGCACTCGTATCTCTAATACTTATGGGTTCTAGATTGTTTCTTTGAGTTGATTAAGGCTGCAAAAGCAATGACATGAAGTGGAACGAAGCCGTCACGCCGATACGCGGTGAGAAGGCGTCATAACGCCGCTTTTTTCTCAATGCAATCCGCCTTGCTCATGTAACTTCGAACAAGGCAAATGGTACCGCCTCCACATCGCATTCGCTGTTAGTGCGTTTTGTAGCTTAAAATTGCGTTGTGGTCAAATTCCAACTTTACTGACACCGTTGTAGCCGGTGCAGTAATGGTAGTCATAACGGTGGCAGCCGCAGAGTCCTCAGTCAGTTGCAGTATGGCTTCGCATTTTGACCCCCTGCTGTTGATACAACTTCTGACACCAAATGTTACGAACGTAACTAATAAAAATGCACTATTAAAGGATAATTAAGAGCTGTGCTTTAACGCACTCACTTCACGGTTACAAACAAGCTTCGCTTTTTAAGTTATGACTGACTGTTGTCCGTGAATGCCGTGATCGGTACGCCTTTAATAGTCCAGTCCAGGGATCTCAGTCCCGCAGTCTCTTTCTTATCATGCTACCTCTTCCACTATTAGAAGAGTGAGTGTCATATATTGAAATTACTTCAGGTTGTAGCGAGCTAGCAACTACTCTTTGTGGAACTTTACCAAAAACTTCGATTGGTTTATCTATCAAAAAGACGAAATCGTTAATTAAAAAAAGCTTTTACTCAACACCTACAACATGTTTACTGACCAAATTTAGCTAGCCATTTACAGTTCGACAAGGAGGTCGATAAACTACATGACCACACCTCGCAAATGTCACCCCCACCCGCCCTAGCAATAGTCCGAGAAGTTCGGAAAACAATGAAAGAAACTAAGGACAAAAAGGTCTCTGGTTTTGACCTAATAACAAAAGAGATGCTTACGCACATGCCCAGAAAGGTCTTATTACATCTGAATACACTTTACAAGGGAATGTTAAGAACTCAGTAATTTCCTCTAATATGGAAAGTGTGTACTAACTGAAGCCACAGAATCCCGAAGTCACATAAAAAAATCAACATAGGCATATTTTCATCCCACCGAACAACAATCTCACAAAAATGTTTTTGAAGGGCTATCAATAAATTATCAAAACAGTAACTTACAGACTAATTATGGCAATCAGATATAAAAACATTTTAAAAAAGTTAATAAGTTACTCAAGAAAAAAATTAAATTAAAAAACTAAACAAAACCAGACCAGACAAAATTAAGCTTACAGAATCACTTAATTAAAAAGCAAATTAAACTAACTATTAAAGAGCCGATAAAGAAAGTACACAATGCGGGCTGAAGATGAATTTGCGCAAAACTTTTGCCACAACAAACAGCATAAAAATAACCATAGTCATGAATTCAGGAACGCTAAACTACGATGACGATATCCACATTATCTACCTCAGACAGAATAATATCTTTCACTGCTGAAACATCTCTTGAAATCGAGCGACGAATTAAAAAGGGCTGGGCAAAATACTGGTCACTTGAGACAGTGCTCAAGTCAAATATACCGATAAAATCAAAAGAAAGCAATGGATACGGTAGTACTTAGGGAGTCATGCTAGACAAGGTATACGATGAATTTCCGTTACTCAGGGCAGGTACTGACAGGATTCCCAAACGAATTATCTTCGATAAGAGGTACAAATTACCCAAGGGAGCTAAGGATCTTCACTGATGGTTCCAAAACTGACAACGGCACAGTATCTAGTACGTTTTCAAATGACCTGAACATAACAATTGCTACACCGCTTGGCAACAGCAACACGGTATTTCAAGCTGAATGTATGGGAATCATAAATGCGGCAATTGCCATTACTGCTAGAAAGGTATCAAGTACTTCCATCCGTATCCTTTCTGACAGCAAGGCAGTAGTACAAGCTCTGAGGAGTCACAGCTTCACATCAGGGCTAATCTATGAGTACCACTCACAGACGACTCATGGATTGAAGGTCACAGTGGATCCCGAGGTAACGATGCTGCGGATGAACTTGCCCGCCGAGGATCGGATGTGATAGCTATAGGCCCCGAACCGATCGTCCCAACACCCTTTAGCAAGGTCCAATTCCTGCTGCTCAATCATACCATGAGAGTACACATGGAATGCTGGGTGAATCACAACAAGTGTAGACAGGCCAAAGAAGCACTGCCTACTACCAACAGTCGACTCTCCAAGGCACTCCTCGGACTTATCAAATCTCGACTAAGAACGGTAACTAGTGTTTTAACTGGGCACAGACCATTTAACAAACATCTATTAATTTAGTTGTTACAGACAGTCCTCTGTGCCGTGCGTGTATGGAGATAGAAGAGACAGCTGCCCACGTAGAGCTGAATTGCACCGAGGTGGCGCAGTACAACGCTAAACGCCTTTGTTCGCTAAGGTGTCTCTCCGAAGCAATCACTGACATTAAAGGTCTGGTGAGCTTCTTTGAGGAGTTGGGATGGCTTGACTGAACATACTCGTATGTGGTATTCCCACCAACACGCAAAATAAGCGCTAGAAGTCAAGTTGCGGAAACCAGTCCGCTTAAAAATACAAATACGGTAGTACTTCCTACGCTGTTATATAGATGTCGAAAAGTGGTCATAAATGTCATAATAAATATGAAATCCAAGTATTCCAGGTCAAATCCAAGGTCGGTGAAGCATGTTAGGTTAGGTTCTGGGAAGTCTGTGCTCAAGCCCCTGCTTCGGAACCTAGGGTATGAGAGTAAGACTCGGTGATAAGATGGGCCCACGTGGTTACCATTTGTTTTGCAGATGACACAAACCGTCAGCCGCATCAGATTTTAGGGGATGGAGGTGTCCCTCCCGAAAACAGATGCCATTTTTTTACGCGGGTAAGAGGATAGCGTGTGCAAAACAGCACAACCCCTATTGCGCAGGAAGCGGTCCTGGTCAAGGCCAACATAAGGTACCTTGGTCTTGTACTGGAAAGGGAATGGAACTTCTGGGAGCACTTTCGGCAGCTTGCTCCCTGGGTGATGGGGGTCACATCGGCCATGGCCCAACCGCTGCTATTGGAGGGCCAAGGGACAACATGCCGGCGCGCCTTTTTGCATGTGTAGTGCGCAGCATGGCACTATATGGGAGTGCCAATCTGGGCCGATAAATTGCCAGTCTGAAATAAGACGCGCATCCGGCAGCGTGTGTATTGGCCTGCACCCCGCCGTGGGAGCTGGATGCTGAGGTTGAGACACCAGGAGGGCTGAGTCCAGAGAAAAAGGAGAATGCCCAGACTTCGAGATGTTGGAAGAGTCGCCGCATGGCGGAGCGACGCATAAGGAACTGGCGAAAAGTGACCTGGAGGCTTTTGTCCTATGGCACCATAACATAGGGGCACTTCTCTCGTCTCAGTGCACAAGGTGGGAACCAGAGAACTGCACTGTGGCCGCGGAGCGCAGCGCAGCCGCTGCACAACGTGGTTTCGTCCATGCTGGGTAGCGACAGACCGTCATGGAAGACTATGTCGTCGCATTACCACTCCGGCGCAGATGGAGGGGGTGTTGGCGCATGCAGTTAGCCTGAACCACCAGTAAGACCCACATACGTAGGGTTAGGGGCACGTATTGGACACACGTCTGGTGGAAGAGCCACAGCGTTTGCTGACCTCTCCCTACTTTACTAAGGGTATCCTGGCATTATGCAGGGAAAGCGGGGGGCGCCCAATGGTTGCATCTCAGACATCATTGGTTTTAAGTGTAATAGTAGAAATCACAATCACAGATACACAGATACACAGATACACACATACACTTATACACACATACATAAATATACAGATACACACATGCACAGATACACACATACACTGGTATACTCATATACAGATACACGCATACACAGATACACACATGTACAGATACACACATACACTGATACACATATAGAGATACACGCATACACAGATACACACATACACAGATACACACATACACAGATACACACATACACAGATACACATACACAGATACAATACACATGCACATATACACACATACACTGATACACACATACACAGAGATACATACATACACAGATACACACATACATAGATACGCACATACACAGATACACTCATAAATAGATACACACATACATAAATACACACATACACAGATACACACATACACACATACACAGATACACACATACACAGATACACACATACACAGATACACACATACACAGATACACCATATACAAGATATTCACATACACAGATACAGATATACACACTTTCTCGCGAATGTATTAAAAATCACCGTTTGATACAGGTGTGGGACTTGTCTTCTTCCTTTCTTTCTGCACTTGCATCAAAATATACTTTTAAATAATATTTTGTACTTGAAAATACGGTTGTTATTTAAATGCTGCCTGCTGAATAAATACAAATTCACAAAGTTGCCTCATAAAAGGCAGACAAGTATCTGCAATAATGTGATCAGTGCGTCACATTTTACAGAATGTCACAATTTAATTCCTATTAGCGCTAATTAGTCGTCGTCTATAATATTAATAATAACAGCAAAGAACGCGTCAGCACTCAGTGGGAGTGCGCTTACAAACGATCAAAGTAAAAAGGTTTCACGTTATATTCAGGCTTGTTTAACGCCCAATTATAAGTACTTAGCAGTCTGTTAGAATCGGCCAATTAGCGTGAAGGGAATGGTAATGGCGAAACTATTACCGCACTCGGCCGGGAAGGAAGCCAGTTTTCCGCAAGAGGGAACTTTGCAGGCGGCCGATGCATTTTTGGATGCGAGCCCAAATAACTTGTTGCACGACGGGAGGCGACCTGTTGCGCGCGGCCTATGGGCCGTGCCATTTTTGCCGCTCCCAGCAATACATAATGAATGCGAATGCTCAACGCTTCGCATTGTTCGCTCGCGGCTTTCGGTAGTTCGTAGGAAATTGCACCCGTAATAGTCTTCGGGGATCCTTTTCGATTGTGAGCGCCTGTCGCGCCGTTTTATTTGCAAGCCTCTTAATATACCTACCTATCTTGCACGTTAAAATGACTATAAGGGATTTTTGGCAAATCACCGTTTTTTGGTGAGGAACTTTATTAAACAATTTCTTATTTCGATCTTTAGTTGATTCTTTAAAGGAATTCATATCATCTTGATAGGTGAATCGTATTTTTATATTGTAGTAATCTTTTTGCGAACCAACGTTGTGAAAATACCTAGTTGTACGTTGATAAAGTAAACATTTGAAACGGTTACCGGTTACTTTTTCAACAAAATACGATGTCGTATTATTATGTTATGAACTGCATCTGTACTGTGACCGCTGTGCCCAGTGTACGGTCGGCCAAAAAAGTGAACTACCAGTTTTGACAAAAGTTTATGTAAAATCTAATTATCGCTAAGGTTGACACTTGTCACTGTCATACAATTATTGCAAGGGAAAATCCAACTTGTTGTCATGACGTGCAGATTGGCTGACTATACCATACATTTAACCCAAATGTATGATAAGTATTTAGGTATCTTACAAAATTAATTTCACCTCCCTACGGGTAGTTTTTCAAAATCGACCAGTCATATTTTTTATTCATAAACTCTAGCCTAAAGATACATTTCACATTTCTCTCTTTAAACTTTAAACGACCAAATTATCATACAAACCTCCCATTTTATCCCCTTATGTGTAGTTTTTCCAATGTCACTGGAAGTAATGTTTTTTATAACTCGTCAAAAGTATTTCTGATTGACGAACAGTAGACTAAACATCAATTTCCACATTACTAACTTTTAAAATGGAAGACTCGACGTTTTCATAAAACACTTTCATAACGGATAACTACACTAGACTTCACAAAGAACACACCCTTCAAATTTCATGTCTCTAAGACCGGCCTAAACAGGCTAAAGCAGCATGCACAGCCAACAAAGACCGTATCTATGAAGCTCACTCGATTTTCATAAAAACGGGCTTTCATGCAAACTGTGGCCCTAGTAACAATGGATACAGGACATAACTCCGTAGTAAAATTGGTACACATACGTCATGTATAGCATATATAGCAGACTTACGAGTATACCGTTTAACCTCAGACAAATTGTATCATTTTCGTTAGGACCCCAGAAAAGAGCTGGTCTAAGTCTGAATCGCGAACAATAAAGTTGCGGTGTTGTGTTCCAGGGTGCTTCCTCGAGCTTGGTGGTGAAATTTGCGGACACGGAGAAGGAGCGGCAGCTGCGGCGCATGCAGCAGATGGCCGGCAACATGAACCTGCTCAACCCATTCGTGTTCAACCAGTTTGGCGCCTACAGCACCTATGCACAAGTCATCACAGAGCAGGTACCAAAGCTATGTTGCCTTCAACATTTTGTTTAGCTCCAGGGGCATCAAACATCTGTCAATTTCTGACACATAAGCACGAGAGTGACGGATGCCTTTACGCACGTTTTGTGACCCGATAAACGCAACCATACTAGGGCCGCTGGATGTCCTGACTTACTAATCAAATGAATTCGATCGACTGCCTCCGTGTAACCGGTGAACCCAGTTATTATTATTATCACATTTATCACTCTTCTTCTGAAGCACACAGTATTAACGATAGATCCGCTCGAATATTTTATAACTCATGTTATTTTTAACGTTATACAAGAACAGGTTTAACATCGAGTACAGACACGGCTCCGTTAGAGTTAACTTAAATAGCAAAGAAAGAGTGAACTATGCAGTTTCCCAAAGCACTGAGCACTGGTTACAGACTATCACTCCAGTGAATAACATGGGCTTGTTTAAAGTCACTCGCTCTGCTATCTAATGATGATGATGATATCTAAGTAGGTACTTACAAATTTAATTTAATGCAGTTTCAGATTCGGAACCTGCGTAAATACCCTGCGTTTGCAGTTTACCTGTTAATATTACAAACGTTTACGCAGATACCTTTCTGTTACAGCAACAAGCGGCCTTGATGGTGGCGGCGACGGCGCAGGGCTACATCAGCCCCATGACGGCGCTCGCGTCCCACGCGCTTAACGGTATGATCACGATAGTAGATCCGAGGATATGACCAACTCCATTTGCATCGAGGTTCGCTGTGCAACGGTTTACTCCCGAGTGGGACCAGCTACGCCCCACACAGGGAAGCTGGACTTGTACCAAGGAATCGCAGACATGAGGGACGGCATTAACAGTTTTCTTCGAATAAAAAGTATTTTAGTTCTTACTTGGTAAGCTGGGATTAAAAAGTAGTAAAATAAGATGAATTAATTGTAAATTGCAGACAACTACTCCGGGCTGGCGATAGGCACCGGCGCGCAGCCGCTGAACGGCGCGCTGCCGTCGCTCCCGTCGCCCACCATGCCGGGGTTCAACATGGCCGCGCAGACCAACGGGCAGCAGCAGCCGCAAGACGCTGTCTACACCAACGGCATCCACCAAACCTTCACTGGACGTACGTATCGTCTGCTGGTGCTGCTTAAGCATCACTTCCTTATTAAAATTTAACACTGTATACGACAGTTTCAATCTGGTTTGTAATTTTTTTGGCTTTACCAGACGTTTTATAATTTTACTCATAGTAATTATAAAATTAGAAAAATACAACACAAGCAAGCTGAATCTGAGTTATTAAGACTGCGCCGAGCAAACGCCGAGCGTCCAGTGGCGCCCTCATTACTATTATTGGGTTTTCTAATTAACTAAAGAATTTCCTTGGAACCAAACAAAATGTAACGCAAGTATAAACACAATTTATGGGATACGTAACAAACTTTAATAACAATTACCCTTTGAGTAGTCAGCTTAACGGGAAAAGGTGGCCACTTTTTTTCGTTAAGTTAATAACTCGAAGGTGAATTGTTATTAAACTATATGATATACCCTATAAGTTGTGTTTATACTTGCGCTACAAACACATTTTGTTTGGTTCCAAGGAAATTCTTTAGTTAATTAGAAAACACAATAAAAGTAATGAGGGCGCCACTGTACATCCGGAGCACGCTCGGTGTAGTCTTAACGTCTACTTCCATCCAGAGATGGGCAAAATTTATTCGAATGACGAATAACGATTGAGAATAAAAAAATCATTCGCGAATAACGAATAAATTTTCCGAATGATTATTCTTATTCGTACATATGGCGAATAAATTATTCGCGAATAAATCATTCGATGAATAAATTATTCGCGAATAAATTGTATCACGAATAAATCATTCCCGAATAAAATACTACGAATAAATTATCCTTGTTTAAAAGTCAATCGCTATAAGATCGACAGGGGTATTAAATTAAATAAAGAAATGAAAAATATATAGTGGTTTTGTGTGGTCTTGTGATACCACATCACGGTTTTCACTCAAATCCGTGGAGTTTAACGAGCTATCCTTGCTGGACTGGATATTATCGTCATCGTCATTAACCTCACTCATTTTTTTGTTAACAGACTTCAGAGATGCGACTGGTTTAGACCAAAGTATGCGAATGACTAATTTTTGTGAAATAATAATGAACACGGGTAAACAAACCGATAAGAAAATTGAGTTACGTGGTTATCTCGTTCATTCATATATCCATCTCTTTCTGGTTGGCTACCTGCGAGACAATCCCTAGACCCTAAAATATGCTCCAGTTGCATTTTAATGGTAAATTTGAAAGTGTACTATAATATTATTCGTGGTATTTATTCGAATAAAATAAAGAATAATTCATTTATTATTCGAAGAAGTGGTAGAATAATTTATTCGCGAATAAATTATTCGCGAATAAATTTATCGCGAATGATTGTTTATTCGAATGATTATTCAAATAAAAATTTATTCGAATAATGCCCATCTCTGCTTCCATCTTTGTTAGAATAATTGTTAATTTGCGTGAAAGTGATGGCTTGAGCGTTGCGGAACCGTGGAGGTGAGTGTGACCCCAGTGGTGTGCTTGCAGCGGTGTCCGTGTCGGCGCAAACGCTGCAGAACGGCGAGACGGCGCTGCAGCACGCCGCGTACTCCGGCATGCAGCCCTTCCCCGGCGTCGGTGAGTCGCGCGCGCCGCCAGCCCGCCAGCTCGCACGTCACGGCCCTCACTGTCGCACACTGTGCCCGACACCGCAAATAGCTTTCAATAAACAACCTAATTCATTTATATTCGGATTTCAAAACATTGAACAGGGGGGTTATTATGACATAGCTATGCAGTTCATTTTACGGTGAGCGTAAAGGACGGAGCTATGGCAGTTATATAACTATGTCCTTTTCTCTCAGCTTAAAATGAATGGCACAGATAGGTCATAATAACCCCACTGTTCTGATAAAGACCGTTTTTTTTAAGTGTTATTGGTCGACAAAAGCTTGATGCGATACTTATTATTTTACAAAAACTGCGCAGGAGTGCCTTGACGAATAACTTACCTTTAGTAAGAATTTTAAAACAGTTGCCTCTCAGTAATACTCCACCTCTATTGTATAGTATGAACAGCCTCTTCTAGCGCGACCATTAATTTCAATTAAAATTCGATTTTCCATTCCAACAAAAAAAAAACGGAATCTATCCTGAGCCCGTAAAGTCTGTTCCTATTTAGACTTTCAGACTGCCAATGACGATAACAAGTATACTTGACTGTAATTGTCTTTAGATAGAGGATAAAATAGTGATGAGAATAATGTTACCTCTAATTAGAAAATTAAAAAGGTTAAATACAATATTCATCGTCACTATCGTATTATATGCTGGGTGCAACGGAGATGAAAACCTCTCTTATCTAATAAATTAATCAAATATATCAAAACATCACTATTCTACATTCATGTTCAAGTCAATTATATTACAAAAAACAAAAGTATATGAAAAACGTCGCACTTTTCATCAAAAAATACAAGATTAATTAGAAATTACTAGGTACCTGAAAATAAACATGAAGACAAAGATTAAGTGTATAAATAAATAACATGACCGTGCTCAACCTTCAAAAGTACGCGAATATGGAGTAATAATGATAAATTGATTTGTTTATATGAGTGACGGAGTGAAAAGGTCCCGACTATAACCCTAAAACAGACTTAGGTTACGTTTCCATATAATATTCTACGTAGACTTCACCAGTTTCAACTTAACTACTCGATGACAATACGAAAGTCATCATCAATGTCAACGTGCTATTAAATTATACTGCTAATGCCTAATCAAATCTTTAAAAATCAATAAACCGACTCCAAATTATAACGCAGTTCCGTTGTTTATCCATGGTTCCCATAACCGGATTTAAATCAAATTTGAATGGAACCCGTCATGAAAAATGATCTTTAAAACTAGTTGACAATCTGTGGAGAAATAACATACCTACACGTAAAACAGACAAAACAGACAAGTTAAGAACCTACTTTTTTCTGAAGATATTTATAAACCTAAAAGTTAGTGCTTGAGGCACAGACCTAAAAAAATACGGACGTGACGTTGCACTAAAAAGGTGTGAAAAATGCAAGGTCTGCCATTTCGTTCGTCATACATGATAGTCTACCGTCACACAGAAGCACTAGGTCTGCCAACCTGCCGCCACGCATCGAGCCACAGCACGAATAACATTAAATTTTACGCCGAAGAAAATGCCGACTTGTGTTGTTGTAAAAACTACAGTAGTCAATTTAAAAAGCCACACGGTCACGTGCAACTTATTATTATTCGTGCTATTTTTCATAAATATGAATTTATTTACTTTGATGCAAATGACAAACAAAAATGACAATCAGTGTTGCCGGTTTCTTCATGGATTTTTTTCCTTAAAGGTGGGAAAATTTATTTATTTATTTATTTATTCAAATTCCTATAATTAACACTTACAGACTAGCTAAACGTGTTAACAGGACAAATATTTACAGTAGCGGAAGTACAGTAAACTTAGTTTAAACAT
Organism: Acleris laterana; assembly: GCA_963966035.1. Taxonomy (NCBI): domain Eukaryota; kingdom Metazoa; phylum Arthropoda; class Insecta; order Lepidoptera; family Tortricidae; genus Acleris; species Acleris laterana. The sequence continues at coordinate 13,944,379 of OZ014447.1, forward strand.
TAAGTATTGTGCTTGGAGTTGCTGTAGACTCTAGGTAGCGGCCGGTCGCTGTTAGGAAACCAGGTACGGTACTATGAAAGACATCCAATGTGCTATCACTGCTCAAAATATAATTCAGGAGAGTCAACGCACGATGCAAAGGGGAGTGGGATAACGCTCGAGTGCGCGATGTAGGGAGAGCAAACAATAGGCGACGCTGTGAACGAAGCTGAATTTTACGGACAGGCTCTACTCGAAGAGGAATCAGGGCTAGGAGATAAGGGTTGTGCGTGCAGCCTCGCAGTAACTGGATAAAATATTTCACTAGATACATATTTCTCCTGAACTCTAGGGTGTTATAGTTTACCATTCCGAGCAGAAAGGAGGTGGGGTACAAGTAAGGGTAGTACCCATAGACTTTACGATAGAGCAAACGAATAAAAGACTTTTGTACTCTCTCCACAGTGAGAGTGTAATGTTTCTCGTGCGGGTTCCATATGATGGCATTAGTTTCCAGTCTACGAAAATCTACGAAAGTCTACGAAATCTGTAACGCCGTTAGTTATGTTACGGAACCCTGCTTATGCGAGTCAGGCTTGATTTTTGACCGGTTTATTACACACTTTTAACTAAGTCACAAACAATCTAGGAAACTAAGAATGTAATTAAGTCTTTAATCTCTGTTTAACCCTTTAAAGGGCAATTTTAAAACCTGGTACTAAAAATGACCAGTTGAAAAATGAAAATGAAAATGAAAATGAAAATGAAAATGAAAATAATACTTTTTGTATTTTTTATTGAAAGGATTTTGTGCGAATAGGAGGAATCTAATGAGGCTAGAATTCAGGTCTATTTTTAGTTTTGCCCTATAAAGGGTTAAACTCTTGAAATTGGTTGAGTCATTACAAAATGAGAAAATCCAATTTCAATTAAATTAAAACGGTTGCATAACGCAATCATACACAATTATGAAGTTGGTAGTAGGTACATAAATGATAACCATGATTGATTTAATTGCAGTTTTTGAAGCGATACAATCAGGATTCAGTCTCGATGCATCATCGATACAGTCACACATCGTATACGTTTAGTCGCGATACATTGGCGCGGCTGTCAAATGCGCATTTATATCGCTGCAAAAAGTTGCAAATGGGAAAATTGATGATTTATATGGCAACCCTCAATGCGTGCAAAATTGTAAACGTACGGCCATTTTGTGTGCTTCACTCATGAGTAGACGAGGTTACGTCCGTATTTTTTTTAGGTCCGTGGCATATGCCTGCAATATGCAAAATATTATTACAATTGTTATTTTAGTTATTGATACACAGAAGTTTACTCGTGTTTATGGAGCTTATGGGCCAATAATTCAGGTCAGCTTTCTCTAATATAAAATATCCGTTAACTTTTTATAGACTTCACACGCCATTCTTATTAGACTTGAATGGAAATTTAGGTTTAGAAATGGGTTTAGAGTTTAGAGAACACTGATCCGAATTAGCCCCTTAGGGCCACTTGCACGAAAAGTTTAACCCTGGGTTAAGGCACTAAGGGCCACTTGCACGAAAAGTTTAACCCTGGGTTAAGACACTAACTCGAGTTAAAATGACAGTTTTCGTATGAATCTGACGTCTACTAACTCGAGTTTGTGCCTTAACCCAGGGTTAAATTCTGCGTGCAAGTGGCCCTAACTCGAGTTAAAATGACAGTTGTCGTATGAATCTGACGTTTACTAACTCGAGTTAGCGCCTTAACCCAGGGTTAAATTCAGCGTGCAAGTGGCCGTAAGAGGCCCTTGCGCGGACCAGAGTTAGCCCTTAACCCAGAGTTAAGCGTCTACTTTTGTACGTGGTTTGCCGCCTAACCTCGGGTTAAGACGCTAACTCTGGTCCACGCAAGTGGGCCTAAAGTGGACAGAGTTAGCGTCTTAACCCGAGGTTAGGCGGCAATCCACGTACAAAAAGTGAAGCCTTAACTCAGGGTTAAATATTTCGTGCAAGTCCGTCTTAGTCACATCGATGTCCATTTATGGGTTTTTTTATAATCCAAGCAGGCCAAGTTTACTTACTTACTTTTATAAAAAAAAACACTATAAAGATCTATAAATATATACTCTATTTACTGACGACAGATATGTAAATTGATGATACCTAAGTGTTGATGGTGTAACGTTATATGTGCTGGCGCTGTTCTTATTATGTTGTCGGAGACGTATGTCACATGCAGTAGTCGTTGTCGTTGTTATCGTAGGCATCTATGGTTATGTGCAATTATTGTGTAAATTTTATTCAATATGTCAGTGTATTTATTTTCAACAAACTTGTTTTTATGTATAATTAGTTTTAATAAGTACTTATTGTGTATTGAATCTATATAAGTATTAACATAATTCTAGACAGAAAGTTAATTGTATGTCTTGAGCTTTATCTCTAGAGTGGGCAGCCCGGAGCGCGGGCGAATTGAAGCACTATGTTTATTTAGCTTGATATTCAGTGTATTGGGGGGGCGGGGTGCATGTGAATGTCGGATAGGTGTATATTGTGGAAATGTTCGACAGCCTACCCGGCGGTATACGGCCAGTTTCCGCAACCAATCCCGGCGCCGATGTCCACCATTGCCACCGCGCAAAGAGAAGGTAAGTGGAGCCCTGAGAAATATGGACGAAGTTGCCACGTCGGACAAACACTGTTGCAATTACTAGGTCATTCATGTCCATGATATACTTAAAATAAAGCATTATTTATGATATTATCTTACCGTTAACTCCAGCAACATGTTTTATAAACACATACTTAAACTTTAAACACATTTTAACTTCTTGGACTGTGCTTCTCTTTAGATTTAAGTACGAGTAGTGGCAACTTTGTCCCTATAAGTTAAATCAACCAGATAGTAACCTCAGCGCGTCGGCCGATCATGCATCTTTCAGATCCTTCTAGCTTTTCTCTTCATACATCTACAATCTTGGTAACCTATAACATCATGTTTCAAAAACACTAGGACATACACACAATGTTACTTTGTGATTGCCTTAAAAATCATACATGGCAGTGTTGTTCAGTTGTGTGTATGCGCTAGGCCTCGACCAAATAATTTAACTGGCTGGAAACGCAATTTTATTAAACTTCTCTGAGTTTTATGTTTTTTCTTGTAAGTTTCCGGACAGATAAACCACGGTCTCCATATCGTAGCTAACCAACACAATCGCATAATAATTGTGTTTGTAATAGTTTCAGTGTTGCTCGTCCGAAATCGCTGCACGTAGTACAGCGACAAACTTAACCCTTGCACCGTCGGCAAACTTTTGCGCCTTACGATCTTACGAGTCTGTCGCTGTACCTCCCTATGTAGTTCTCTGTTCTGTGTGCTGTGTTGTCTTGTTACTGTCCAGTTCCTTGTTGTTTTAGTTAGAACTTTCATTGTGTTTGCACTTTTTGTTTTGTCTTATGTAACTGTCTAACAATAAAACGGTAAGTATTAAACAATTATTTCGTTCCGAGCAAAGATTTATTTACACGCTAAGTGGACTCTACTTTAGCAACATCATGTAGCATTCCTTTCATTCCGATATCGTGACCAACAGACGACATACGAATGACCACACCCCCAGCATAAAACAAGTAAATACTTATTCCAATTTCACGGTAATTCATTTCCAGTCGGAGAATAGAACCGCAAATACGCCATATTTTCATAGATAAACAAAAGACCTGCTTTGTCATACCGACTGTTTAGCATTAAGCCCAACAATGGTGTCAAGAGGCAGATTTGTGAGTTCTTTAAAGATTTTCTTGTGTTCCCAGGGTGCTCCATCTCGGGGCCTGAGGGCTGCAACCTGTTCATCTATCACCTGCCTCAGGAGTTTGGAGACGCAGAGCTGATGCAGATGTTTCTGCCGTTCGGAAATGTGATCAGTAGCAAAGTGTTCATAGACCGCGCCACCAACCAGAGCAAATGTTTCGGTTAGTTTTTAGTCGCGCGCCTTTTCGTGTAGCTCAATAATTTATTCGCCGGAATGAGAAAAGTTCACTGTCACTGAAGCGGGATATTGCAGTTGAATCTGATCCATGTTGTTCTGGTTTGCAGGTTTTGTGTCGTTCGACAACCCCGCGTCTGCGCAGGCCGCCATCCAAGCTATGAATGGCTTCCAGATCGGGATGAAGCGGCTGAAGGTGCAGCTCAAACGGCCGAAGGACGCCAACCGGCCTTACTAACCTTAGACGCCGTCCCGCGCCTTCCACATACCCATGGTTAGTACGAAAACCACAGCGGCAAATAATGATTAGATTAAATACGAAAACACACAAAGCAACCCGCAGGGATCTATTGCGCTTCGTTAAAACCGTGTTTGTGAAACTTTTACATTGTTTTTTATGACACGGCCTTCTTCTTTACTGTCAAAAAATCAGAGACTCCTTATAATTATAGTTAACAAGATATGGTTAAAGATTAAGTTTCCATTGTGTTTTGAATGCAAATATTAAATGAGCCGCACATCGTGTCTGACGGGAGGTTGGTGTTGCAGGTGGGGGCGCGAGCGCCGCACGGGCCCGCGGTGCACCACTTCGTGTATTATCAACAATTCCAAGGAATTTATGAATACATCTTTATTGTATAGTAAATATCATTACCTACATACTTACTTAAAGAATTATGCAAGCCCACTCGGCTAGTATACTAAATTAGTTAAAGTAATTTATTAATTAAATCAGCGCGTAGGAATGCTTCATTCTTATCATTATTGATTAATCATTAAATTACTCTATTATATTATTATATATACAATTTATTAACTTTGATTAAATTATTATTATTATTATATAATGACACGTTATAAAAATTTTGTCATTCGTAATCATACTTCTACTTCTAAGTAC